>CM030362.1:21742194-22062194 GCA_017893485.1 Hemerocallis citrina | reverse complement strand
GGTTAATAAGGGTTGACTTAGTAGTGGATAATCTCAGAAAATGTACTCGGTACGACACTTTTTATTTACATGAAATATTGACATGAATGGTGGAGAATTACTTGTGAACTTGTGAACTTGTTATCTTGTTACACCGAGTACACGCTCTGTAGATCCCACCACTATGTCTAAAACGTACACTATTTTTGTGTGCACCGAACCTGTGGTATGGGACGCAGTAGTACGTGCACTAGATAGGAAAATAAAATGCTAATAAACCTATGTTGACACTGGGATGCATATTATCCAGGTAAACAGCATTAGGATGCAGTAAGGTAGATTCTTAGATATCTAGCCGGTTCTTCGGATCACTCTCTTTGTTTTGGGGGAGATTCTTGCATATACATGGTTATGTGGATGCGGATTTTTTGGGCGATCGTGATGGTTGCAGAAGTACCACAGGATATGTATTTACAGTTGGAGAAATGGCTGTTAGTAGGACTTCGCAGTTAAAAAAGATTGCAGCACAGTCAACCACGGAGCTAGAGTATATGGCACTTACAGAAGCGACGAAAGACATGTTGTCGATTTCGGAGCATATGAAATAGTTAGGCAGGAAGAAACCCATAGGTGAACTATGGTGTGACAGTCAAAGTGCAGTTTTCTTGGCGAAAAACTCAGCATATCACTCTAGGACTTCGCACATTCAAATGAGATATCATTTTATCAGAATGGCGGTTGAGAAGAAATGGTTGAAGCTAGCCAACTAAGATTCTTGGCACTAAGAATCCGGCGGACATGCTCACTAAGGTGGTGGATAGTAGGAAACATCAGTTTTGCTATACCGCTATCGGATTGTCTCCAGGTTAATTAAGGAGACTCGCAGAGTCACATGCCTAAACTAGGCCAATGAAAGAATGAAGAACATGTTAGAGACTTCGTGTATATATCTCCAAGTGGGAGATTGTTGGGGTTTGTGGATCCAATACACGATAATGGGGTTGGAGAAGTCAGATGAGAAGAAGAGTCGAAGAAGCAGCAAGCTACTGCAGGCGAGTTGCAATCGACTGTAAGTGAACAGTCGACCACATTCGTACGGAGAAAAGAATGGCCGATCGTGCAGTCGACCGTCACCCTCTCTAGATGGATCCTGTATCTTGAAGAGACGATCGGTCGATTGCACAATCAACCGACCTACTCTTTGTTGAACTTCGTGCAGTCGAAGGAAAGAACCGATCGACCGATCTGGTGTTGCGGTCGACCGTTCCGACGCTGTTTTGATGAGCGGCTGAAATTGAAGTTGAGAAATCCTATATATATTGTATTGTGTACGATTTTAGGGTTAAGTGAAAAAAAAGTAGAAATCTACAAGCCATCATTAAGAGGGGGAGATAGAGAGTAACTCTACTCCTTGGTGGCTGTATAGGATTTGGTGCAATCGTAGTTCTTATTTTAATATATTTTGAGATAGACTATGGCTACCCTTTTCTAGTATAAAAAACGGATATGGTGAAACACATGTAATAAAATTACATTATACTCATTAATGAGTGTGGTTTCCAACAAACACGAACATGGTTTCCAACCAATACGTACATATAATAAAGTTACAATACCTAGAAACAGATATTACACCCACTATCAAATTCACTATCTTTCTTTTTATTGTCTTTAGATGACACACTGTTCATAAAGGTTACCTAACATAGTGAAGATAAAGATAATAAATTTGATAGTGGGTGTAACATTACTCAAAGAGAAATGAATGCGAATACTAGTGCTGTAGCTTCTTTAAAATATAAAAAATTAACTTAATCATGACCTTAATATTCTCCCCTCAAATAGTTTTAGATAAGGATGCTTAAACTCTTTACATATCATTATACATTTAAGGGAGAAATTTTTTCTTTTAGGAAGGCACAAATCAGATTTGTTGTATTCTTATTGCTGATGTTGCATTACGTAAAAATTCATATTTATAGCTCAATGTACAGTAAGTAATTACCAGTTCACAATATTCATTATTAGAACTGTGTAATAGGAGAGAAGTCTGTCACCACTTCCTTGGTCCTCTATCTTGTATTCAATGCAAAACAAAAAAATCTAACAATCCTGTGTTCACCATATTTATTAATATCAAGTATTGTGTACAATTTTTTTAAACTTTGAACTGAGATTAGTATGATTGCACAATCATACTTCTTTTGTCACAGAAACAAAGCTTAAGGGTCTTTGGTTATGTCCTGTTATTTTAGCTTCAGCTGACAATAGGAGTATGATCTCATTCCACCCTTAGTTGAATACTCTGCCATTTTATGATAGTTTTTTTTGCTGTGTGATTTCAGCCACATGATACTCATCCATTAATTTACAATATATAGCATAGTCATGGACTGATTCCAAAACCAGATCTTATTATTTAATGCAGTTAAAATTTTCACTGGATTCGGACTAGACTTTAGGACTTCACTTTGTGGATTTTCTCAAGATTCCATGACATTGTAACTATGTATTGAAAAGAGTTTGGTGAAGAATTGAGTAAGAGATTGAAGAATTTGGTGAGAAATTTAAAGATTGAAGAATTTGATGAGAAATTTAATTATAATTTATGGGGAAAAAGGGGAAGAGACAATAACAGTTGTATATAAAGAAATGAGTACAATTTGGTATGCTTCTTAATGGGTTTAAACCCGATAAAAAGTATATTCCACGAATATTTTCTTCACTTAATATAAGAGTTAACGGTGGTTCTTTTTTGTAATTACTTAAATTGTTATAGATGCTAGTTTAAAAATATGAAAAATCTTTGGATGCTAGTTTGAAAATATCAGAACATTTGGGTGTGATTATGGAAAACCCCTTAAATCAAAAGTCTAATTAAAGCACGTGGATAACGTACATCGTTAAGTATTTTTTTCAGTCAATACATTGTATAGTATTACTTTCTAAAGATGATAGTTAAGCAAGGTACCTCATGTATTATTATCATTAGTATTTAATTTGATCAGGTTTAGCTTCAAGCTTGAGCACTGATTAATTAATGGTTCCGTTGAGAAATGGTACTTAAGAAACTAGCAAAAGATTATGAATGAGAATCAAATCTCTTAATTAATGGAGACTAATAGCGTCAGTTGACTTTGGCCTTCTCTCCAACTCTGTTGGAAAAAATGTAAACTAAAACAAACAGAGTCTATAACCTAATGATTGTACATGGACTAAGTATACTGCATTGCCAGTTACATTCCCCACCTCTTAACAAGTATCATATAAAGGTAGTGCTAAATAATATAATTAAGTCTAAATTCGAAAAAAAAAACTCTTGAACTATCTTCTTTATGCAGAAAATCTCACTGTTTTTTTGTGTGCAGAAAACCACTCATGTATAGTTGCAAAAAAATAACTCTGACGGCATAAACTTTCTGCTAAACTCAAATAAAGTTTTTTGAAAATAATGAGAAAGATACATGATATTTTCTGAACCAACTTGCAAAGATGAATGAGGTTATCTAATACAAGTATAAAATCAGATGTGGTTTTTAAAAAATATACTTCAGGAGATTTTTTACAACCAGTATGATTTTCTGTGAAAAAAAAAGGTTTGGTGAGATTTGTGTAGATAGTGTAAGGGGATTTTTTGAAATTTAGTTAGCCTATAATTAATATGTTGGATTCAATTAATACAAACTATATATATCATCAGCTAATCAAATATTAATATAACTTTTTTTTTATTGTATATGTTAAAATAGTACGTGGAAAGTGCCAATTAGATATTCCGACTTAATTAATACGGTTTTTTTTTTTTGATAATAAGATGGCCAAAGCCATCATTTCATTAATAGGATTAAGGAAACAAAGCATTACCAGTACTAAAAATACAAATAAGCTGTCCTAACAGCGAAGCAAAATAAACTAAGACAACAACTCCACACATCAAAATAAAGGCAACATAATGAGGAAACATAAAGCCATCGAAAAAGCTCCGGCCTTCGGTCAATCCCCTATGGTCATCCCTCTCTACTCTTCTGTACTGTTCCTGATCATTTTGGCTTGCTCCTAAGTACCTGTCCAATCATGAATCAAAAGAAAGATTTTATTCATAGAGTACGAAAATCTGTAAACTTTTTTTCAAAAGATTAAACCATTTCTTGTTATTCTTGTTTAATATGGAGTATGCAGCTTATTTTTCTACAGACAAGAATATCATATTCACCCACTATTTTTGTGATATGTTGATGACAATAGAGTGGGCCAAGGCTAAAACATTAATTGGTCAACAAAGTCAATGGTCAAAGCTTTTACTTTCTTCTGGTCTTTTGCACGTTGCCACAATTACCAATTATTTTGAAGGAAGTTCTCACTGTCAAGAAATTTCTTTCTTTCTGTCAAGAATCCATCTATAAGATTTGTTCAATTAATTTTATTTTTTTAATAAAAGACATTTTTAAATTTATAGAAGACTAGGTTTGTCCGTTGACACGTGGCTATGGCACGTCTTCGAAACGGTGAACCAGATTTAATTATATAAAATAGTTTTGAAGGTCCAGCAAATTAATTAAAGTAGCTAATATATTATATGAGGAAGCAGTATATCTACTTTTAAGCTCAGTCATCGTCTTCTTGATCATTAGCTTGAACTTACCTGGAATGCGTATAGTTTGTTGGAAACACTGCATAGAGTTTTTTTAACTTCAGCATCACTTTTATATGTTTATAATCGTTATGCAAGGACATTATCATATAAGTTTAATTTTACTTACTCTAATCTCATAACCACTATGAGCATGTCTAAATACAATGGTAATGTAAGTGCAGGTGTGAAGGCATCTACAATACCAATAATCTAAATATTTATTTGTCTGAGACTCAGTTTGTAATTAAAATACCTCTTATTATTATTTCAACCAAAATGAAATACATGAAGTTCTCAAAATTTTAATCCAATCTAATCATTTCTTTTATTTCCACTTTGTCTCTCCATTACACCTTTATAAAAAAAATCAAAATGGATAAATAACAAATGTGTTTTTAAAAAATTAAAATTTTATAATTAAACCTCTCTCTCTCTCTCTCTCTCTCCCCCCATTACACCTTTATAATTAAAAAAAATTATTTTTAAAAAAAAATTTAAGTATTTTTTATTTTTAAATTTTTTACATTTTTATAAGTTTTCGATATTTTTTTACTTTTTTGAATTATTTTTAAAGTTTTTAAAATTTTAATTTTTTAGTTTTTTAGTTTTTTTTATATTTTAAAGTTTTTTAAAATTTTTATTTTCTTATCTTTTTGAATAAGAGAGAGAGAGATAATTAAATAAATAAAGGAGTTATTTTGGGTGGGGAGAATTTGAATTTGAGTTTTTGAAAAAAAATATGTTTTGTGATGTTAGATCTGGACCTTTAATTTTTGGGGGATTGAAAGAGAGCCATTTGATAGCTTTCTTTGTGCTTTATTATATAAACTAGCACATCTTAAAGTAAAAGACTCTAGATAGTGAGGACTTGAATTCGAAACCTCGTTTATATTAATTATGTACATATAATATACGTAAGTTGATACAATTTCAAATGATAACTCCAACTTTTTTATTATAATATTAGAGATGATGAGATTATGATATATTTCTTTTCGGTTAAAGATTGTATAGAGTTTGATTTCTAACTTCCTCTTTGATTTTAATTTTGGTAGAATTTTGAATCTTTCAATTTTCTTTTGGTTTTACCCAAATTCCAGCTTTTGTTGATCCTAGACTTTCAAACTTCATTGACTTCTCACTTCTCAGTACAAAATGTAAAATGTGCACGGGTCGTAATGATACATCCAATGCACAATTGCATAGAGTGAATTTATATGTATTTGTCGTACCTGCTGCTCTCGCTGCTAAGCACTCCAGAGTACCAATGAGCCCCAACATGGCCGGCCTTGAACTCACGGGCCGAGGAGAACTCACGGGCCTTGAGTACTACCGAATAGTAGCTAAAATGACAACTTATTGGTCGGTCTCATGCAACCGTGCGCAAACCCATGTATCAATCACCCTTGCCAGTACCACAATTCACTCACCACATCCTGCAAGGTACATTTTTTTTTTAAAGGAGAAGGTAGAATGTGACCAACATGTTTCATTAATAAGACATTACTAAAACAAACTCAGAGTAATGAGCGGAATATAGAGTCCTACAATACATAATTAAAATATAATGCCTCCTCAAACATGGGAGGGTGGAACAAACAAAGAAACATACAGGAAACCGAAAGTACGGAAGAGCAACAATAAGTTCCCCCCAACAGGCTCTGGGGAGGTGGGGATCTATGAGAAGTACAAAAATACATTAAAGACGCATCCTTCAATCCATCGTAGTACAGTTCTACTCTCAGTATCCTCCCATCATCAATCATTCGTGGGGCCGATCACAATTTCCTCGTCGTCATACTCTTCTACCAGGAAGGTGCTGGCAATCATTCCTCTTGGTCATGTTCTTGCAGTTGTAGTCCAGAAAGAGATTAGATGTATAATATGTGTAAGATTACCAGAAACACTAATACTAGTTCCATGAAAGTAATAATTGTTCCTATCTAGCCATAGCACCCAGGTCGTAGCAGCGATTGCGATATACTAGACTCCTTTCATATTACTTCTTTCAGTAACAAATTTTGGGCCGATCTACAAGTCTTTGTATTTACTTGGATATTCAGTAGTTCCTAGGGTGAGGACATCAACGAAAACTGCTTTGCTCCTGTGGCATTCCAAAAGAAGGTGGTCTCGTGTTTCGATGAATGCATTGCAAAATCCAAAGGATGTATCGATATTCAGCTGGCGTTTGAATAGATTTTGTATAGTCAAAATTGCATCATTTAGAACTAGTCATAAGAAGACTTTTACTTTAAGCAGGGTTTTTTGCTTTTCATATAATTAACGACCATTTTAGTCTAAAACATTTAAAGTCAATGCAGTTATAAAAAAGATCGTACCGTGAATATGCCATTTTTCTCCGGCCACCAGCCTTTCCTATCTGGTCCTTGTGGGCATTTCATTCCTGAGTTGGCAATTTGAACCTGAAGTTCCCTCAGCTTGGTCTGGGAGTACTGGTCCAGCAAGGTACGTTAACATGACACTTTTCATGTAGCATATCATTGTAGCCAGCCTAGCCTGTCTTACTTTTCGGGCCATTATTTATTACTTGCAAAAATCAAATTCGAAACTAGTGCTTGCTGAGCTGCTCAATTAACCCAATAGTTAGCTGTGATCAATGATATTCAGACATCGAAATTTACAGTAGTAGCTACTTCAGTTGCATCAGAAGCTATATACCAAAATGAAAAGTAATACAGTATAGTACAAAGATTCATAATCTGGCATACAAATGAGTGAAAGAACTGCCTTA
Organism: Hemerocallis citrina; assembly: GCA_017893485.1. NCBI lineage: Eukaryota > Viridiplantae > Streptophyta > Magnoliopsida > Asparagales > Asphodelaceae > Hemerocallis > Hemerocallis citrina. The sequence goes on along the minus strand of CM030362.1, from coordinate 22,054,830 downwards.
CTATTTGCTCAATGGAGCTGGAGCTTATACAAGTTACAGTCATCTCTCCTTCCATCTGCCTCTAGACTCGAAACTCCTATATTAGTGAACTGTTTACGAATGGTGAAAGCATGGAAGTTGCCACCATCTTTTTCACCTCAAACTGCACTGTAAGCATGGATTCACGATTAACACTACAAATGCCAATTAGAAAGGCTAGAGCTGCTTTTGCTCGACAACTTTTGCACCTCTCTAAAAGCATCTGCTGACCTCTTCGATAACTTTAGTTCCTGACAGCCAGCAACAATATTAATGAAAATTAGGACACACATTCTTCGCAAAATTTTAAGATAAAAGGAACAATATGTTCAATCATATGAAACCTGATCACGAATACGCAGTCGGAATCTCTCAACTTGCTCCATTTGGACCTCGTAAAAGTTCTTTCTTTTCAAGCATTGTCCGAGAGCTGTGGAACAAAAATTGAATTTTTAGCATTTATAACAAATTCGCATATTACAACATGAAATGTCTAGTGCAACACGTATCATACACATGCTGACACTTCAAACAACAAATGCAGGCCTTTTTTTATGCAATGGTTGGACAAAGTTAAGGAACAAAAAGTTTATACCAAGCATAAAGCTGTGCAAAATATGACGTGTATAGGAATGCAGCATAGCAATAAAGCAAGCTTACAATTCTAATTAAGCCGGAGTTCATATTACTTGTTAAATTCTCAATGTTTTAAGAAGAACAACAGAGATACCTTGCTTGTTTTTTGATTATGTGAATTCTTTTGCCCTTTCATCCTCAGTAGATATCCTTTTTAGCAATATGATCTCCTTAGCCTCGAGCTTTTCAAGGGCCTGAACGTTGAACTCACTAAGCAACAAGAAGACCGAGCCAAACAAAAATAAACTCTCCGAAAAAAATTTAAAGCATTCATCCAATAACCATATAACAGAGAAATAACTCAGAGAATTAAATTTTATAAGAAAGCATCATGTCAAAGCACAGAGTAGTATAACAGGAGCATTGCCAAGATGATTGCTTCTGTAAAAATATAATACTCATATGTTTTAATAGAAAGCACAGTCAAAATGAAAAGAATATGTAATTGTGCAGAAAACATATCAGCTACCTAAACATGCATTAGGTAAAAATCTCTCCTTCCAAACTCAGTTATATTCTACTTCACTCAAAATTCCTATGAAGTACATACACAGTCACTAATCTTCAGCATATTCTTCTTGTCGGTGAGAATAATAAGAGAGAACCGTTTATCTAATATATTATCTATTTGAAAGCTGAATGGTTGATTGAATATTTTTTTAGCATGTTCAGTAGACTTTAACAATGCCAAAAGGAACAGTTGTAGGATTGTAGTTAATGCAGCACCGAAGGACTAGGAACAGGCATAAATGGACTTGGGTCGAGGACAAATTAAGAAGGATATGGTAGACAGGTAATGCTACATTCCCCTAATCTCTATTGTTCGATCGAATAATGACTGGGGGATGAGCCCCAACTTTCTTAGGTTCTTGGTTCAACCTCCCATAGCAGTCCTTGCTGAATCAATAAAGGAAATTACCTTAAATGGAGCTGAATAGATAACGTGGTCCGAAATATTTGGATATGTGCTTTGTTATTGTTGTTGTAGTTGACATATTGCAGATACGTGACAACTCACCAAAGTTATTCCGTTTAAAAAGGAAGAAACAAAAAGAAGAGCAACATAAAATCTTGTGGCTAGAATCCGAATACAATTTAAACAGTACATCAAACCAAGTGTCGGAAAGTTGAAATGGTGTCGTGCTATTCAACACCCCCAAGCTCTGCAGACAGGGCTCAACCTTAAAAATAAAATCCCTGACAGGACACAGGAGTCACAGGACAATGAATGCCTACTTGAGAGTTGAAAGTTGAGACTATCCACCAAAAATACTCAACTTAAGAAGAAGGAAGAAAGATCATCAACTCCACCTATATATCAGGAATATATACAGTAGAGCATTTAAATAATTAATGTTTGTCTGATAGTACCAAGAAAAAGGTGTTATTCAATTGTGATGCCCTCTAAGCATATGTACGTACTGTTATTTAGCTTACAAGGTCTTATTTCAGAATACTATAAAATTGACAAATTAAATGTTTCTAAGTTGATATTTTGCATCTTCCTTTGTAGTTGCATGAATATCCTCCCTTTTGCACTATACACATATACATGCAAGAGTAAATAAGTAGAAAGATATAGATTAGCAACAATACATCATTAATGAGTGTAAACAATGAAAAAACAAACTATATAATTAGTTTAGAAAAGTAACATCAATTTGGCAAAGGCTGATTTAGGTTGTGACTATGCGAGCACTCAACATTGAATTTATGGCCTCACACGCTTGTTGAACATGAATAAAATTGATATTAATAGATCAAAAAAACACATACAGAGCACATGTTAATCATCTTGGATTTTTATTGCTACATAAGCTATAGCTTACTCTATTTTATGCCTTTTTAAGTAGCAAATAGTTACTTGTAATCTGTGATCTATATGCAACAATAGTTAGCATAACTTGTATGCTCAACGTATTCCTAATTATAATAATTTATTGAATTTATTTGGAATGATTTTATTAGTTTTGCTTTGCACTATTTGTACTTTGCTTCCTAAGAGCTGGAGCACCCTGCTATGGCTTTTCTTTTTTCCATAGGTGCATTTATTTAGCTGTCAACAGAGAAATCAAATGAGCTAGCAATGTACAGGAATTTTAGTCTGGTGAGCAAAGTTGTCAGAAAAAAAGAGACAATTAATGGAGAAAAAAGAATCAGCTGCACAAGCGGCTGACCCAAAACCTCTTTCAAAGTGGCATCAAGAAGATTATAGAGAATGTTATACAAGCAGTTGCTGAAAATGAACTTTAACAACTCAATGTTTCTTGATCATTTGTTCAATGATTATTCTCAAAGCATGCTAGTACAAGGGAAAGAGCTTCACTGTTCATAGAAACGATAGCCCCACACAGTTTATAGCACAACAGGTGAAGAATGTATCTCTACTATCTATACTATACACTAAGCAAAAGGGGTTGTGTGCATCCACCCACTATTGGAAAAATTGGCAACACAAAAATTTTATTTAAAAAGGTAAAATAAAGGGCGGTTGGTTGTTACGAAGGTGACGCTCAAAGTGTACATATTGTGGACAGCCACCCGGCAATAAATCTCAACCACGCATTTAAACCTCCAATCTATATCTAGCATCCACTTAAATTTTAATCACATTCAAAACTCCTATCTATATTTACCATCCATGTACTCCGCATGTGCTGAATAATTAATCCATATTAAAGACACGCATAGAAAGTTAGAAACACAACCATACGACAGACGGGAAAATTAGGGATTTATACAGAAAAAAACAACAACAGCCAGTATAACATATCTATGATTTATAAAATTATATAATGTTAATATCTGATTAACCACCACTCGTGTTTGTTTCAATTCGTTAGAATACAACATAAATTCCATCATATTTGTAATCAATATAAATCAGATTATTAGAACATAGATTTTGAACACTGAAAACAAATATATATTACGTGATAACCACAAACGTGATAATTAAGATATCCAACAAAACTACAAGTTGCATGCAGCATTAGGTAGCTGATAACCCCCCACCAATAGTCACCAGATTGTAAGGTCTGTGTAGGGAAAGGACACTCAGTATAAGGCCCTGGTGTAAGCTTATCTGCATCCTAGGCTATGTTAGTTTACACCAGGTATTACCTTAGGGTAACATCTATCACGAAACATGTTGATAAGTTGATTCTGTAGAATTTGAATTTAATAGGTATATCTAAGAAGATAATGAGTAAAATAAACCATATGGATGCAAAATTTTCGGTATATCCAGTAACAGGACATAGGGTGCCTTAAGGAATATAAGTATATTTGTTAATGACTACCAAGAATATTAAGGAGAAAAGGAACAATTAAGTAGAATGTGGATATGAGGAATAAAAGCCAAGCATATCTAATTAAATTAACAAAAGTTAACCATAGGCAAATATAAATATGGGATATGCTAGGACTGGTATCTTAAAACTCATGGTCCACTGAGTGGCTTATATATCAGATTGGAAGTTTTGTAAGAGTCCAGAGTAGGCATCAGCCCTGAATAGGCAATAGGTAGGTCAATCCGTATAAAGTTCAAGGTAACAGCAGGAAATATAAATAAGTGTGTTAAATAGGACCAATCATTCACAATGATGGTGAGACAGAATGATCTTCAGTGAAATAATGCTAAACATACTTATATTATGAGTACTATGTAACGATAAATATGTTAGAATATCATCCGAGGCTTTTTCATGAAACGATGTGTTATTGAGTTCAATAAGTGTAGTTGAAATAAGACCATTGATTCAGACGAGGATAAAATGTTAAATGATTGGATAAGAGAAATATTAATTAAGAAGTAAAAAAGGCCAATTAATGATACGAATATTTTTTTTAAACAATTGAGGCAGTTTAGATATGTAATATCTTCTAGGATTGAGGATATCATCGGGAAGAATGTTTGAGATAACTCTGAGAAAATAAACAGGAAGAGCATTTGAGATGGTTACGAAGATCAATGAGTTCATTCACTATGTACAATAGGATTGCAAATGCTAAACTGCCAGGAGTAGACCAGAGCAAACCTAATTGAGGTATGGTAGCTGCTAAAATTACAAATGCCTTAAATACAGTTCAATAGGAAGGACTATGGTATCTAATCCAAATTTTTGAGACAAAGCTTCACTGTCGTCATTATTGGTGACTAGAATAAAAGATTATGGTAACATAGAAATGAATGCCCAAGAGTAGGTCAAGACCTACTTCAGAGTAAAGCATGTCTCTTGGCTCTAAACATTAGCAATTTAAGCTGTTAATTAGACTAAATAGTTATACAATACCAAATAAACATCATTGTAAGCATGAATCAAAATTATTAAGAACAAAATTTGATATTCAAATGTCGTGCATCATGCAAGTAAAAATCATTCTCTTTCTCGAACGATATGTAAATTCTTATTATTTCCATTCAAGGCATGTCCTTCTTAACCACAAATCTCAAAGTAGCAACCTTGAAATGTAGTGCTGGGTCTTTGACATGGGTTATGGTTTCAAAAACATAAAGCATAAACTAAGAGGTACCCAATAAGCAGGGTAGTAAATTGAATGATTATAGAGAGTGACTCCTGAATTAGGGGCATTGTTGTCGTTGCCCTACTCTGAATGTATAGCATAGGAACTATGATCTGGATTTCCTTTAATACCAGAACATATTCCAGGATCCAACTACCCCCAAATCAGGTGCACTCTATCTGAATTAAGATATTATCAATATCCAAATCAGAACCATCCAAAATCAGACAATATCCTAATCCACTGCCCCTGATCCGAGTTTTCTTTGTACGGTAAAAACTACGGGGGAAACCCAAACGCTCACCAGCCCCACTAAAAAAAAAAAAAAACTAAAAACGCCTATACTACAGCACACATTAAGACAATATACATGTCATGTACATATTATACACATGCACGGAAACGTTATTAAGCAATGCTACAGACAGTTTATAAACACAGCAAAGTTGTACACACACACATTACTTATTCATCGTTACATCCACCAAACCAAACGCAGGTATGAAATCTTAGCATCTCCTTATTATCTCTCACTTCCACTCAATCCTTCCTCATCCAAAATAAGCCCAAATATATCGCATCCTTTACCCGTTTCACTCAATTTCTCAGTGATCTCTTTGTTATATGAAACCCATATCATGTGTCCCCTAACACAGAAGAAAATCACAAATTACTGCTAATGGGTTCAATAACCCGATCCAATTTATACTAACATAATATTCCAGAAATTGGTAAATTTCAGGTTGGCGTAAACCCTAATCACCGAGATCTTACTAAATCGATCCGATTCAGAAACAAATGCATGTGGTGCCCTAATTTGATGAACTGAATATCGGAAAATTAACAGAAGAAAAAGAAAACTTGAAAAAGAGGAAAATTACCTGCTTCAACTTGAGAGTGGAGGATTTTGGACTGGATTCGTCCTTACATCCTCGAAAAAGTTTGGCGAACATTGAGGCGAGAAGAGAGAAAAGCGGGAGTAGAGTTTGGAAGAAGAAAGGTGTGAGAATAGGGAGAAGGGGCGAGCGGGAATGGGATGGGGTTGTTATCATGATTTGGGCCGGGTCGGGCAGGGATTTGGACATATTGTTAAGAACATAATATATCTATACAATATATTATGTTAAATCAGATTTGGTCCAAGAATTTTTCTATTTTTCTTTTTTATCAATAAAAAGGAAAAAAGAGAGTAACTGTAAGAAGCAACTTTCCAATTTTTCTTTATCCAAATTTTAAAATGCAATCATATCATTTAATCAAACCTTAAAAAGCATACAATATTATATTGATGTTATTAGATAATTTTTTCAAAAATAGTTTTGTTATTTTCTCACTTTTAAAAATTATGTGCAATATATTGCACAAGATTATATGTAAAAATTATGTGCAATATATTGCACAAGGTTATACTAGTTAAGATGATATGTAATTAATTATTCTATGATATTGCACTCTATCAAGATTATCTCCTCGGATTAAGCGATCGGGTCCATCTAACCATTGTTCTTGAAGAGGCGCATGTTGGCCTCTTGTTGTTGGAATGAGCAACCTTATCAGTTTCAGTCTCTCTAAATAGCTGAATTGCATGTGGTTGTGTAATCGGGACAACTGCTCTTGTTATATTTAGATTGCATGTGTGTTTATCTGTATTTAGCTACCAAATTATAGAAATTTGAAATAAAATGAAGCATATTGATGCGGTTTGTTTTTGGGGGGTGGCTGCACCAGGTGTGAGTTCTTCTCAATTTGTATTTTTGCGAAAGCTTCGGTAATGGAACTTACGCCCGACCCTCAGCTGAGGGAACGGCTCGGGAGTAGGTGGGAGTGAGGTGGAGGTCGGATGCTCAGCTCGGATCCGGAGGTCTCGTGTACCTGCACTCGGCCTAGGAACACCGGGATTGATCCCGGTGGCAGGCCCTCCGACGATCTAGTCAGTCACTGAAGAGTAACAGTAACTAGGGTTTTGAGAGGGAAGAGATTGATTACCTTGTGAAGGGGTAGAGGGCCTGGTATTTATAGGCAGTCCCAACCAGGTCTGGACCCGTTTGGGGCCGGGTCTGGACCTGGTTGCCCGTGGGCCTGACGTGGCGAAAGCCCAGGAGGCTTTAGAGATGACCTGGCAGATCTGGTGATCGGGGGTGAACGGCTTTTGAGGGCATCCTGTGGCCCAGGAGGGGCCACGTCATTTGACCCATATCAGGAGCCCCCCACTTCTGGAGGGCTGGGTAACCCAGCCGTGTAGGAGTGGTCTTTTGCCTCTATAGGAAGAGCTGAGTTGTGTGTACGGCGAAGAACGGGATTCGTATCTTCCCAAAGAGGTCAGTGGGGTAGGATGAAGGGGATCCCCTCTTAGAGTCACGAGGGGTGCCGAGTGCAGAAGAGTCGGAGTCCGGATTGCCGAGCATCGACGGTCGGTGGACTAGTCCCCTCACTTGTTGGAAAAGCAAAGAAACGTCGAGGTCCGAGGAGTAGCGGGTCTTCTTGCCGAGCATCGAGGATCGAGAGGCGAGCCCCTCACTGGCTGGGGGATAGTTTGGAGCTCACGGTTGCATCCGAGCGTCGACCCCGAGGTCGCTTGGCCGAGCGTAGGGGGTCGGCAGAAGAGCCCCCTCACTTGTTGGAAAAGCAAGGGGACGTCGAAGGTCTGTGGAGCACGGAGTCTCCTTGCCGAGCGCCGAGGGTCGGTAGACGAGCCCCTCATTGGTGGGAAATAATCTTGAGGCTCGCGGTGACATCCGAGCACCGAGGTCTAGGATATTGAGAGAAACTTTTTGGGGCTCGCGGTGAAATCCGAGCGTCGACCCTCAAACCGTTGAGAGAAACTTTTTGGGGCTCGCGGTGTCATCCGAGCGTCGACCCCCAAGCCGTTGAGGCTCACGGTGACATCCGAGCGTCGACCCCCAAGCCGTTGAGAGACTTTTTGGGACTCGCGGTGGCATCCGAGCGTCAACCCTCAAGCCGTTGAGGGAAACTTTTTGGGGCTCGTGGTGACATCTGAGCGTCGACCCTTAAGCCATTGAGAGAAACTTTTTGGGGCTCGCGATGTCATCCAAGCGTCGACCCCCAAGCCGTTGAGAGAAATTTTTTGGGGCTCACGAAGGCATCCGAGCGTCAAGGTCCAGGCTGTTGAGAGAAACTTGGGTGAGTAAAGGTGAATTACCCGAGAAGCTGGCCCTGCGCACCGAGCCGTTGTGTTGGCCGACAGAACCGAGGGTAAGAAGGTATTTTTGCGCTCTAGGCTGACGTCATCAAGATCGCAGTGGCCGTTAGATCTTGATGATGAAGATCAAACGGCTAGATCTTTTTTGCGGAATTCGAGGAGTCCTATTTGCGCTTATAAACCCCTCTCCCCCACCCCACTTCTTCACTTTGCTTTCATCTTCTTTGCGACAAAAGTTTTTCTTGCACACCACCGGCGATCATTTTTCATTGATCTTTGTGTTCTCCGGTGAAACAGGTTAGTATTTTAGTTTTACCATGTCACGCACTCAGTCTGGCTTCGAGGCAAGCACGTCAGGTCGCGTCGAGGAGGAAGTTCACTCGTCTTTGATATCCTGGTCGTCGGGTGACGCGTCCGGTAAAGGAGGAGGTTGTATCAGTTGGAGGGTTAGATGGCGAGGGAGACGTAGCTTTGATTGTAGAGCCTTTGCAATCTCGTAGGTCAGGCAAGGAGCCTGCAGAGGAGGAGCATGAAGAGAGAGAACCCGAGGGAGACTCTGAGGAGGAGTTTGTGGACGAGGAGGATGTGCCCAGGGAAGGAGGCCCGGATGAAGAGCAGCAAGTCGAGGGGAGCGATGGCCAGGAGGGGTCCGTTCAAGAAACTACAGGCGGTAGCGATCATGGGGAGGTCGGAGGAACCACAGAAGACGTAGAGGGTGAAGAGGCAGTCCTTCCGCCGTTGCCCCCATTATCGACCCCTTCCCCCGATAGGAAGGCTCGTTCCTGAAGGAGGAAAAGGAAATGGATAAGGCCCGACAGCCCTGCCAAAAAGGACAAATATGAATATGGCTCCGGGTTCAAGTACCCCCCTCTTTCCAGTAAAAATCCAGAGTCGATCAGGATGTATCCAGACAACGTGGAGGATCTTCTCGCGTATACATCGCTGCTGCGGGCCGAGGGCCGGCCCATGATCAAGATGGACAGCATGAAGTGCGCCTTGCCCCGGGACTACCTGCCCATCTTGAGGGTGGCTTCCTTTATTCCGCGAGAGTTCGAGCTGCTTGTGCCGAACCCGGGAATCTGCCCGACCACCGTGCTAGAGTCGAGCTTCTGTATGTTCCCTGAGGACGCTTTCATCTTAGGGTTGAGACTTCTGCTGCACCCGTTCATCAAGAGGGTGCTAAACTGGGGGGAGCTGAGCCCTATGCAATACGACCCCAACTCTTGGAAACACTTAGTGTGTTTTATTTTGAAGTGTCAGGAGAAAAGGATTAAGCCGAGGCTAACTTACTTCCGAGCCATCCTGGGAATGAGCTCGCTCGGGGACCAGGAGGGGATTTTCTATCTTTCGCCCCGCCCTCATAAGAAAGTGATGCACGAACATCCGAAATCCATAAAGGGATGGAAGGAGAAGTACTTCATAGTCCGAAGCGAGCAGCCTTGGGAGATCCCAACAGTCAGGAACTTCGGGAAGTCGAACCACAAGCCACCGAAGAGAGGAGAGTTGACCGAAAAGAAGTGGGCGAAGGTCGATAAGATTGTGTAGGGGCACAACATTGGGTGGACTCGTGTCACGGAGCTGCACCTCACCCGAGCCGGACTGAGCCCGGCCAACCCTAATATGTTTTTGTTTTCGTTTTGTTTTTCTTCCTGCCTTCATGTTAACATGTTGACTTTCCCTTTTTGTAGAGATGTCTGCCAAGGAGCTCGACAACCGCAACACCATAGTAGAGCTAGCGGGCGCGCAGGAGAAGAGTGGGGCAACGGCCGTAGGGTCCAGTAAGGTACCGACGTCGACTACCGAGCTGCCCCCTGAAGAGGGTGAAGAGGCCTCACCATTCGTCGAGGTCGGAGAAGGAACCGGAGGCGAGCTCCGGAAGTAAGAAGCTGGCCGAGGTTCGGGAGCGGAGGCCCCCGCCCCCTCGCCCCAACGCCACGGAGATGGTGGGCAGGCAGAAATTGCTGCCGCACGTCCCGAGCTGGAGGGTCAAGGTAGGGGACACCCTGCTTGAGGGCTCAACGGTGAGAGAGGCGGAGGAGCACATCGCCACGGAGCGCGACCGGATGAATCTGGCAACGCAGTCGTCCGAGGCGGCCTACACGAAGTGGGCTCAGGCGCAATTCGCGGTAAGTCTTTAGTGCCTTCCATGTGCGCAGAATTTTAGAGTTCATGATTTTTCTAACTTTCTCTTCCTCGGCCAGGCGTTGCTCCATGGGCAGCACTACCACCGGTGCATGGAGAAGGAGGTCCTTGTCGAGAGGAAGAATGCGGAGAGGCATTTCCGTGATGTCTCCAAGCTTACGGAGGAGCTGAAGGAGGCACGGAACAATGAGTCTATCCACGAGGCTCAGATGGACTCGCTCGTCCATCATCATAAGGACGAGCTGGCACACTTCAAGGAGAAGGCCCGGGCGGAGGCTGAGAAAGCGCATAAGGCCCTGGAAGAGGCGTAGTCGATGGCTGACACCTTGATCCAGGCCTAGGACGAGGCCTACGCTAAGGTGAAGGAGCACTTCACGTTGATCTACCCGGACAAACGGGTCGACCATTTGCACTTTAACTGGCAGCCAGAGCATCCGCCCACGCCCGGCGGTGAAGAGGACCTGGGAGACTCTGCTGACGAAGAGGTGCCACCACCCCCTCAAGCATAGTTTAGGTTCTTACTCTTCTGAATTTGTAATCGCCGAACGCGGACTGGCCACCGCTTTTTGTAATACAAAATTTTGGAATTTATAAAAAGGATTTTTGGGCCGATGCTCTATGACTTGTGTTTTTTTTTCTCTTTTGTGACCTGTTGTTTTTTCCCATCTTTTTTATTGACACATGAGGTCCTCGGCGGCGACCCTGGCTCTGCCAAGGTCTCCTGGGTCCGAGCTGGGCTAGGGGCCATGGAGAATGTTCTGGCTCGCCAACGTAATCAGGTTCGGGATCGAGAGGCCACTGTGAATTACTTCATGAATAAGTCTAGAGAGATTAGCCTGGAGGTCGCTCGCCTGAAGAAGGCCATAGCCGACCAGGACTGGTGGGCAGTTGAGACGAGCTGATCGATCTCGGATGCCTCAAGTGGACGATCAACTTCGGAGTCATTTCTTCGTGAGGCCGTTGTAGAGAAAGTGTTAGAGCTCCGTAGGCTGAAGCTCATGCTAGGCGTCGGTTTGGTCGAGGAGGGGAGCAAATCCGTGTTGGGACCTTCTCCGACCTTTTTCCTGGAGGAGGCCCCCCCTGCCAATGCGGAGAGCTCCGTTGCCAGGGTGCCCTTGCTGGCCGGGCCGGCCGAGCACGAAAAGGATTCCATGGAAAGCACCGAGTTTGAGTTTCAAGTCGAGCGATAAGCAATTTGTAAACTTTTCATTGTATTGTGGCCATTTCTGGTGCTCTATGAGTAATAAGAATCTTGATTTCTTTACTTTGACGACTTGTTGAGTGAGGGTAGGAGTGTAGCCGAAACCCCAAAGTACAATTTTTTTGGTCGAGGGTTCCGGGTTGGTGGCTCCCCTGCCATCCTCGAACAATTCGGGGTTTTAGCTCTGAGGGCTGTAAACCCCGAGTTGTTCGAGGGTGAGAGGTGGGCCGACCAATGGTCAGGGGCTTAGGTCTTCTTGGGCGAGAGTCTCGGATCGATGGCTCCCCTGCCACCCTCTGACAATTCGGAGTTTCGGCTCCGAGGCCATTAACTCCGAGTTGCCAGCGGGTGAGAGGTGGGCCGACCCAAGGTTCGGGACTCAGGGCACTGGTCGAAGGCGAGCACCCTAAATCTGAAACGAAATTTTTTGTATCTGGTGTGGTATGAGTGTAGCTGCAGATCACAGCCGAGCGCATAGGTTTCCGGGCTTGAAAAAGCCGAGGCCCTACTCGAGGCTGATGCCGAGCCCTCATACAAAGACAAGGTGATATGGGTGTGGCCGGAGATTATCGCCGAGCGTAAAGGTCGCTTGGCTTGAAAAAGTCAAGGCCTTGCTCGAGGTCGATGTCGAGCCCCCATACCTAAAGAAGTCGTTATGAGCGTGGCCGTAGATCATCACCGAGCGTAAAGATCACATGGCTTGAAAAAGTCAAGGCCTTGCTCGAGGTCAATGCCGAGCCCCCATACCTCGTTCTCGGGAAGATAGTGTGGCTGGTAATCATCGCCGAGCGCAAAGGTCGCTTGGCTTGAAAAAGCCAAGGCCCTGCTCGAGCTCGATGCTGAGCCCCCATACTTAGAGAAGCCATTATGAGTGTAGCCGAAAAACATCGCTGAGCGTAAAGGTCGCATGGCTTGAAAAAGCTAAGGCCTTGCTCGAGGTCGATGCCGAACCCCCATACATCGTTGTCGGGTAGATAGCATGAGCGTAGCCAAAGGTCATCACCGAGCGCATAGGTAGCATGACTTGGAAAAAGTCGAGATCCTGCTCGAGGTCGATGCCGAGCCGCCGTACCAAGAGAAGCCGTTATGAGCGTAGCCGGATATCATCGCCAAGCGTAAAGTTTGCATAGCTTGAAAAAGCCAAGGCCTTGCTCGAGGTCGATGCCGAGCCCCCATACCTCGTTTCGGGTAGATAGCATGAGGGTAGCCAAAGGTCATCGCCGAGCGCATGGGGAGCATGACTTGAAAAAGTCGAGACCCTACTCGAGGTCGATGCCGAGCCCCCGTATCAAGAGAAGATTTTTTTGGCTCGCGGTTTCATTCGAGCGCCGAACCTCAATCTGAATTAAGGACATTTTTGTGGCTCGCGGTGCCATCCGAGCGCCGAACCTCAAACGGATTTAAGGAGATTTTTGCGGCTCGCGGTGCCTTCCGAGCGCCGAACCTCAAGTTGAATTGAGGAGATTTTTGCAGCTCGCGGTGCCATCCGAGCACCGAACCGGGACTTATTTTATTAAGGCTAATACGAAGTTGAAACCTGTTTTAAGAAAGCTGGTATAATTACAACATATTCTTTATAAAACAAGGCACGACGTGCCGATTACATTTTTATGATTTACATGGGGGTATCAGTAGAGGCTAATCCTCCCCTTCGAGGAATTTGATGAGGTGCTCTGCATTCTAGGGCCTCTTGACAGGCTTGCCATCTGGGTTGGTGAGGCGATACGTGCTCGGACGTACAAGTTCAGAAACTTTGTATGGACCTTCCCAGTTTGGGGCCAGTTTCCTCTTTTGGCCGGGGTTAGATACCGCTAGCTTTCGGAGGACGAGGTCCCCTAGCTTGATGTTGGTGGGGTGCACCTTTTGTTGTAGAATCTTTCGATCCTATGTTGGTATGTGTTTCTTCGGATGGTAGATTTCTCCCTGACCTCGTCTATGAGGTCCAGATTGGCACGTAGTTGTGCCGATTTGCTTGCTTCGTCAAAGGCCATGATCCGGGGTGAAGGAAGCCCCCGATCTCGAGGGGGATCACTGCTTCCGCACCGTATGTTAGATTGAATGGCGACTCTCCCGTGGGGATTCTCTTTGTCGTTCGATGGGCCCAAAGAACGCTTGGTAACTCGTCGACCCATAACCCCTTTGAGGAGTTATCAAGTCATTTCTTGAGACCGCCGAGGATCTGGCGATTCACATTCTCAGCCTGGCCGTTCGACTATGGATGGCATACCGAAGAGAAGCACTGCTGGATCCCGAGATCCTCACAGAATTTTTGGAAATTTTTGCCTGCGAACTGAGTCCCATTATCCGTGATGAGTATGTGGGGGATTCCAAATCGGCAGACAATGTGTTTCCAGAAGAATTGTTGGGTCTGCTGCTCGGTGATCGTGGCCAAAGGCTCGGCCTCGATCCACTTCGTGAAGTAGTCGATCGCTACTATTAGAAACTTCCTTTTGCCTGTCGTCTTCGGAAATGGACCTACCAAATCCATCCCCCACAAGGTAAAGGGGGTCGGACTGGCCTGGGAGCGGAGGTTCGCTTGCGGAGCTCTTTTCATCGAGGAGAACCTTTGACAGGGGCCACACTTTTTGACCAGGGCCAGAGCATCTTGCAATATCGTGGGCCAGTAGTACCCGTGATTCAGAACTTTTGGCGCAAGCGATCGGCTTCCCATTTGGCACTCGCCAATTTCTTCATGGAGCTCTTTGAGAACGTACCTTGCTTCGTCGGGGGTTAAACAGTGGAGGTAAGGCCTTCCGTCCATCGTGGTATATGACCGTTTGAATAAGGTCTCGCTGATCATGGCGAACCTCTCTGAACGGACTCTGATACGTCTTTCCTCAACTCGATCTTCGGGGAGCTCCCCTTTGGTTAGAAACTTCCTGATGGGAGTAGTCCAATCGTCAGGTTGAGCTCCATCTTCTATGCAGAGGGTCTCGGGGCAGTTGATGCTTGGCTTCAGGAGGACCTCGATCAGAATGGTGCGATCGAGGCCTTCAAAGGACGAGGAGGCTAACTTTGACAGAGCGTCGGCCTGGGCGTTCTGCTCTCTGGGGATCCTCAAGACTGCAGACTTGTCAAAGGACGCCAAGAGCCGCTGGACCGCGGCCAAGTACCGGATCATTCGATCGTCGCGGGCCTCGTACTCTCCGGTGATCTGATTGATCACGAGCTGAGAGTTGCTGAAAGCCCTGATCTGTCTGGCACCGGCCTGATGTGCCAGGGTGAGCCCGAAAATCATGGCTTCATATTCGGCCTCATTGTTGGAGGCCGGGAAGCTGAGACGGAGGCAATATTAGAGAAGGAAGATGTCAGGTCCTCGCAAAATGATGCCCGCACCACTTCCCGTTTCACAGAAATAGCCGTCGACGTAAACTTCTCACGTCTGGTCGGCCTCCCCACTTTCAGGTTGCTCGGAGATGGTGTATTCTGTGATGAACTCTGCGAGGGACTGCCCCTTGATGGTCGTCCTTGGCTGATAGCCAATGTCGTATTGATTGAGCTCGATCGACCACTTGACCAGTCGACCGGAACTCTCGGGCTTGTAGAGAACGACCTTCAGAGGCTGGTCCATGAGGACCTGGATTGAGTGCGCCTGGAAATAGGGACGGAGCTTCCACACAGCCATGACCAGGGCGTATGCCACCTTTTCCATCTTCAAAAATCTGGTCTCGGCCACGAGCAGAACCTTGCTCACATAATATAGTGGCTTTTGGACTCCATCCTCTTTTCGAACGAGAACAACACTGAGTACATTTTTCAAGGCCGAGAGATAAAGCCAAAGGGGCTCGCCGGGTTCAGGCTTGCTGAGGAGAGGAGGATTGGTGAGGTACTCTTTCAATTGGGCGAACGCCTCCTGCTGCTGAGTACCCCACTCGAAGCCTCCGGTTTCGCGTAAAGCTTTGAAGAACGGGAGGGACTTCTCTCCGGACTTGGAAAGGAAACGGCCGATGGCCGCCAGTTTTTCCGTGAGCCTCTGGACTTCTTTGATATTTCTGGGAGGGACCATGTCAATTATGGCCTGGATCTTTTCGGGGTTCGCCTCGATGCCGTGCTGGCTGACGACGAACCCGAGGAATCTTTTCGAGGAGACGCCGAACGCACACTTCGCCGGATTGAGTCTTACGTTGTGGGTTTGAAGGACACCAAAGACTTCTTCTAGGTCAGCAACGTGGTCCTGTCCCCGCTGGCTCTTGACGAGCATGTCGTTGACGCACACCTCCATGTTGGGACCGATTTGTTCTTTGAAGACTCGATTGACGAGCCTCTGGTAAGTGGTACCAGCGTTCTTCAGCCCGAAGGCATAACCCGGTAGCAATAAAGACCTTAGTCGGTAACGAAGGACGTCTTGGCTATGTCAGGGGGAAACATCCGGATCTGATTGTAGCCTGAAAAGGTGTCCATGAAAGAAAGGAGCTCGTGACCCGGAGTTGCATTGATCAGAGCGTCGATGTGGGGGAGAGGGAACGGATCTTTCGGGCACGCCTTGTTGAGGTCAGTGAGGTCTATGCAGATCCTCCAGCTCCCGCTTGCCTTCTTGACCATCACGACATTCGCCAGCCACTTAGGATAGCTGACCTCTTGTATGAACCGGGCGGACAAGAGTTTGTCCACCTCCGTGTTCACTGCCTTTTGCCTTTCCGGGGTGAACTTACGCCGCTTCTGGACGATTGGTTTCGAGTCGGGGACCACGCTGAGTTTGTGCATGATCAGGTCTTCGGAGATCCCGACCATATCGGAGGGCTTCCAGGCAAAGAGGTCGGCATTGCGATGAATGCAGTCGATCAGGTCGGACTTGAGGTTGGGAGCGAGAGAGCAGCTCACGCGGAACCACTTCGACATGTTCTCTGTCTCGAATGAGACTTCCTCTAATTCGTCTGCCGGCTCGGGCTCGAGCTGGCTTCTCTCGGGCTGTAGCTCGACGGCATCCAGGGGGAATACACCACCCCCGACCGCCATCATGTAGCACGATCGTGCTGCTTCTTGGTTCCCTGGGACGACCCCGACACCTAACTCGGTGGGGAACTTCATCTTTAGGTGGTAGGCCGAGGGAACAACCTGGAGAGAATAGAGCCCCGGTCGATCGAGGATGGCGTTGTAGGCTGCCTTGACGTTCACAACCATAAAGTCCATCGACTCAGTTCGTCGGTGAGGGGTCGTACCAGCGGTGACATCCAAGATCACGATCCCCTCAATTGGGACTGGAACGCCAGAGAACCCGTGCAGCATGTACCCGACTGGCTTCAGCTTGTCTCGGGGGAGCTTGAGGTTCTCAAATACTTTGAGAAAGAGGATGTTAACCGAGCTTTCATTGTCTACGAGGATCCGACGGACCTCGTAGTTCGCCATGACAAGGCTGACGATGAGCGCATCGCAGTGCGGGAGCCGGACCCCTTCCAGGTCCTCTCCTGAAAAAGAGACAGGGAGCTGCTGAACCTAGGGGGAAGGGAAGCCTCGGACGGCATTTACCTCTCGGACGAACGCCTTGCGGGAAGTGCTGGATTCTCCTCCCATGGGCCCCCCATGGAGGCAATGTAAGATGGCTTGACCTCCGGTCTCTTCTGACTCAGGGTTCCACTCGGAACGTGGTTTGGGCACACGAGGAGGAGGGGAAGGCCTCCGGTTCCTTGTGTCCCTTTGGTCTCGAGCGTCTTCCCGTTTGAACTCCCGGAGGTACCCTCGTTGGATGGGGGCCTCAATTTTGTCCTTCAGGGTACGGCAGTAGTCAGTATCGTGCCTGTTGTCCCGGTGAAAGCGGAAGTAGAACCGTTGATTCTTTTTCTTGTTGTTGGTCGGCCGAGGGGGGAACTGGATGAGGTCCCTGTCCTCGATTGCTAAGAGGATATCTGACACATTCTGTGTAAGTGGAGTGTACCTCTCGAAGCGTGGGACCGGAGGGACCCTCTTCATGATGGTCCCGTCTTTTGGGACCTTCTTTGCTGAATCCGCCTCGTCGGCCTTGTGCTTCCCCTTTCCAGGAACTTCTTTGGAGTCCTCTGGATTCAGGGCCTCCTCGGTCCTGATGTACTT
Organism: Hemerocallis citrina; assembly: GCA_017893485.1. Classification (NCBI taxonomy): domain Eukaryota; kingdom Viridiplantae; phylum Streptophyta; class Magnoliopsida; order Asparagales; family Asphodelaceae; genus Hemerocallis; species Hemerocallis citrina. The sequence continues at coordinate 22,037,119 of CM030362.1, read as the reverse complement.
TTCGATCCGATTAAGAAGGTCAGAGAAATCGAGAGGATGCTTCTTTACCAGGGACGCCTTCAACTGTCCATGCCGGACATTGTGTCAGAACGCTGCCGAAGCGACCCAAGCGTCAAGGGAGGAGACCGACCTCGCCTCTGTGGTGAACCTTCGAACGAACAGCCGGAGTGACTCCTCTTCCTTCTGCCGGAGTCCTAGCAATGATGCGCTCGTCTTCTCGGCCTTCCTACTGGTCACGAAGTGGGCGAGAAAGTTGCCCTCCAGCTGGTCGAATGAGTAAAGGGAGTCGGGGACAAGCTTAGAGAACCATTCCCGAGCCGGACCCCGGAGGGTGGTGGGGAAGGCACGGCACAGGAGGGGATCCGATGCGCTGTGAATCATCATGAAGGTCTTGAAGCCCTCTATGTGATCAGCAAGATCACCCTCGCCGTCATAGGTCTCGAATTGTGGAGGGCGGAAATTCCAGGGTATTTTCTCTTGTAGAATGGCGGCAGAGAAAGGAGGTCGGGTCAGCCTGTGAGCCGGGGTCGTCCTCGAGCTGCCCTCATCGAAGTGGTTGAGGCGGTTCTCCATTTCCTGCGGGCATCGTAAGACATCCTCGTCTTGCTCTGGTGGGCGGGTTAGACCGCGAGGCTCGCTTGCTTCGGCGTCCGACAAAGTATGAGACTAGTAGAGTGTCTCGTTCGCAGGGATTCCTAAGATGGCCTGTAGGATCTCGTTCCGGAAGTCTTGGAACTCGTGGCGGGTGACTGGAGCTTGTCTGACTGGGTCGCATTGGGGTGGCGGCCTTTGGTCGACCCGACTGAGCTCCGACTCCCTCCCTTGAGAGGGGCACCTGGGATGGTTCGGGACCGAGTTGGAAGCGGTCCCTTCCCTCGTTCGGCTAGCTTGTTGGTTCTGGATCTGCCGACGGGGTCGGGTTCAACCGAGCGAGAAGCGCCCGGCCCGGGTCCGCCATTGATCCTCGGCTGGTTGGACCCATGAGTGTCGACGGGGGCATCCTAAGGAGGAACGTCCGGACGACGGGCAGAGGTGACGGCTCTCCTGGGCTTGGGTGCCATGTGAGCTCGGATTGGTGGGATGCCGTTGATGGCGGGGTTCGGACTGTTGTCCGTACCGAAGTTTCCCACAGACGGCGCCAACCTGATGCGGTTTATTTTTGGGGGGTGGCTGCACCAAGTATGAGTTCTTCTCAATTTGTATTTTTGCAGAAGCTTCGGTACTGGATGGTATGCCCGACCCTCAGCTGAGGGAACGGCTCGGGAGTAGGCGGGAGTGAGGTGGAGGTCGAATGCTCGGCTCGGATCCGGGGGTCTCGTGTACCTGCACTCGATCTAGGAACACCGGGGTTGATCCCAGTGGCAGGCCCTTCGACAATCTAGTCAGTCACTGAAGAGTAACAGTAACTAGGGTTTTGAGATGGGAGATATTGATTACCTTGTGAAGGGGTAGAGGGTCTGGTATTTATGGGCAGTTCCAACTGGGTCTGGACCCGTTTGAGGCCGGGTCTGAACCCGGTTGTCTGTGGGCCTGACGTGGCGAAAGTCCAGGAGGCTTTAGGGCTGACCTGGTGATCTAGGGTGAACGGCTTTTGAGGAGATCCTGTGGTCCAGGAGGGGCCACGTCATTTGACTCATATCACATATAATGCACGTTTTCATTGATGAAAACCACTGTCACCCTTTCATGAAAAAAATATGTCCCCTCGATAATGTCTTTAGAACTGATATACCTAAAACATGTTACAAAAGGTGGTTTAATGCGTTGTTAAATTATTACATCTCATTCGTTTGGTACGATCTTTTTGGAGTATAATCAAGTTTTGGTCCCTGTTTAAACATTAGCATGCAGTATCTGAGTATCACTACTTTTCCCTCTGTAGAAGTTACTGATTGCTTTCTTATTTGCATTTTCTTTTAAGGCTTGTATTGGATCTGTTAATAATATGTTTGAGAGAGAGTGAGAGAGAGAGACCGTTTAACATCACTCACTCTGACTCTCTCTATACTAGTATCATGCACGTGCGATGCACGTAGAGGGAGAAGGAAAAAGGCCTCAAAAAAAAAAACCGAATGAAAAGAATTTTTAAAAAAAAATGCACGTGCGATGCACGTGGAGGAAGAAGGAAAAAGACCTTAAAAAAACGAATGAAAAGGAAAAAAAAAAAAAAGGATAATGAAAAGGATAAAAAGAAAATAATTTCCAAACTGATCCATTTTCGAAAATATTTACCAAACTGGTCCACTATCGAAAATATTTACCAAAGTGAGTCATTTCCATTATAATAGTAGATATTGAGTATTCCACTGAATTTCTACCTGCTTTGACCATGGCGTAGATCCGGTTTTTATCCTTTCTTATTCGACCCGTGTCCTTTTTAGTTTTTATGACAAATTTTATCTTTTGTACCATTTACCGTATGTCCTATGTATTGTACTAGTTCCACAAAATCTGGATAGAAAATGTACTCAATGAATTAGTTTTTTGGTACTACAGCAATTACAGAGGCGATTCAAAAGACGATTTTCCAAATAGTTTCTTCTCCGTCCTTCCTCAGCCAGATCCGGCGGCTCCCCTCCTTTTCGACCTTCTTTTCTTTCATTAAACTTGGTCAGCTCTCTCTCCTCTCTCGACCCATCTCCTTGTTTTCTCCTCTCTCCTTCGCTTTCGGTTGTCGACCCTCTCCATCCACGTCCCTCCTCCTGCTCTCTCCCCGCCGTCTCCCAGTCTTCGGCTCGCTCGGAGTGGTCTCCCCCTTCCCCGGCGGAGACTGCGTTTCTTCTCGTTTGTTTTCAGCGGTGGTGAGGACCCTCGGTGTGGGGTTGCTTCGGAGGTTTCTGAGCACGTTTTCTGTCGGTGTTTGAGTTGTGATTGGTATTGGTTCTCTATTGTGGCGAAGGGTAGGTGCACCCGCTGCCTCCAGTGGTTCCCGAGCCGATCTCCGTCGAGCGCATCATCCCGTAGTCCCCCCTGCTTAGAGCCTCCCTCCGGTGGAGACCATTCACCTGCCGCACTCCTTTTCATCCTTGCTCTAGGAGTTTTCTTCCCGGTGGTGCCGCCTATTCCCCAAAAGCTAGCTCGGATCTACTTTTACCACTGTGAGTATTGCTGTGTTAATTGGGTGCCGGGTGTGTTGTTGGGACGTTGGTAGTGCATTACTGTTTCTAGTGTGTGCGATTTTGGATTTCATGTGTTGTGGCACTGCTTGTGGATCCATTGTAATTTCTTATAGCTGTTCTTCTATTCACCCGGCGGCTCCGTTCCGTCAGTGGTTGTGTTCAGCGTTTCGCTGTGTCCTGAGCAACAGTTCGCTCTAGTTCTGTTAGCTCTGTTATTCTTCTCTTATTGAATCTTATTTCCTTCCTTTTCTCTCTATCTTGAGGGAGTTTTTAGCCCCCCTCGTGCTCCTCTGGTTAGTTTCTTGGTGGTGGTATTTTGGTGCATTTGGAACTGCACGGACTCTATTTTTTGTATAGTGCCCTTCTTTGCTGGTGAACTTTTAAGGCATTATTGGTCTGGTTTCAACCATGTATCTCTCCGAGCATGATGCTAGGTCTTTTAGTCTAGTGACGATTAAAGAATTGCAGGGGGACTTGTCTTCTCCTCGTTTCGATAACTCCTATCTTTCTCGGGGCTCTCCAATCTTCACTATTTCCCATTCTTTTTGTAGATCCGACCCTCTTCTAGTTTGTTTCAGGTGCCTCATTCCCGGGCATTTTAACGTGATTGCGTGAATAGAATCAGGTGCATTTTCTATGATGAATTTGGTCATTCGCGCAGTCGATGCTTTTCTCTTCAAAAACTCCTTGGTTTCCCCAGAGGACATCTCTTACCGGCCAAACTGCTCTCCTTTCTTAACTTCCCCCTTTTAAAGCGCAAGCTCCCTGCTAGCTTGGCAAGGAAGTTTAGTCTGGTATATGAAAAGGATCTCAACTCCTTGGCAGTTGTGCCTTTACCAGCTTTGAACTCCACTACTTCTTCCACTATCTATTGTGATTCTATTGCTAATCTTCATCCTCCTAATATTGCTAACCTTTTTAAGGATCGCAAGGCGTATTCGAAACTGGTCTCCTTCCCTCGGTTGGGTAAGTTCAAGGCGCGTGCCCTTTTTTCTTCGGGTACGCCTTCATTGAGGTTGAGTCTGGTTAAAAACGAAGGTTTGTTTAAAACCTTTGTCTCTTGTCGTTCTCGGTCTCGAAGTACGATTGGGCACGCTCTGCATCGCAGCTTTTCAGGCCCTCAGATGCATTCTGTCAAGGCAAATTTTTCTTCTGAGGTTCCTTCGTTATTTTATAATTATCCTTGTCTTATAATAATTTTTTCTCCCAAATTTTTTACATTCTCTTTTCATTTGCTGGGATGCATCTTCTCGTTGTATCAAGATTTAAGGGTTCAATCTTGGCTCAAACACCTCCTATTGGAGGCCTTGCACAAGCTGCACACTCCTCCCCTCAAGCTTTCTCCGTTTCTTGTTAACTCTTCTTTCTCCCGTTCTCCCTATCTTACTAACTTCATCCCAATATCCTCTTCAGTTGGGTCCAGTCTGCTCTTTCCCTCTTGTAGCATCATCAAAGACGCAGCTATAATGTCTGACCCTGCTGCAGACTTGCCCCCTTTGGTGAAGGTCAGCCCTTCCACCGTTAAGCGGAAATACAATAAGAAAGTCTATTATAATTTGCAGAATCGGGTGAGCGCTCGTATTCTGGCTAGGAAAGCAGCTTCTGTTTCGGATCCTCAGCTTGTGCACAGTTGAGTTTCGGCTTCTCTATGCCATCCGCAGTGTAGGCAGTCAGGTTTTCCTTTTTGTGCTGCTAGAGTTTCCTTGAGCTACTGTCTCGTTTCCTGCTCTGGTAGTCCAGCCTTCCCCTGCTTTATGGTATGCCAGGTGGAGTTTGGTGTTTCCATGTAGGGAGGTTTAGACTTCTATCTCATGGTCCTGTCTTTAGATGATGATACCACCCTTTCCGCTCATGTTATCGAGTTGTCGGTGCTCCGAGACTTCATTTCTAGCTAATGATAGCTCCTTGTGCCTTGCGGTAGCGAGCAGTAGTGTGAGTTTGCTGTCCTCTTGGGTGCGACAGGGCGCTCCTTTTTCTGATCATTTATCCTGGCTTCTGGCACTGTCCCCCCTTTCGGAGTTTGTTCTACTTTTGTATCGCAGTTCTTTTTTTGCTCGCTAGTCAGTCGCTTATTGATTTCTTTGTTGTTTTCCTCTTTCAGTTTTACAGTTTGTAAAACCATTATAACTTTATTTGTATTGCTACTGTTTTTATTGATTAATATATTTTTTGATGGCTGGAGCCTCTTGGCTCTATCCGATATATCAAAACAAAAAAGAAAATGTACTCAATGATGTACTACTACTACATTTTATTAAATTTGTTTGTCTTTTAGTGATTGTCGGGTTTTATCCATTTGTCTTTTAGTGATTAATGGACACACCAATCACTAAAGGACAAGCCCCATGTATATTTGGAGTAGAATTTCGTGTATGTCTAGCATTTCTCATGAATATATCATTTTAACGCCATAGTATCCGGAATTCGAAGTGAGCAGGGCCCCTGTAGAAAAGAACCAGTTATTATGCAGGTAAAACAACCGCGGGCCACTCAGGAACCAGAAGAGGATTAGCAAAAGCGCTTGCTTTTCATACCTCACTCAGGGCACTTCTCAAGGACAAAGACTAGGCTCCGCCACTCCAGCAACAATTAAAGGGACCCCATTATTATGTCAAAGCAAGTTCTGTAAGGGTGTAATCCCCACAAAGCATAAATTTAGTAATTGAGAATAGTTGGTAATCCTTCTACTATGAAAAGACAGCATCAAGCTGATTCGTAAAATGGATTTTGCTGTCAATAAAAGCAGATGAATTCTTTCATCAGCAGAGTTTTGCTTGCAAGATCTTGCTGGAAAATCGTTTAGTTTCAATGGAATAACCAGATGCATTAGTCTCTACACAAGTTGCAATTAAGCATTCTGTTATGTTACAATTTTTTTTACATTGAGAGTCAATATCAAATGGCTGCCCTTGCAAGTCGACAATACTTTGATTCAAAAAGATAATGATAACTGATATGGGTCGGATGACGTGACCCCTCCTGAGCCACAGGATTCCCTCAGAAAACGTGCACCTCCAGATTATCCGGATCCGCCACGTTAGCGTCAGAAAACCGCCCGGGCCTCTGCCACGTCAGCCTGGAAACCGCCCGGACCTCTGCCACGTCAGCCTGGAAACCGCCCGGACCTCTGCCACGTCAGCCCTATACTGCCCGGGTTTCCATCGCTTCAGCCCCACGGGCAACCGGGTCCAGACCCGGCCCCAAACAGGTCCAGACTCGGTTGGCTTCTTCTATAAATACCAGACCCCTACCCCTTATCCAGGTAATCGATCTTTTCCCACTCAAACCCTAGTTACTGTTACTCTCTCTCAGTAGCTGACTAGATCGTCGAAGGGTCTGCCACCGGGACCAACCCCGGTGTTCCTAGACCGTCTGCAGGTACACGAGACCTCAGATCCGAGTCGAGCATCCAGCCTCCACCTCACTCCCGCCTACTTCCGTACTGTTCGCCTGGCTGAGGATCGTCCGCACAGGAGCTTCCTCCACCAATACAAATCGAGTAAGAACTCGCACCTGGTGCATCCACACGCCCCCCAAAAACAAACCGCATCAAGTTGGCACCGTCTGTGGGAAATCTCTATTGTAGACGCCGGCCCGAGCTCAGCCGTTAACGGTACCCCGTCATCCCGAGCTCACATGGCGGCCAAAGCCACGAGAGCTGTTACCTCAGCGCGTCGGCAGGACGTGCCTCCACAGGGCGTCGGCACCGACGCTCAGGCATCCAACAACCCGGGGGTTAGTCACAGACTCCAACCGAGTGCCTCCCGACCAGTCCAGCCCGACCTGCGGGGGGTGATCCAGAATCGACAGGCCAGCCGGTCTAGGGGAGGGGCCGCTTCCAACTCGGCCCCGAACCATCCCAAACCTCCGTCCCAAGGGCGAGGGCCAGCACTCAGCCGCGTCGGCAGGCACCCACCGGCTCAGCAAAACCGAGCCGAGCGAGCCCCAATCACCCACCAGGAGTTTCAAGACTTCCAGAAAGAGATCATGGAGGCCATCCGGGGACCCCCCGTCGATGACAGCGTCTGTCACTCTTGTTCCCGCTCGGATGCCGAGGCCAGCGTGTCTCGCTTCCTGACCGTCCAGCCGGAGTATGACGACATCTTGAAGCGCCTCCAGAAAATGGAAGACCGCCTCGACCACTTCGGGGACGGCGAGCTGAGACCGGCCCGGGGATACAGGCCCATCCGACCTCCTTTTTCCACCGCCATCTTGCGGGCGGAAATACCCCGGAACTTCTGCCCACCTTAGTTCGAAACTTACGACGGGGAGGGCGATCCTGCTGATCACATAGAGGGCTTCAAAACCCTCATGATGATTCACAGCGCATCGGATCCCCTCCTGTGCCGCGCCTTCCCTGCCACCCTCCGGGGTCCGGCTCAGGAGTGGTTCTCGAAGCTCACCCCCGGCTCCATCCATTCCTTCGACCAACTGGAGGGAAACTTCCTCGCCCACTTTGTGACAAGCCGAAAGGCCGAAAGGACAAGTGCGTCCCTACTTGGCCTCCGGCAGAAGGACGGAGAGTCGCTCCGGGTGTTCGTCTGAAGATTCACGGCTGAGGCGAGATCGGTCTCCTCCCTCGATCCAGGGGTCGCCTCAGTAGCATTTCGGCACAACGTCCATCACGGACAGCTGAAGGCCTCCCTGGCGAAGAGGCCCTCGATAGATTTCCACGACCTCCTCAATAGGGTCGAAAAGTACATCCGGGCTGAAGAGGCCCTGAATCCAGAGGACTTGAAAGAAGTTCTCGGGAAGGGAAAGCGCAAGGCCGACGAGGTCGAGCCAGCGAAGAAAGCTCCGAGAGACGGGGGCGCCACGAAGAAAGTTCTGCCGGTCCCCCGCTTCGAGAGGTACACTCCGCTGACGCAGAACGTGTCGACAATCCTCTTAGGGATTGAAGACAGCGACCTCGTGCAGTTCCCCCCTCGGTCGTCCAACAACACCAGCAAGAAGAGGAATCAGCAGTTCTACTCTGCTCCCATCGGGACAACGGGCACGACACAGATCGTTGCCGTGCCCTGAAGGACGAAATTGAGGCCCTCATCCAACGAGGGTACCTCCAGGAATTCAAAAGAGAAGGTACCCGGGAATAGAGGGATACCAGAAACAGGAGGGATTCCCCTCCTCCTCGAGCACCCCGACAGCGCCCCGAGCGGGATCCGGAGCCCGAGGAGCCCGAAGGTCAGGCAATCCTGCATTGCGTTCACGGAGGGCCCATGGGAGGGGAATCCAACACTTCCCGCAAGGCATTCGTCTGGAATGTCAACACCGTCCAGGACCCTCTCTCCCCCTAGGTCCAGCAACTTCCTATCATCTTCTCAGGGGAGGATCTGGAGGGAGTCCGGCTCCCTCATTGTGATGCACTCGTCATCAGCCTCTACATGACAAACTTCGAGGCCCGGCGAATCCTCGTAGACAACGGGAGCTCAGTCAACATCTTGTTCCTGGAAGCATTCGAGAACTTGAAGCTCTCCCGTGAGAAGCTAAAGCCAGCCGGATATACCTTGCACGGATTTTCTGGCATCCCAGAGATAATAGAGGGGATCGTCACCCTAGACGTCACGGCGGGTACGACCCCAAACAGAAGAACCGAGTCCATGGACTTCATGGTTGTGAACGTCAGGGCAGCCTACAACGCCATACTCGGTCACCCCGGGCTCTGCTCGCTCTAAGCGGTTCCCTCGGCTTACCACCAGAAAATAAAGTTCCCTACCAACACTGGTGTCGGTGTTGTCCGAGAAAATCAAGAAGCAGCACGCTCGTGCTACATGACGGTCATCGGGAGCGGTGTATTTCCCCTCGATGCCCTCGAACTAGAGCCCGAGAGGACCCAGCCAGAACCAGAGCCGGCAGACGAGCTAGAGGATGTCTCATTCGAGACAGGGGATGCGTCGAAGCACTTTCGAGTGAGCTGCTCCCTCGCGCCCGACCTCAAGTCTGACCTGATCGCCTGCATTCGCCGCAATGTCGACCTCTTTGCCTGGAAGCCCTCTGACATGTCCGGTATCTCCGAGGATCTCATCATGCACAAACTCAGCGTGATCCCCGGGTCGAAGCCGGTTGTCCAAAAGCAGCGTAAGTTCGCTCCAGAGCGACAGCAGGCGGTGAACACGAAAGTAGACAAGCTCTTGTTTGCGCGTTTCGTACAAGAGGTCAGCTATCCTAAGTGGCTGGCGAACGTCGTCATGGTCAAGAAGGCGAGCGGGAGCTGGAGAATATGCATAGATTTTACCGACCTCAACAAGGCATGCCCCAAGGATCCGTTCCCCCTCTCCAGCATCGATGCACTTATCGACGCCACATCGGGTCACGAGCTCTTATCCTTCATGGATGCCTTCTCAGGCTACAACCAGATCCGGATGTTTTCTCCCGACATCGCCAAGACGTCCTTCGTCACAGACAGAGGACTTTACTGCTACCGGGCTATGCGCTTCGGGTTGAAGAACGCCGGTGCTACTTACCAAAGGCTCGTTAATCGAGTCTTCAAAGATCAAATCGGGCATAACATGGAGGTGTACGTCGACGACATGCTCGTCAAAAGCCAACAGGGTCAGAATCACGTCGCCGACCTGAAAGAGGCCTTTGGGGTACTTCGAACCCACAACATGAGGCTCAATCCGGCGAAGTGTGCATTCGGCGTCTCCTCGGGAAAGTTCCTCGGTTTCATCATCAGCCAGCGCGGTATCGAGGCGAACCCCGAAAAAATCCAGGCCGTAATAGACATGGCCCCTTCCAGGAACATCAAAGAAGTCCAGAGGCTAACGGGGAGACTGGCGGCCATCGGTCATTTCCTCTCCAAGTCTGGAAAGAAGTCCCTTCCGTTCTTTAAAGCACTGCGCGGAACAGGAGGTTTCGAATGGGGTACTCAACAATAGGAGGCCTTCGCCCAATTAAAAGAGTACCTCACCAACCCTCCTCTCCTCAGCAAGCCCGAACCAGGCAAGTCACTCTGGCTCTACCTCTCGGCTCTGGAGAACGTGCTTAGCGCCGTCCTAGTTCGAGAAGAGGAAGGGGTCCAAAAGCCCATGTACTATGTGAGCAAGGTTCTGCTCGACACCGAGACCAGGTATTCCAGGATGAAGAAAGTAGCATACGCCTTGGTCATGGCTACGCGAAAGGTCCGTCCATATTTTCAGGCACATTCGGTCCAGGTACTCACGGACCAACCCCTGAAGGCGGTGCTCTATAAGCCCGAGAGCTCGGGGCAACTAGTCAAGTGGTCGATCGAGCACAGTCAGTACGACATCGGCTACCAACCAAGGATGGCTATCAAAGGACAGGTCCTCGCCGAGTTCATCACAGAATGCACCATCTCCGAGCAGCCGATAGGCAAGGAAGCCGACCAGACGTGGGAAGTTTACGTTGACGGTTCCTCTTGCGAAGCAGGGAGTAGTGCGGGCATCATTCTGTGGGGGCCAGATGATTTTCTCCTTCAATACTACCTTCGCCTCAACTTCCCGGTCTCTAACAACGAGGCCGAGTACGAGGCCATGATCGCTGGGCTTACCCTGGCTCATCAAGCCGGCGCCAGACAGATCAGGGCCTTTAGTGACACCCAGCTTGTGGTCAACCAGATCACTGGGGAGTACGAGGCCCGTGACATCGGATGATCAGATACCTGGCCGTAGTCCAACGACTATTAACGTCCTTCGACGTGTCGGCCGTCTTAAGGATCCCCAGGGAGCAGAACGCCCAGGCTGATGCCCTGTCAAAGTTGGCTTCCTCCTCCTTTGAAGGCCTCGACCGTACCGTCCTGATTGAAGTCCTGTTGAAGCCAAGCACAGATTTTCCTGAGGCTCTATGTATCGAAGACGGAGCTCTTCCCGACAACTGGACCACTCCAATCAAGAAGTTTCTAATCAAGGGAGAGCTCCCCGAAGACCGGGCCGAAGCAAGGCGGGTTAGGGTCCGCTCAGAAAGGTTCGCCATAATCGACGCAACCATCTTCAAAAGGTCCTACACAACAACGGATGGCAGACCATACCTCCGCTGCCTATGGTTTTAAATCTTGGATTTCGGACTCGTCTCGGCAAGGGGTGTTTCGTATCGGATCGGAGATATCGGAGAAGATCTCGGGAAAATGTGATTATATCGGATGTTCATTTTCTATACTCAATAAATATATTTTTTGTTACTAAATAAGATATAATATGTCCTACATATCATTTATCATATAAAATATTGTATAATGTAACTAATGACATGAATCAATTACGGTAAATCTTTGCATAATTTAACAATAATATAGAAGAGAATGTAATATAAGTGCATAACTAAATTGAATTTGCATTGATTAGAAAAAATATATTACTTAATAAACTTACTTGACTTTGCATATATACAAACAATAGCGATACGAAATCCTCACATTATTTTAGCTTAAGGTCATATATTGAAAGACATATATGCAAAAAGTAAAACAAAATTTTTTAATATATTCACAATAACATTTGTGTCTATTTCAGCTGATATTTCGCCAATTTCGGCAATATTTCAGCCGATATTTCGGTAATTTCGGCTGAAATCTTCACATTTCGGTCCAAAACGATGTAGAGTATAAAATATGTGATTTCGTATCGGCAAGCTAGCCGAAACAAAATATCGGCCGAAATTTCGGCCGTATCGGAGGAAATTTAAAACAGTGCCGCTGCCTAACCCCTGATGAAGCAAAGTACGCCCTCAAGGAGCTACACGAGGAGATCGGCGGATGCCCCATGGGAAGCCGTTTGCTAGCGCAGAAGGCGTTAAATTACGGGTACTACTGGCCCACTATGCTGCAAGATGCCCTCGCCCTAATGAAGAAGTGCGGTCCCTATCAACAGTTTTCCCCTGTAAAGAGGGCTCCGCAAGCAAATCTCCGTTCCATGGCCAGTCCGACCCCCTTTGCAATGTGGGGGATGGATCTGGTAGGCCCATTTCCGAAGGCAACGGGCTAAAGAAAGTTTCTCATAGTGGCGATCGACTACTTCACGAAGTGGATCGAGGCAGAACCATTAGCAACGATCACCGAGCAACAGACCCAACAGTTCTTCTGGAAACACATCATCTGTCGGTTCGGGATCCCACAGGTGCTCATCACGGACAATGGGACTCAGTTTGCGGGTAAGCACTTCCGAAAGTTCTGTGAAGATCTCGGGATCCAGCAGTGCTTCTCCTCAGTATGCCACCCCCAGTCCAACGGTCAGGCCGAGAACGCGAACCGCCAAATTCTCGATGGCATCAAGAAATGACTCGATAACTCTTCTAAGGGGTTATGGGTCGACGAGCTGCTAAGCGTTCTCTGGGCCCACCGAACAACAAAGAGAATCCCCACTAGAGAATCGCCTTTCAATCTGACATACGGCGCGGAGGCCGTTATAAGCCAGAAAAGCTTCTCTTACAACCTTAAGGCTCGGCGCTCGGATAGCATCTCGAGCCAGAAAAGCTTCCTTTACAAGCTTGAGGCTTGGCGCTCGGATAGCACATCGAGTCAGAAAAGCTTTCCTTACAAGCTTGAGGCTCGGCGCTCGGATAGCATCTCGAGCCACAAAAGCTTCCGCTGCAATCTCGAGCCAGAAAAGCTTCCCTTACAAGCTTGAGGCTTAGCGCTTGGATAGCATCTTGAGCTAGAAAAGCTTTCCTTACAAGCTTGAGGCTCGGCACTCGGATAGCATCGCGAGACAAAAGCTTCCGCTGCAAGCTAGGGGCTCGGCACTCGAATAGCATCTCGAGCCAAAAAAGCTTCTCTTACAAGCTTGAGGCTCGGCAGTCACATAGCATCTCGAGCTAGAAAAGCTTCTCTTACAAGCTTGAGGCTCGGTGCTCAGATAGCATCTTGAGCCAGAAAAGCTTCACATACACATCTTCAAAGCACCTCGACCTCGAGCAAGGCTACTACTGGCTTTCTCACCGGTGTGGGGGCTCGGCACCTGTCCCTAGCATAGTCTGGGCTTTTTCAAGCCCATTAACCTATGCACGAGGCGACAACCGCCAGCTACATCCGTGCCGTCTATCCTGAGAATAAGTACGGGAGCCCGGTGTCGACCCCGAGCAAGGACGGGGCTTTCTTCAAAGCACCCCGACCTTAACGCTATGCGCCGACCCTCAGCTACGCCTGCTACTGGCTTTCTCACCGGTGTGGGGGCTTGGCACCTGTCCCTAGCATGGCTTGGGCTTCTTCAAGCCCATCAACCTATGCATGAGGCGACAACTGCCGGCTACACCTGTACCGTCTTTTCTGAGAACAAGTGCGGGAGCCCGGCGTCGACCTCGAGCAGGGCCGGGGCTTTCTTCAAAGCACCCCGACCTTAACGCTCGGTGCCGATCCTCAGCTACGCCTGCTACTGGCTTTCTCACCGGTGTGGGGGCTCAGCACCTGTCCCTAGCATGGTTTGGACTTCTTCAAGCCCATCAACCTATGCACGAGACGACAACTGCCGAATACACCTGTACCGTCTTTCCTGAGAACAAGTGCGGGAGCCCGGCGTTGACCTCGAGCAAGACCGGGGCTTTCTTCAAAGCACCCCGACCTTAACGCTCGGTGCCGACCCTCGGCTACGCCTGCTACTGGCTTTCTCACCGGTGTGGGGGCTCGGCACCTGTCCCTAAGCACGGTTTGGGCTTCTTCAAGCCCATCAACCTATGCACGAGGCGACAACCTCCGGCTACACCCGTGCCGTCTTCCTGAGATCAAGTGCGGGAGCTTGGTGTCGACCTCGAGCAAGGCTAGGGCTTTCTTCAAAGCACCTCGACCTTAACGCTCGGCGACGACCCTCAGCTACGCCTACTACTGGCTTTCTCACCGGTGTGGGGCTCGGCACCTGTCCCTAGCATGGTCTGTGCTTTTTCAAGCCCATTAACCTATGCACGAGGCGACAACTGCCAACTACACCCGTGCCATCTATCCTGAGAATAAGTACGGGAGCCCGGCGTCGACCCCGAGCAAGGGCGGGGCTTTCTTCAAAGCACCCCGACCTTAACGCTCGGTGCCGACCCTCAGCTACGCCTGCTACTGGCTTTCTCACCGGTGTGGGAGCTTGGCACCTGTCCCTAGCATAGTTTGGGCTTCTTCAAGCCCATCAACCTATGCACGAGGCGACAACTGCCGGCTACACCTGTACCGTCTTTCCTGAGAACAAGTGCGGGAGCCCGGCATCAACCTCGAGCAAGGCCGGGGCTTTCTTCAAAGCACCCCAACCTTAACGCTCAGCACCGATCCTCGGCTACGCCTGCTACTGGCTTTCTCACCGGTGTGGGGGCTCAGCACCTGTCCCTAGCATGGTTTGGACTTCTTCAAGCCCATCAACCTATGCACGAGGCGACAACTGCCGGCTACACCTGTACCATCTTTCCTGAGAACAAGTGCGAGAGCCCGGCGTTGACCTCGAGCAAGGCCGGGGCTTTCTTCAAAGCACCCCGACCTTAACGCTCGGTGCCGACCCTCGGCTACGCTTGCTACTGGCTTTCTCACCGGTGTGGGGGCTCGGCACCTGTCCCTACCATGGTTTGGGCTTCTTCAAGCCCGTCAACCTATGCACGATGCGACAACTGCCGGCTACACCTGTGCCGTCTTCATGAGAACAAGTTCGGGAGCTCGACGTCGACCCCGAGCAAGGCCGGAGCTTTCTTCAAAGCACCTCGATCCATAGGCTCAGCGACGACCTACCCCCACGAATGCTTCAACAAAATTTTTCATTAAGGTTTAGAGCGTCCGCCTTCGGCAGACGCCCCGAACTTTGAGTCGATTGGTAGACCATCCTCTCGCCCGCAAATAATTTGTGGTTTACCGCTTTCACAAGCCAAAACCCCAAATTGTTCGAGGACGGCAGGGGAGCCACCGATCGTCGGTTCTCTCCGAACCTCCGAACCAATTGGACGGCCCACCACTCACCAACGAACAACCCGGGGTCTTACGGCCCTCAAGGCCCAAACCCCGAATTGTTCGAGCGTGATTGGTGTGCCTCCAATCCAGAGCCCTCAGAAAAGTATTAACTTCGGGGCACCCGCCTTCGGCAGGCACCCAAGTCGAGCGACGGATCAGTCACTCTCACTTCTTAACACCCAACAAGGAGGAGTGGGAATTATATAGACCCCTGAGGCGCGAAGTTATTGTGTCTGGGAATGCTAAACGGCGGAAGGCGAAATATCGCCATAAATGCCCATGGGGAGGCGAAACGTTGCCATTAATGACTTATCGAAAGGCAAAACACCACGACATATGTGCCCGTTGCGACAAATCGCCTTGGCGGAGACCTCCTGCGCAACAAACTCGGCAACCATCCCCGGCAACCGAGACTATCAAGGATCGGAAAATCAAATGTTCTTATTATTACTCATTGCTTACAACTCAATGAATGTCGGTACGAATACAAAGAACAACTTACAACTCACTCGCACTCAGCTTAAAACTCAAACTCGGCGCTCCCTTCGGGGCTTCTCCCGTGCTCGGTCGGACCGACCAGGGAAGAGACCCCTACCACCGAGCTTCCCGCATCTTCAGGCTGGGCCGCTTCCAATAAAAATATCGGAGACTGCCCCGGGGTTGAGTTGCTCGCCTCCTCGATCAAACCCGCGCCTGACACCAGCTTTAGCCTGCGGATCTCCAACTCCTTCCTAACGACGACCTCGCGAAGGAAAAACTCCGAAGCCGACCGCCCACATGAGGCATCCGAGATGGACCAGTTCGTCTCGATCACCCACAAGTCCCGGTCGGCTATGGCTTTCTTCAGACGAGCCACCTCCAGACCGAGCTCCCTAGACTTGTTCATGAAATAGCTCACCGCAGCGGCTCGGTCCCGAGCCTGTTTTTGCTGACAAGCGAGAGCTGCCTCCATCGCCTTCTTCCCTGCTCGGACCAGGGATCTCTCAGCAGAAATGGGGTCGGCACCCAAGACCTCGTGCGTCTATCAAAAGACAAAAACAAGCAATCATAAGGAGAGCGAGACAATACACAAGTTGCGAAGCCTTGGCCAAAAAAGCTACATTTCATTACTTTCAAAAAGGGTACAAAACCGCGGTAGCCAGTCCGCATGAGGCATATACAGTCAAAAAAGAAGAAGAAAGAAAGGCCTAATCTACGCTTGAGGGGTAGTGGCACCTCATCATCAGCAGGGTCGCCACCCATCTCCTCGCCACCAGGAGTCGGCGGAAGGTCCGGTTGCCAACCATAGTAGAGATGATCCACGTTCTGTTTCGGGTAGATCCTCCGGAAGTGCTCCTTGGCCTGGTCGTATGCCTCGTCCTGCGCCATGATCAGGGTCTCCGCAGACGCAGCCTCCATCCTCGCCAAGGCCTTCTGCCCCTTTTCCGCCTCCTCTTCAATCCTTTCCTTGAGGCGATCCACGTCCTTCTTGTGATGCTCGCAGAGCAAGGCCATCTGGGCCTCGTGGACGGCCGCCATGCTCTGAGCCTCCTTCAGATCGTCGGTCGCCTTGTTTAACTCGCGGAGATACTTATCCGCGTTCCTCCTCTCCACCATGACCTCCCTCTCCAAGCACTTTTAAAAGTGATGCCCATGAAGCATCGCCTGTCCGAAGGAGAAAATGTCAGGAAGATATTACACCAATTTCAAAACCAGAAGGAAATGCAAAGTCTCAAGCACTTACCGAGACCGACGCCTGAGACCAGCGCATAAAGGCCTGGTCGGCCGTCTGCGACGCCAGCATGAAATCCCACTCGGTGGCGGCCTTCCTGACGAACTCCATGGACACAGGGCCGTCAAGAAGAGAGTACCCCTGGACGATCGACCAGTCGGGAGCAAAGGGCCGCAGCCCCTGTTGCCCCACCATCTGCTCGGCAGTGAGACGGGGTGGGGGAAGCCTCTTCCCTGGGGCTTTGACAGTCTTGCCCGAACTGCCCCCCGCGTCCCGAGACACCCTCGGCATATGGGGGCGATCCTTCTTGGCCTTCTTCGCTGGAGAAGGCTCCCCGGCTACCGGGGCTGGTCCCTTCCCGGACCCCCCAGCTTGGGCGGCCAGCTTCTCCTGCTCCGCCTTCTTCCTCTTCTCTGCTCTGGCTTTTTCGGTAACGGCTAGCAAGGCACGCCTGTCATCCACTTGCTTGGACGTCATTCCTGTAAAAAAGAAAGAAAAAGGGTAACATTAACAAGAAGGCAGAAAGATGCAAAATTCAGAACGAAACATACTGGGGTCAGCCGGGCTCAGTCCGGCCCGGGCGAAGTGTAGCTCCGTCACTCGAGGCCACGCGATGCTGTGCCTCCCAACGATCTTCTCAACCCTCTTCCACTCCTTCGCCGTCAAGTCACTATGCTTCGGAGGTTTATGGTTCGGCTTGAAGAAATTCCACGAGGTCGGAATCCCCCAAGACTTCTCACTCCGGACCACAAAGTATTTCTCCTTCCACCCCTTGATGGAATTCGGATGGCCGTGCACCACCTTCTTATGTGGCCTGGGCGAGAAGTAAAATATCTCCTCCTGATCACCGAGCGAGCTGATCCCTAAAATGGCTCGGAAATAGGTCAACCTCGGCTTCATGCCCTTCTCTTGGCACTTCAGGATGAAACAGATCAAGTGTTTCCAAGAGTTTGGGCCATACTGCATTGGGCATAACTACGTCCAATTTAAGATCCTTTTGACAAAGGGGTGCAGCGACAACCTCAACCCCGAGACAAAGGCATCCTTAGGAAAGATGCAGTATCCCAGTGCGAGAGCTGTGGTGGGTCGAACGCCGGGCCTCGGAATGAAGACATCAAACTCCCTAGAAATGAAGTAGGCGGCCCTCAGGATGTGAAGATAATCCGCCTTCAGGATGCACGGGATGCCGTCCATCCGAATCTTCACACGGCCCTCTTCGCCCGGCACATGAGGAACGGGGCCGATATCCTTGATATCATCAGGATATATCCTGATCGACCCCAGATTCTTAAATGAGATCGGAGAAAATTCGAGCCCCGGTCTAGGGGCATATTCATCCGGAGGAGGAGGGCTATCCGGAATACTCAGCTTCCTCTTCTTCCGACGAGGACGAGCCTTCCTCTCTAGAGACGGCATCGACAAAGGCAGAAGTGGCGGAAGGTCATCTCCAACCCCGACCGACCCTCCTGCTGTGCCTTCGCTAGCACCTCCTTGAGCGCCCTGACCCTTGGGATCCTGATCCTCCTCGTCCTCGTCCTCACCCTCGGGATCCTGATCCTCCTCGTCTTCGTCCTCACCCTCGGGTCCCTGATCCTCCTCAACTTCGGCGTCCTGATCCTCCTCATCCTCGTCACCCTCGTCATCCCCCTCTTCCTCTCCCTCCTCCTCTTCGCCCTCGTCCACAAGCTCCTTCACCAGTCTTCGGGATCTCAGTGGCGACACTACGAAGACTACATCGTCACCACCATCCGACCCAGGGTCTGTCAGGACCTCCTCCTTGACCTTATATTTACTAAGGGACGAAGACGTCTCTGATTCGGATTCCTTCGCGGAGCGGCCCGACGAGCTAGCCTCGGATTCAGACCGAGTGAGCGACATTACTAAACAGAAATACTAACCTGAAGCGTAAACCGTGCGATCACCGAAAAAAGTCGCCGACGGCAAGTAAGATCCTGTTCTTGAAAAAATTGGAATGTGAGTAAAGAAATGAAGAAAAAAAAGTGAGGAGGGAGGGGGGATTTATAAGGAGAAAGCGACTCCTCGATTTCCGCAATTAAATCTGGCCGTTGGATCTTAAATCATCAAGATCTAACGGCCGCTAAAATCTGGAGTCGCTTCGATTCTTGCACTCGTGACGTCAAAAGAAGGCGCAAAATTACCCAACTACCCCCAGGCCTTTTTCCAACAAACAAACTTTTTTCGACAAGTCAAGAAGGGTCGACGCTCGGATGACATCGCGAGCTACAAATTTCTCTTCTATTTCACAGAAGGGTCGACGCTCGGATGACATCGCTAGCCACAATTTTCTTCTCTATTATTCGGGAAGCTCAGCGCTCGGATGGCATCGCAAGCCGCAAATTCCTCTTCTATTTTTACAGAAGGGTCGACGCTCGGATGGCATCGCGAGCCACAACTCCCTTCTCTATTATTCAGGAAGCTCGGAGCTCAGATGGCACCGCGAGACCCTATTTCTTCTCCTATCTTCATAGGACGCTCGGAACTCGGATGGCACCGCGAGCCCCTGTTTCTTCTCCTATCTTCATAGGACGCTCGGAGCTCGGATGGCACCGCGAGCCCCAATATCTTCTCCTATCTTCATAGGACGCTCGGAGCTCGGATGGCACCACGAGCCCCTATTTCTTCTCCTATCTTCATAGGACGCTCGGATGGCACCGCGAGCCCCTATTTCTTCTCCTATCTTCATAGGATGCTCAAAGCTCGGATGGCACCGCGAGCCCCTGTTTCTTCTCCTATCTTCATAGGATGCTTGGAGCTCGGATGGCACCGCGAGCCCCTGTTTCTTCTCCTCTATTCCCAGGAGGCTCGGAGCTCGGATGAAATCATGAGCCCCAAAAATCCTCCTCAAGCGAGGCGCTCGCCTCCCGACCCTTTATGCTCGGCGAGCCGATCTCCAACCCAACAGGCGTTGGCATCCCCTTGCTCTTCCAACTAGCGAGGGGGTCGTCTGCCGACCCTAGAAGCTCATCCACCGACCCTCAACGCTCGCCTATCGACCCTCTGTGCTCGGCGAGTCGATCTTCAACCCAACAGGCGTTGGCATCCCCTTGCTCTTCCAACTAGTGAGGGGGTCATCTGCCGATCCTCGAAGCTCGTCCACCGACCCCAGACGCTCGGCAAACCGAGCTTTGGTCGGACGGACCTCGACGTCCCCTCGCTCTTCTAACTAGCGAGAGGATCGTCCGCCGACCCCCGATGCTCGTCTGCCGACCCAGGGCTCGTCTGCCGACCCTAAGGCTCGGCAAGCGTCGCTCCGACTCTTCTACACACCATCCTGCGCAAAACTCCAATAAGGGATCCCTTCCTCCTTCCCCCTGGCCTCTTTTGGAAGTAGCAGATCCTACTTTTTCACCACACCCTCCACCCTGCTCTTCCTACAGAGGCGAAGGACCACTCCTACACGGCTGGTTCACCCAGCCCTCCAGGAGTGCGGGACTTGTGATATGGGTCGGATGACATGGCTCCTCCTGGGCCACAGGATCCCCTCAGGAAACATGCACCTCCGGATTATCCGGATCCGCCACGTCAGTGTCAGAAAACCGTTCGGGCCTCTACCACATCAGCCTGGAAACCGCCTAAGCCTCTGCCACGTCAGCCTGAAAACCGCCCGGACCTCTGCCACGTCAGCCCTATACCGCCCGGATTTCCACCGCTTCAGCCCCACAGGCAACCGGGTCCAGACCCGGCCCCAAACGGGTCCAGACCCGGCCCCAAACGGGTCCAGACCCGGTTGGCTTCTTCTATAAATACCAGACCCCTACCCCTTATCCAGGTAATCGATCTTTTCCCACTCAAATCCTAGTTACTGTTACTCTCTCTCAGTAGCTGACTAGATCATCGGAGGGTCTGCCACCGAGACCAACCCCGGTTCCTAGACCGTCTGCAGGTACACGAGACCTCGGATCCGAGCCGAGCATCCAGCCTCCACCTCACTCCCGCCTACTTCCGTACCGTTTCGCCTGGCTGAGGATCGTCTGCACAGGAGCTTCCTCCACCAATACAAATCAAGTAAGAACTCGCACCTGGTGCATCCACACGCCCCCCAAAAACAAACCGCATCAATAACGTCGACTATGAACTTTTTCCTAAAGCCACTGTAGGACAGAAAGAATAGGTGCATAACCATCACTCTTCAGCTTACCAACAGGAAGTATGAATAATAAGTTACTAGAATTACACGAATTTAATACTTCAAATAAAAGCACAAGACTGCATGCAACTACCAACACCATATTGCATGATATGGGTCCATACTATACTAAATACTGAAGTCACAAAAGAAAAACAATGGAGTTAGATAAAAGACACACAAAAAAACACGAAATTTTTTCATAAAGCCGATTGAAACAAAAGAAAATGCATGCCCATGCATAACATTAGCTCCATAAAATAGCAGTAATCATGTTACATATAATACAGAAATAAACGATCATTTAAATTTAAGTTCTTACATAAAAGAAAAAACAAACAATATTTAAGTTTCTCTATTAGTTGCAGTTAAAGAGAGCTAAAGTTTGAGTTCAAATACAATGCTCCTAACCTTTTCCATAGATGTGCAAACCTCAAAAAAGGGGACAACTTTCCACTTTCTATGCTGGATAAATTTATTGCTGCATTTCCACAATCTTTGCATCTGCAGATAAATGAGATTTAAGCTTCCATAGCTACTTCTCTGGAAATAAGGCACCAGGCACCTGAAATAATGCAAACATATACATCATAAAAATACGACCAACAATTTTTCCTTGCAACATAGAGGATACGAACAACTCTAAAAGAAAATTGTATCAAGTAAAATGAGATTTCTATCATTTTCAGCCCTACAAACTCAGAATTATTTTTTAAAAGATACAGTTGCCAACAGTCTCAATACATCCAGTAACAAACGTACATGGTTGCCTTTATCTATATATTCATACAAAATCAGGCTTTAGGGGAAATTATCAGTGAAACGATGACTTTCTGACTATTAAGAGCTAATCAATCCCCATACTGCTTGTTCAAGAAAAACAAAACAAAACAAACAGAATGTATATTTCATGAGCTCAAAACTATAATCCGTAATCATTTTTCTATGTTTCCATTTGGAGCCAAAGAATGTAAAGGATAATTTGTTATAGCTTAAATCTTGGTTAAAGCTAGATGTAAAATGCTAGAGAATCATTACCAGTTATCAGTTACCACCCAAGGTAGGTCTTTCTCATCCTGAGTGGTAACTGGTAACCAGTAATGATCCTTCTCACAATGTGCGTACAGTTTACATGTCAATATATGCAGACCAATCCTGGTTCTGTAGTCGTAGGTTCAAATTTGGATCTAAAACTTAACATGATTAACAATGGTTTCTATTTAAGAATAGTAATATACCCGCCTCTTCGCATATTTGTCTATGTATCTTCCAACTCCTCTTATCACCTTTGGATTAAAGGTAATTTCACCCTTTCAACCTTTTATAAAATACTTCTCAACAAGTTAATTTGTTAGATTTAAAGATTTAAAGAACAAGTCACGTTTATGCACATGCTTTATTACTAGGGATGGCAAACGGGTCGGGTCAATCGGCGACCCGTCCGTTTAACCCGGCCCGCGAAATGCCGGTTCGGGTTCGGGTCAAACCCGTTAACAGAAACGGGTCGACCTGGGTTGTAAAATACGCGAATTTAACCCGATCAACCCGGCTCGATAACCCGTCTATTTGAACCCGACCCCCTCGCGAACCCGCGGGTCGACCCGCGGGTTGCGAACCGTTTGACCCGTACAGATCAAACGTTCGACCCCGGGTCCAACGGGTCGCTCATCACACCCGAGAGCTGCTTCAACGACTATTGTAGCCGTTTTTTTTTGTTTTTTTTTGTTTTTTCCCTATAAATACCCCTAAAACCCAAACAAAAAATTCACACCTTACTCTCTCTACTATTATTACTCAATTCATTTTAATTTGTGAACAATTGAACAAATAAGGTAGCAAGACATTTACACGATCAAACGACAAATTTCGATCGTATCGAACTCAAAATTCAACTACGTCTTCAAGTCTTCAACTCTCCTCCAAGTGATCAAGTCTTCAACTCTCCTCCAAGCTCTCTTCAAGTCTTCAACCGGACTTCTACTTCTATTCTTATTTTTATGGGTTTTTTTTATATACGAGTATCCACGGTGAACGGTATCAAAATTTCATATCCCTCTTCTTCTTTTTTTATTTTTTTTGTAGTTATCACTTTTTGTATCATATTTGTTTGTTGGTTTTTTGATCTTCTCTCTCACAACCCTCTTGTTTTCTCGATTTTTTTGTAACTTATCGCACCTACATTGTGTTTAATTTTTTTACATACACTACTATATATCAACATGTCTAGATCACGCGGTAACGACTGTAGCCAAAGTGGACAAGATTCCACCGGCACTTCCGTAGGCCTCCAATTGTCCGACAAAATGACCCCGCCGAAGACTACCCTAATCCTCCTCCCCAACAATGGGGTACACACGATGAGTTTGTAGGAGACATAGAATTAGAAGAAGAACCACAACAACAAACCACCGAAACAACACAACCGGCTACTAGTAGGAAAACTAGAGGAAAAATAGTGATTGGCACAAATTTTATGATTATATTCCGGACGAAAATGTACCTGGTGTAGGTTTAAAAATGTGTAAAACATGTTCGAAGCCATACAAATGGAAGAGGGGTGAGTGCACGGATACAATAAGGCGACACATCCAAAATGTGCATAAAGAGCTTCTTGTTGACCTACCCGGCCAACAAAAAATTCACCCTAAGACCGGTCTAGTTGATAGCCACCCTTATGATTCCGAACTTGTTTGTCGGAAAATGGCCCGATTAATAATCAAGAAAGAGTTACCATTTTCCTATCCCGATAATAGGGATTTGAAAATTTTTAATCAAACTGCCTTAAACCCTCATTTTAGAAGAATCCCTAGGAATACTTGCAAATCGGATTATAACTGGAAAAAAAAGATTTGGTGAGCCGTTATCATTGTTCAACTTCAGGAGGGAATTGTGCCGAGTGTTTTAAAGGTGAGGGAGAAAGATTGAGAGTTGTAATCTCTTTGTAATTTTTGTATCTTTTGGGGAATAAGAAGTATTGGTTTTTTCTGCATATTGATTGTGTTCTTGTGAGATCTTACATATATCGTGGTGGTTTGTTCTTGGTTCATCTAGGTCTTGGTAATTTCTATTGCTTGTGATGTGTGAGTTCCATTATTAGCACTACGAGTTGTGGTAGATTCTGCAACAGGTGGTATCAGAGCACTAGGTTCGAGATGGCCGATAACAAGTCAAAAATCGAGAGGTTCGATGGGAGTGACTTCGAGATGTGGAAGATTCAGATGATAACGTATCTTCGTCAGAAAGATCTAGATGGTCCGTTGTTCGATGAGAACTCGAAAGATGCAAACAAGGATGTGAAGGTCTTGGCAGAGTGGAATCGTTTGATCAAAAGGCGTTAGGGCCGATTTCAGTTGGGGCTGAGTAAGAAGATGTTATTTCATATCTCGAAGGCAAAGACCACAAGGAGGCTATGAAGATTCTCATGGATATGTATGAGAAACTGTCGGCATCTAATCACATTCTTCATTTGAAGAAATTGGTTAATATGAAGTTGAAGGAAGGGGGTTCAGTAGCAGAACATGTAAACAATTACTGTATGGTTTATAACCAGATGAAAGCTGCAAGTTTGAAGTTTTCAGAAAGAGAGCAGTCATTGTTACTTCTATCTACTTTACCCGATAGTTATGGTATGGTGGAACAGACTATTACAGGCACTATGACAGATTCGACGACTCTACAGGATGTGGTGCTGAATGAGGAGGTGAGAAGTGTGAGAAACGGGAGATATCCATCATCATCTTCTAGAGATTCTACAATGACAGTTGAAAAGAGACGTGGGAGATCTAAGAGCAGTCGAAGAAGAAAAGATCATAGTAGTTCATCTGAGAGTAGGTCTGATGACAGCGATGGGGGACATGGACCTGAGTGCTGGTATTATCACAAGAGCGGTCACATGATGCGCAGTTGTATGACTGATATGAAGAGGAAGCAGGAGAAACTGAAGGAAGACAAACCGAAGAAGGAAGCCAATGTGGTATCCGATAATATTGAAGATTTATACTTATCAGCTAGGGAGGAGTTGGGCACGCGAGATTGGTATATTGATTCGGGAGATTTTTTTTATTGCACTCCGAGGATAGAGGTGTTTGATGAGTACAATGAGGGTTCTTTTGGAGATGTGATCGTGGGAAACATTCACCGGTAACCTATACGAGGGATTGGTATTGTTCGCGTAAAAATCATTGAAGATCAAAGTGTTGTATTGCGGGAGACAAGACATGTTCCAGACTTGAAGGAAAATCTTATCTCGATTGGAAGGCTAGACAAAGAGGGGTCGTCTACTACAGTTGGTAGTGGGGAGTGGCATATAGCTGCAAGTTCAAGGGTGATTGCAAAAGTAAAGTGTGAAGGAATGTTGTGTTTGCTTAAAGATGTGAGGGGCGTTTCTTCTGTAGTTGACTCACCCAGAATCGAGTATTAGGTTGTGTGAGGTGCAACCGAGTTCTTTCAGTTGTGGAGTGAATGTTACTAATTTAGTGGAACATGCTGGCCATGGAAGTGATCCAAGAGAGCAAGACGTTGCTGCGGTGAGGGTACTTTGCGAATTGGCAAACGAAGCTTCAAGTCGCTCTTGTGAGGTAGAGAGCACTAATATCGATATGCGGGCTAATGTCGATGAGGGTAGCATTGGTATCGGGTCGGGTCGGATCGGGTCCTTCACTACCCGTACCCGAATCCGGTCCCCTATGGGTCCAAAAATTGGACCCGAACCCGGACCCATGAAGACCGGGTCTGGGTCCTATTAAAATATTCCTACCCGTTCGGGTAGGAGCGGGAGTGTGAACAGCGAGCGGAGGCGGCGAGTGGTGAATTTAGAATAGAGGAGAGAAGCAAAAGGCATGGGTTTTGAGTTTGGAATAGGAAGATTTAGAATTGAGGATGAAGGATGGGAGGGATGATGATAGAATATTTATTTTTATGTTGATTTTTTGGGTTTTTTTAACGGGTCCGGGTTGGGTCTCTTTTGAGCGGACCCAGACCTGGACCCGAAAGTACAACGGGTCCCATTTTAGGACCCGGACCCAGACCCAGATAGACCGGGTCGGTTTCGGTCCAATGCCGGGTCTGGGTCGGATCCGGATTTTGGGTATTTATTCCAATGCTAGATGAGGGTAACCGAAATGAGGCTATAGGGGTTGAACAGTCAGCGTATTTTGTGGAGGTGTCGTCCACAGAGACTTCTAATGTAGAGGGTGCATTGAGAGGCTTTGAACCATGATAGTGTTGATGCAGATTCTACGAGTTGGGGAGTCTTTTAATATGGAATCCAACACGGGAGGTTGTTTCTCCAGTATTCGTGCTCTATGCGATAGGTGGAGTACATCCATCATGAGGCGATGAGGGGTGGTTGGTGCACTCCACGTGGTGGCATGGCAGAAGTGCTCTTCATGAGAGTAGAGAGTACTTGAGTCTTCTATGAAAGTGGGAGATTGACAAAGATAATGCGAGGTAAAGATTACAATAACTTTGAAGCATTGTGTATTTATTCCAAGTGAGAGATTGTTAGGATTGTTGCCTCAAATACACTTAGGCATGGAGTACTTGAAGTTGAAGAAGAAGAGGAGGAGACGAAGACAACAAGAGAAGACAACAGCAGCAGAAGTAGTAGGGTAAGGTCGACCGTCCTGGAGGAAGGTCTACCGTCCCCTGTACAGTTTCTTCCCGAGAGGAAGAAGATCAACCAGTTTGATTGGTGGGTCGACGGACATCGGCGGTGTGTGTTATTTGGTCTGACGAGTTTAAGGCCCAATAAACTGAATTTGTGTTTATCTTTTAGGGCTATATATATGGCTGTAAATTCTAGGGTTTGTATCCGATCATAACTGAAAAGAGAGATTTGGTGAGCCGTTATCATTATTCAACTTCAGGAGAGGATTGTGCTGATTGTTTCAAAGGTGAGGAAGAGAGATTGAAAGTTGTAATCTCTTTGTAATCTTTGTATTTCTTGGGGAATAAGAAGTATTGGTTATCTCTGCATCTTAATTGTGTTCTTGTGAGATCTTGCATATATCGTGGTGGTTTGTTCTTGGTTCATCTAGGTCTTGGTAGCTGTTTGTTTTTGAGGTGTGGGGGCAGCAGGTGTGAGTTCTTGTAATTTGTGAAGGGAAAATTATGGTACTGGTATCGATCTGACCCTGGGGAGTAGTACCTGCTCGGGAGTAGCAGCAGAGAGGTAGAGGCCGGGTGCTTGGCTCGGATTGAGTAGCTCGGCTCGGATGAAGTGCTCAGCTCGGCCTTCTGTACTTGCACACTGCCTGGAAACACTGGAAGAAGTCCCGGCGATAGGTCCTCCGACGATCTAGTCAGTCACAGAGAAAGCAACAGTAACTAGGGTTCAGGTGGGGAAAGATTGATTACCTGTTAAAGTGAGGAGGGGGACTGGTATTTATAGGCAGAGGCAAACGGGTCTGTGACCCTAACGGACCGGGTCGTACCCGTTTGCCCGTGGGCCTGAATGGGCTGAAGCCCGTTTGACCTGTTTGACCTGATTATCACAGGGGAGCGAGATTAGAGGAGATCTGAGGGTCCTACTTGTGCCACTCTTTTTATCCCATATCAGTAGTTTCTATTGCTGGTGGTGTATGAGTTTCACTATTAGCACTACGAGTTGTGCTAGATTCTGCAACACGTGCTTCATTAGCGAGAAATAATGGAACAATAGTTTTACTTCCTTTTGATGTCTACTTGTCTATTCTTTCTATTAAGGTGTTGTTCTTTTTTTACCTCTTATAAGAGATTTACAGTAAGAGCCTCTTATAAGAGCCTCTTTTTGAGGTGTTCTTTTTATATAAAAATAACCTCTTATAAAAACCTCTTATAAGATATTTCTGTTCTTTTTTTACCTCTTACAAGAGCCTATATTACCCCAAAGTATAAAAATAGTGAGATGAAGGACAAGAAAAGAAGGAAATTTGAGATTGAATATGGCGTTCCAATAAACTGAATATAAAAAAAAGAAAAAAAAAAGTTAATTAATAAGGAATACATCACAATCCTCAGAAGGTATGCAAAGGTTAGAGGCGACAATTTTATCAGTGCAATACAACCTCAACAACACTATAGAAGGAAGTCAAATATACAGCATTAATATAATATAGATAGTAGCTGCTTTTAAACGTCTAAATCATTTACTTACATATGATGCTGAAATGAATGTGTATCTACACTTTTAAATCAATTACTTATAATTGACAGGCCCCATCTAAAGTAAAATCAGCAACATTGAATTCAAAAATATTAGAGGCGAGCCAAGAAGTGGCATTCAGATTGAAGAAGTCATGAATTACAAATAATCAAAACATCTAGATGGAATCCTATGATAACAATTGTGATTCTAACAGCCACTATTGTGCCCTTCGAAAGAAAACAATGACATAAGCAAAGTATAAAAATAGTGAGATGAAGGAAATTTGAGATTGAAATTAGTAACATTTATAATATAGACTTTGGGGTAATATAGACTTTTTAAGTAATAGAAGTCTTATGAGAATTTGAAAGAGGCTACTAGAAGTCTTTTAGGCTTATAAGAGATTTTGGAAAAAATATCTTATAAGAGGTAAAAAAAGAATGCTAAAAAAAATCTTGTAAGAGGTGGGCCACCTCTTACAAGAGGTAAATCACTTATAAGAGGAGAAAAAGAACACTACCTAAGTTGAGCCTGCAAAACAAGCAAAATGCTAGACATACATGAGTTTTTATCCCAAACATACATTATAATTGCATTGAGACCCACTTCTCACTAAAAAGACAATGTTTTAATCTCACTAAAAAACAATGTTAAAATATTATCTTTTTAGTGAGAAGTGCATTTATAATATATGTTTGAGGTAAAAACTCATGTATGTGTAGTCATCCTTGCACAACAATTACATTCCACAGATAAAATCTTCGACCAGTATTTTGGTCCCAACATTTATACGGTTGAAGAGTTTCACTGCGCCTTTCTTGAGGTTTGCATGTATGAATTGAATTCCTTTGATCTCTGTTACTACTTCAGCTGACTAAGGCGAATTTAATGAGGTTTAAACGACCTTCTTTCACAATCGCAGCAATTTCAATGGGACTTTGTCTGGGAGGCACTATAATTGTCCTTCACTAGAAAGCATGAAGGTCAGTCAGCTTTATTACTCTACTTCAACATCTTAAGAAACTAATAGTCAGAGGTGTAGATGTAATCCTAATAAATAATGAAATACCAAAGTTCTATTTGAGTTGCAGTCTGACAAATTTGTATCAAGAGATTATTTGAATTGGCTAAGCTTATTGACAATGCCAAGAATACATTATATTTACACTTCCCCTTGATTTGGGATCAATAGCCTAAGGCTAAATATATGGAAGCAATAATCTAGATCCCAAACTAGTGTAACGAAAGAAGCAATAATCTTGTTCCTAAATTAATTAGTGGCATACACACAAGGAATGTACAGACAGAGCATTCCTAACACACCCTCAAGACTCAAGTTCTCAAGTTGCTGTGTGAATGTCAGAGAACACCCAACTTGCAAATAAGAGCATGAAATTGAGAGCTCCCAAATGGTTTGGTAAAGACATTTTCTGGATGTTGCGAGCTTGAGATATACGCGGTGCGATATGACGATCAATTTTTATGTGCTTCATGTTGAAATATAGTAATTGTATATTCTGTTTCCTAATCTATAGGAAACAGATTCTCCAAATCTCTCATCTCCCCAATCTGCTCTCAATTTCCTTTCTTCTTCTTCTCGAAAATGCAACTCTTGTATATAGATGTGTACAGTAGAGAAATAAATGAAAAAAAATAACAATTATTTTTCTCCAAATCTGTTTTCAATATAGTATCAGAGCCAAAATTGTCCTAGGCTACCTAACGAAGAAGATCCCGATCTGATCCTCGCTGTCGTCGATCCCATCGCTGACCCTAATCCTCGTCGATCTCCTCTATCCATTTCTATCTCCCCGTGAGTTTCCCGCCCAAAACAGCCAAACCCAACTACTCGTCCATCTTCCCCGGTGAGCCTCCCCACTCCGGCGACCTTCCCCCTCCCGTCGCGCTACCCCCTGACGCGCGCCAGCCAAACCCCCACCCGATCCTCCCCTGCTCCTCCCCTTCCTCTTCCTCGACATTAGCAGACAACCCAAATCTCGACCTTCCCTCCGTCCTTGTTTCGATCACCGACCACCAGTGCCTGTCCCCGCTCGCTGTCATTCTGTGAAGCTAGCCGCCGAGCCCCGATCCCCTTGCTGCCTTCTCTATGCTGAAGTTACTGTCTTGTTGCGGTTTTGCTTTGTGGGTTCTTTTGTGCACGTGTTGTGCACGTGTTGTGCACGTGTTAATTGTGTTGGTGTGTGGAAGAAGAGGGAGTTGAAGTGTTGTTTGGTGTTTTGGGAAGGGGGAGTCTGATTGTTGTTTGCGATTTGCCGGTGTGTTTGGTGTGGTGCTGTGCTGCTTACTGTGTTACTGTTAGTACTGCTTGTTGTGTTGCTATTTGTTGTTCTTCACCATGGAGTCAAGGAAGTGTACTCATTGTGGCAAGATTGGCCACACGAAAGCTCGTTGTTATAAGATTATCGGCTATCCGGAGATCTGGGATCATGGCAGGGATATTCGGGAGAAGACTTGCAATCAACCCACTATCGCAGTTGGAGTTGCTGATCGTGCTGCTGTAGGTAATGATGATAAGGTTTTTAATATTTCTAGATCTGTTATGAATAATGCATGGATAATTGATTCGGGTGCTACCGACCATATGACTTTTGATTCTAGACAAGTTCAAAATTTTCAACCTTCCACCAAATTAACTGTGTCCACTGTCAATGGTGATCCTGCCACTGTTATTGGCTATGGTACCATACCTCTCACAAACAACCTAACCTTAGATACTGCCCTAGTTGTACTATCCTTGAATTTTAACCTATTATCTGTTGCTCAAATAACTACTGCTTTACATTGTATTGTAGTTTTTTGGCCTTCACATTGTGTGTTTAAGGATATTCGGACTCGCAAGACGATTAGTTATGGGGTTAGACACGGGAAGCTCTATTATCTGGATTTAGAATCTGAAAGTTCAAGTAAGTTGACTCAAGCTCTAAGTGTGGAAGAATCCGAAGATGAGAAGAATAAATCAGATATTTGGCTATGACATCGACGTCTAGGGCATGCTTCTTTTGGTTATTTGAAGAAATTATTTCCAAGTTTATTTTTTAAGTTAGATATTTCTGCCTTTCGGTGTGATGTGTGTGGACTCGCAAAAAGTCACCGTGTCTTTTTGCTTCCAATTCCAAGTAGAAGCTCTCTTCCATTTATGATTATCCATTCTGATGTTTGGGGTCCATCCAAAATCACTACATTTGGAGGAGCCAAATGGTTTATGACATTTATTGATGACTGTACTCGTATGATCTGGATTTGTTTGATGAAGTCGAAAAGTAAAGTTAGTGGCTTGTTTCAAAAATTTCACATGCATATTATGATTCAGTATAAATTACAGATTCAAGTTCTTAGAAGTGATAATGGCGGAGAGTACCTGAGTTCGAATCTGCAACAATATTTCGTGGAACACGGCATTGTTCACCAGACTATATGCTCATATACACCTCAATAGAATGAGGTTGCAGAAAGAAAAAATAGACACTTGCTCGAGGTGGTCCGTGCTTCTCTTATCCATGAAAATATGCCACTCATTTATTGGGGGAAGCCCTTGCTTCTGCTGCATACTTAATCAACCGAGTTCCTTCTAGTATCCTAAACTTTCTTACACCATTTCAAGCATTAACTGAAGCTGTGAATGCACCAAAAGTTGTCAACTTGCCACCTCGTGTGTTTGGGTGTGTTGCATTTGTTCATCTTCATCAACATAAATGCAATAAGTTAACTCCTCGAGCTGTTCGCTGTGTTTTCGTGGGATATGCACAGGATAAGAAAGGGTATCGGTGCCTATGAATGTTGTGTTCCATGAAGATGAGATGTATTTTTCTTCTTCTACGACTGAACTTCAGGGGGAGTATCGAAGTGAAGTTCAGACTCTTGGATAAGTGAAGTTCAGACTCTTGGGTATGATGAAGTAATTACCAGTCAGAACGAACAACTGGATACAAATAATGGCGAAAACTTGAATGAAGACCTAGCAAGGGAGGAAGACCCTCACGAAGAAGCCCCTCTTAAAGAAGACCCTTTTGAAGAATTGCAACCAATACCGAATTTCAGTGAGAGTGAATCGTCATCATTGTCCAAAGCTCCTAGAAGAGAACTTCCGCACCGTACTAATAGAGGTATTCCAAAACCCACTTATGAACCTGATCCCACTAGTAACGTCAAATATCCCATGAGTAATTATGTATCCACTCACCGCTTATCGGAATCAAATAATTCATTTGTAAATTAATTATCTACTGTATCTATTCCTAACAGTATGCAGGAAGCCCTTACTAATCCAAGGTGGAAAGCAGCTATGGATGAGGAGATGAAGTCCTTGTAAAAGAATGAGACTTGGGAGATAGTCGAGCTGCCAGTAGGGAAGAAGTCAATAGGATGCAGATTGATTTATACGGTGAAGTATAAGCCTGATGGTTCAATAGAGCGATACAAAGCAAGACTGGTTGCTAAAGGATACACTCAGACGTATGGAATTGATTATGAAGATACATTCGCACCTGTGGTAAAATTTAATACTCGAGTCCTACTGTCACTTGTTGCAAATCTTGACTGGCCATTGGAGCAATTTGATGTGAAGAATGCATTTTTGCATGGAAAATTGACAAAAGAGATTTATATGGATCTTCCACCAGGATCGAACAGACCAATCCAACACAGTAATAAAGTATGTCGTTTGAAGAAAGTATTGTATGGACTTAAGCAATCGCCAAGAGCTTGG
This sequence comes from Hemerocallis citrina, assembly GCA_017893485.1. Lineage (NCBI taxonomy): Eukaryota > Viridiplantae > Streptophyta > Magnoliopsida > Asparagales > Asphodelaceae > Hemerocallis > Hemerocallis citrina. The sequence goes on along the minus strand of CM030362.1, from coordinate 22,004,430 downwards.
TTTGGGAGATTTACAAAATCAATGAGGACATTCGGATACTATCAGAGTAATTCAGATATACTCTGTTCCTAAAAAGGAAAGAAGGTAAAATTACTGCTCTCATTATTTATGTGGATGATATGATAGTAACTGGTGATGATCCTGAGGAGAGGAATGCATTAAAGAACTACATGTCACAAGAGTTCAAAATGAAAGATCTTGGCTCTTTGAGATACTTCCTTGGTATTGAAGTTTCTCGCTCAAGAAAGAGGATATTTTTATCTCAAAGAAAGTCTGCTCTTGATTTATTAAAGAAGACTTGAATGTCCGCTTGTCAGCCGATTAGTACACCGTTAGAAGAATGACTAAAACTGTGCAACGAAGCTGATCATGTACCTTGTGATAAGGAAAGATAACAAAGATTGGTTGGACAACTGATGTATCTTGCACATACACGGTCAGATTTGTCATATGCTTTAAGGATTGTAAGTCAGTTTATGCATGCGCCTCGGGAATAACATATAGATATGGTGATGAGAATTATGAGATATATTAAGTCTGCTCCAGAAAAAGGGATCTTATTTGCGAAACATTGTCACTTGAAGGTTGAGGCATATACTGACGCTGATTGGGCAGGATCTATAATTGATATACGCTCCACTTCAGGATACTTCACCTTTGTTGGAGAAAATTTAGTTACATAGAGGAGCAAGAAGCAAAATGTTGTTGCGCGCTCTAGTGCATAGGCTAAGTATCGCAGAGTAGCTTTAAGTATAGCGGAAGCTTTATGGCTGAAACTCTTGTTGCATGACTTAGGCTATGGTCCGAATGAACCTATGAAAGTATATTGTGTTAGTCAAGCAGCGTGTGATATTGTTGCTAACCCGGTTCAACATGATAGAACGAAACATGTAGAGGTGGACAGATTCTTCATCAAAGAAAAAATAGATGAGAAAGTCATTGAGATATCAAAAGTAAAGTCAGAAGATCAACTCGCATATATCCTAACCAAGTCAGTTTCGAATCGGCTCTTTTTGAAATTTGTTGTTGACAAGTTGGGCATGTTCAATATCTATGCACCAACTTGAGAGGGAGTGTTGGAATATAGTAATTGTATATTCTGTTTCATAACCTATAGGAGACAGATTCCCCAAATCTCTCATCTCCCCAATCTTCTCTCAATCTCCTTTCTTCTTCTCTAAGAATGTAACTCTTATATATAGATGTATACAGTAGAGAAAATAATGAAGAAGAATAACAATTATTTTTCCCCAAATCTGTTTTCAATACTTCATTCGTTCTTGGAATACGGGATTTGTAGCGATATGGAGGGCACCTTTATTGTCACAAAATAATAAGTTAGGTTTTGGAAGTGGAACTCTGAAGTCTCGTTAAAGAGATAAGAGCCAACTGATTTCACAACATGTATAGCCATGGCGCGATATTCTGCTTCAGTTGAAAGATCGAGAGATAGTGGATTGCTTCTTAGATTTCCATGAAATAGAAGAATTACCAAGCAAGATGCAATAACCAGTACCTGAACGTCGAGTCCCTACTCCTAGCCCAATCTGAATCACAAAAAGCTCGAGGAAGAGAAAAGAATGCCTTGACCTGGTGTTTGCTTTAGGTAACGGAGTATTATGTAACGTTGCATCTAGGTGTGGTTGGAGTGGTTTGTCCATAAACTGGTTTAAAATAGATGATGTCGGGCCTAGTAATAGTGAGATAAATCGAAGGATCAGAGAGCCAGGACTGGCCCCACCCTTGAGGCCGGTGAGGCGGCCGCCTCAGGCCCTCGGATAATTTGCAATTTTTGGGACCCCCAAATTTTTACTCCCCTTGTAAATATAGGCACGTATTTTGTGCGTAAAAAAATATTATTAGGCCCCCAAAAATAAATATTTGGGCCTTTAAAATTTTGTTTAAATTATTTGAGTTTGGGCTTGATTGAATTTGAGGCTTTAAATTTGAGTGATTTAAAAAAAATCCACATTTAAATCAATAAAAATTCAAAATCGAAACCCACATTCAAATTCAAACCCGAAACCCTTCCCCTCAACCCTCAACCCACATTTAAAACAAACCCTCTTTGGCTCTTTCTTCTCAGTTATTCGATGATATATATTTTACATATTTTGCTTTGAACAATGTGCAACTTTTTTTTTGAATATATATATATATATATATATATATATATATATATATATACACACACACACACACACACACACACACACACACACACACACACACACACACACACACACACACACAATGCTCAGTTGCAAACGGGTCTGTTTACACAGACCCGTGCTAATGGCATTGTTGGCCATTGGATCAAGTTCATCTTGATCCAAAGGCCGTGATCGAGCCCCGCCCGTTGAATGGGTCTAGGTTGTTTGAAACAACGGCATTTTATAGTCTAGGCCGTTGTTGGGAACAACGGCCTAGGTTGTAAAAGGTCGTTGTTTCAGACAACTCGTTGAATGAACCTAGGCCGTTGATTGTTTGGAACAACGGCATTTTATAGCCTATGCTGTTGTTGCGAACAACGACCTAGGTTATAAAAGGCCGCTGTTTCAAACAACGGTCTAGGTTTTATAACATAGGTCGTTGTTTGAAACAACGGCCTAGGTTCAAAAGTGGGAGTGAGTGAAAGAGCGAATGAGGCAAAGAGTTATTTGGGATGAAATTTTCAAATTACCCATCATAACTTAAGTGAGATGGGGTGATGGGCGGATTCGACCACGGCCGTTGGAGCTTGATCGATCTGATCCAACGGCCAACAACGCTATTTCCACGGGTCTGTGCAAACAGACTCGTTTACAATAGAGCATTGCTTTTATATATATATATATGGGGGCCCATTTTGGAAGTTCGCCTCGGGCACTGGGAACTCAGGACCGGCCCTACAGAGAGCATTACTCGATCACTGGCCGTCAACTTTAGGTTCTGTTCCATAGGAAATTAGATGGACGAGCTCCAAGTAAACCAGTGTCCTCAAAAATTTCGAGAGTATACTTTCTTTGGGAAAGATGTACACCACGTCGTGAGCGAGCCACATCTAGACCAAGAAAATATTTGACAGGGACCAGATCTTTGAGTTTGTAACAATCATGTAGATAAGCCTTCAGTGCATACAATTGCATTTGTATCATTTCCAGCCAATATAATATCATCAACATACACGAGCACTGCAGATTGATGCTCCCTGTGCACAAGTGAATAATGAATAATCAGCCATGGATTGAGAAAATCTTGCTTGAATAATAGCTGCAGAAAACTTGACAGCCCATTGTCCAGAAGTCTCTTTGAGTCCATATAAAGACCTATTAACTGCGTGGATTATCATTTTGCTTTGTTTTCTAATTTAGATTGAAATAAGAAGTCATAGTAGATACTATTGATAACAGCCTATCTCAACTATGCTATTAGATTATTGAGTTTACAGAAATAAACTATGCTGCAAGTCACATGGCAGATACCTACAGCTAACATATTAATTTGCGGAGGTTCAAACGAGATAAGTGGATATAATATTTCTATCAGATTTCTGCTAGCGTTTGAGATCCAATCAAAGACAACCACTTAATTTATACTCCTGAGTATTTGTGATATCCCAACATTGTCGACTTCTGGAACTTGAATATCTAGTAAAGCATTTTTCTGTTTTTGAACGATACCTTAGCTAGACAACCACAAATAGACTGCTATAAACCTAAAAAATGAAAAATTTGAGAAAAATCCGCCACTATCGTTTACTAAAAACTTATTTTATAGTCGAGATGTGAACAGTACTCTACCATATATAGCAGAGTAAAATAGCAAATGCAAAATATAGAAGACGGAAGATGATCTTCCGTCTGTTAAAAATTTAGAATTGTTACAAATAAAAAATTCAGATAGACGAAGGAAGATCTTCTGTCTGTAGTGTTGAACCATCAAAATTTAAAAGACGGAAGAAGATGTTCCGTTTTTTTTTATTTAAAAAATATAAAATAAAATGAAGGGACGTCCCACTCTTTTCTATTCTTTTCTGTCATTTTTTAAATGGGAAAGAGACATTTTTAAGAGAGGGCTATTTTATTATTTTTCTTCCCATTAACCTTTATCGTCCTTTTCTTTAAAAAAAAAAATTATATGCCCAGACGGAAGAAGATCTTCCGGCTGGGCATAATTTTTTTTTTTCTTCAAAAAAAAAAATTCCCCCAGACGGAAGATCTTCATCCATCCGGGTAATTTTTTTATTTTTTTTTAATTCGTCGTGCGACCCGACGTCTGGCTCAATTTTTTTTTTTTTTATTGTCAAACGGAACATGATCTTCCGTCTATTCAATTTGGGTATTAAAAAATTTAGTTTTTTTATTAGACGGAGGATGTTATTCCGTCTTTATATTTTACAATTTTTTTAAATCCAAATTTTAGTTTCAACGATGGTGGTACAACTCATTCATTTCTAAAAGCCAAATGCCAAATACCTAAAATATAGCCAGAACGAATAGTGGATGCTATTGATAACAGCCTATCTCAACTATGCTATTAGATTACTGAGTGTATAGAACTAAACTATGCTGCAAGTCACATGGCAGATACCTACAGCTAACATATTAATTTGCGTAGGTTCAAACGAGATAAGTGGATACAATATTTCTATCAGATTTCTGCTAGCGTTTGAGATCCAATCAAAGACAATCACTTAATTTATACTCCTGAGTATTTGTGATATCCCAACATTGTCGACTTCTGGAACTTGAATATCTAGTAAAGCATTTTTCTGTTTTTGAACAATACCTTAGCTAGCCCACCGCAAATAGACTGCTATAAACCTCAAAAATAAAAAATTTGAGAAAAAATCCGCCACAATCGTTGGCTAAAAACCTATTTTATAGCCGAGACGTGAACAATACTCTGTCATATATAGCAGAGTAAAATAGCAAATGCAAAATATAGAAGACAGAAAATGATCTTCCGTCTGTTAAAAATTTGGAATTGTTTCGAATAAAAAATTCAGATAGACGAAAGAATATCATCCGTCTGTAGCGTTGAACGGTCAAAATTTGAAAGACGGAAGAAGATCTTCCGTTTCTCTCTCTCTCTCTTTTTTTAATTAAAATGAAGGGACGGAAGATTCTTCCGCCCCACTCTTTTCTATTTTTTTCTGTCATTTTTTAAATGGGAAAGAGGCATTTTTAAGAGAGGGTTATTTTATTTTATTTTTCAAAAAAAAAAAATTTCCCCAGACATAAGATCTTCATCCGTTCGGGTAATTTTTTATTTTTTTTAAATTCGTCGCGCGACCAGACGGAAGAATTCCGTTTGGCTCAAATTTTTTATTTTTATTTTATTTTATTGTCAAACAGAACATGATCTTCCGTCTATTCGATTTGAGGTATTAAAAAATTTAATTTTTTTATTAGACGGAGGATATTATTCCGTTTTTATATGTTATTAGAAATATCCAAATGCCAAATACCCTAAAATATAGCAACGATAGTGGATGTTATTGATAACAGCCAATCTCAACTATGCTATTAGATTATTGAGTTTATAGAACTAAACTATGCTGCAAGTCACATGGCAGATACCTATAGCTAATTAACATATTAATTTGCGTAGGTTCAAACGAGATAAGTGGATATAATATTTCTATCAGATTTCTGCTAGCGTTTGAGATCCAATCAAAGACAATCACTTAATTTATACTCCTGAGTATTTGTGATATCCCAACATTGTCGACTTCTGGAACTTGAGGTTGCGTTTGGTTTGTTGTTTTAAAAACAGTTTTCTGAAAACAGTTTTCTGAAAAGAGCTTTGTGAAAACAGTTTTCTAAAAATGAGAGTGTAAAAGCTGTTTGGTAATAATTTTTATGAAAACAGTTTTTTGAAAATGAGAGTATAATGTATGTATAGATTTGGTTGTATGTATATACTATATACAATATATATACTCTAATACATACATGTTGTATACATATACATACATACTGATATATAATAATATTAAATATTTTATTATAATAATCATATTTAATAATATATATATATATCTATTTCTATTATAAAAGCCACAATAAAAAAAAAAATCTGTCAGGAGAAGATCTGGACCGTCGATCTATTATATTGATCAACACGATTAAAAGCTCAGATTAAATAACTTAATAAGAACGTGTATTACACGTGCAATGCTTTTTTTCCCTATCTTCTGTATGTATTCCCATCTATAACCCCCCTCCCAAATCCTAATAGATAACCCCAGCAACCCCGCTGCTTCGATCCGCAGCCTCGATCCGCGCGCCGCCATGGACCGCATCCGACGCCTGACGCCGACAACCCCTCCCCACCCCCCCAACCACCACCACCACCACCATCGGTATCATCCTTATTCTCTTTTTATTTTATTTTTTTTCTGATTCCAGCAACCCCCGGCCTCCTTCCGCTGGCCTGATTTGTGCGCCGCCACACTTTCTCGCATTCGACGACTGATGTCGAACCCCCCCCCCCCCCCCCCCCCCCAACCACCACCACCACCATCGGTATTCCTCCTTATTCTTTTTTTTTTTAATTCTGATTTATATTGATGGGTGCATGATGAACAATGCGTTGAATATGAACAAAAAGTTTTGATTTTTATGATTATTTATGAATAACGTGAAGGAATTTTGTATAAGTTTCTGGGCACTTCAAGGTATTTGATTCTATTTCCTAATTACTTTGTGTGCCAATGGATTTACTTTAGCTGCTCCATATTTATAGGTCGTATAACTCAGTCCTCACAATCTATCATCTACTAACATGTGGTGATAAGTCCATATTTTTAAAAGACAATTTCCATTAATGCTTCTCGAATACTATCACAGGTACTATCGGTTTATCGCAGGTACCCCAATCAGAAAACATGGTGTTAGATGTAAAATAATCATGTCTTGTTTGCTTAGGAATTCATTAATGAATGCTTGTTGTATCAGCCTTAGTATATCATGTTGTGTCTTAATGTAATTTCAAAAAGTTACAATCCGTACCGAGCATTTTGTTTATGATTTTTGAATTTTTTATGCCACTTTTGTTTTGCAGAGAATATGAAAGACCAAGTCCCGACTTCTGGTCAAAAGAATCATTCAGCATCTTTATCAGCCGAAGAGAGGTTATTACACAAGTTTAGAATATTTCACCAGTCAAGACACATTTAAGTTTAGGTTCAATTTCTTATATGATTTTATTTACTGCCAAATAGTCATAACTTATTGGCACAATCACATTTATTGGCAATCAAAACTATGTTTAGGTTAAATAGGTTATATTTAACCTGATAAGTTTGGCAACCATTAGTTATTGCCCCATGGAATTCATTATCAATTGTGTTCATGAAGATATTTTCTCCATGAGTTTTCTCTTACATAAGTATTTTAATAACCGGTTAAAATGAACTTGAATTATTTATTATTTGTTATATTCATAAACCTCCAGAACTAATGGGGATGAAGCAGCAAAAAGAGAAACCAGTCCAGGTGATCTACAATCTGATTCGTCTGCTGGGCAGGATGCAGATAGTGCGCCTGTGAAGAGTAGTAGATCGATCACTGTATTTTTAGCATCAACTGGAAAAACGTTAGAAGGCAACCAAGCGGAAGTGGTGCTACAGCCGCTCAGTCTTGCATTTGAAACAAAGAACATAAAGCTTGTGGAGCTAGAACTAGATTGTCTTCATGTATGGTGATCTTTCTGTTATTTTGGTTGACCTTATATTTTATTTGTTTCCTTTATCGTAAATTTGTTATTTCTGGCAATATAAAAATGTAGAAGTAAGACACGAGTTTACCAACTTTAGAATTATGCATAGTACATACTGAAATTGATACATGCAAACTGTATATGGTTGCTACTCAGTTTTTTAGACCTTATTACTTAATTAGTAACTGAGGCTATATATGACACTTAAGTTGCTATAATTGTTGTTTTAATTACTTCATGAACAATCACTGACAGTGTTGATCTCATTCATATTTATTAATATCATAAACTTACTGCATACGACCATTTAGAAGGTGATCCTGGTCTGGAAGGCGATTAATGTGACCCATTGTTCATCGACATTCTCAACATGATCTTTGGTTGTGTTGATAATTCTTCACCTGACAGGTTTGTGTTCATCTATGGACCTATGGTGACTTCCATTTTGCTGTAATTTGCTTGAGCTGTTGTTTATGAAGTGTTGGCAAAATGTGGGATTTGTAGTACTGTCCTACAGGTCTTAAAAGTGCTTCTTACTGCTGTGGCATCTACAAGGTTCAGAGGTATGTATTTCTGGGATCTTGATTCTTCCAGTGTAAGTTGATAAAATTATGGTCGTAGTATTTAATGTAAAATTCTCCGGTTTGAGTTTGATATTCTGTAATGACATGTTTTGTTGTCAATGTTCAAAGTGCTAATAATATCCTTTATATGCAAAGAAACGACACGTCTTCTGAACGATGCAATATATGAAAAGCACTGTAAACAGTAAAATATATGCAATCCTATTTGACTAACAAATCACATAGGTCAACATTTATATGCAATACCATATCGTTAGTGACTACACGATAAGTTATAAAAAACAATTAGAATGTCGTAAAATAATTACATACTAAAACAATTAGCGGTGGTTTGGTTGGTTTAAAAAAAATGAAGAGAGGGAAAAGCACTGTAGCGAAAGCAATTACATGGATTTGATTTCTTGAAAGTAGCTTTGGTTGAATATTGGTTTAATGTAACAATAATTAAATGTTAGTTTTGTTTTGGTTGTGTAATACTGTAGCGAAAGTAATTTAAAATCCTTTTTTTATTTTTTGATTGGATAACAGGTACGAGATTTTGGCAGAGTTCTTTAATTCCATGGAGAGTTCAATTCGATTGCTTAAATTGAAATGATTGTCTCCCACATTTCCGAATATTTGTGCTAGCATTCAGAATTTGACTAAAAGGTACTAATTTTCTTTTAGCTTGAAGCTTTTATAGCAGCTTTTGTTATGGTTTAGTTTAGCTGAAGATTGATGGTTTGCTCTTGTGTTGGATATAGGAGGTTTACATATGCACATTTGGCACAACTGAAGTACATTATGCCTGAAGTGATTATGATCAAGAAAGTTCTTTTGCAAGATGAGGTTACAAGTTGTATGAAGCCAGAGCTTCACATTATTCTCCAAGTTGATGCTTTGGAGGACACTTTGAAGGGGAAAAGCGAGAGTGGCTATTCGGTGTTGAGAAGGGTACTTAGAGGAAATCACAGAGATGGCCAAGAAGCATGCAGAAATTGCAAGGTATAGATACACAATATCATCGCAAATTATAACATCTCCAAAAAGAATAATGACGTCCTCCTGAATTGCCTCCAATTAAATTCATCTCTTCTGTTAGTCAGATTACAAGAGAACCTATGTATGAAAAGGAGTGAAAGGGAATTTAAGACATCGGACGTAGATTTGGACTCCCCCTTCCATCCACCCACCCACCCAAATAAACAATTAAAATATACCCAAAAAAGCAAACAACAAATAACAAGAACATTAACATTAGGCTCTTGCTAATAACCCATATCAGGTTCCATCATAGCCATGCCAACCGTTCTAAATTTACCCTCTTTTATTAGTTATTTTTCCAATGATACCACTAAGACTTAACAGAAGATAGAAAACCTTTCAACTTTTTATGCCATTTGGTTGTATATCTTTACATTTGAACTAATTTAGTTCCAGATCAATTGGATAATACAATATCCAATGCAGCTTGAACAAATGTTTTAGATAGGATGAGCTTGACATTAGAATTTTATGATGCTGTCTTTAATATAAAGACTGCACATCCCTTTCACTCTTTCAGTGAGAAGCTTTCTGCCTCTACATAACCTAATTGATCCTTTTTTTTTCCATCAATCTTGCAACTATGCATTTGTAAGTATGTAACTGTGTGTGCATGCAAGTGTGTTTTGTTTACACATGTACCTTGAAAATGAGAAGCCCTCACTATATTGACGTGATTCGTTGGGTTTATGTGGTTAGTCTGAGCTACAAAATAAAAGTCTCATATTTATATTTTCTGAATTATGCTACTGCATGATTTTCTTTCCTCTTCTTTTCTAATATGCATAGAACTAAGTACATAACTATTTGCAGATGGTTTGAAAGAGGTAGTCACACCCATAAGCCCAAGGGAAGAAATGGGTTTGTATTGGGGTTATAGAGTCAGATATGCTTCAAATCTGAGCTCTGTATTTGAGGGCTGCCTCCATAAGGTAGATAACCTGACCTGGCTCTTTCCTTCAAACTTTTCCAGACAATTTAGTCTACAAATTCATCTGTACTATTCTCACTGATTTATATATTCAGGGTGGATATGATCATATCATTGGAACTTAGAGCATGGTGAAGTAGTTAATTCATCAGAACTTACTCTGCCAACATTTCAGTAATTCTTGAACTTGTAAACTACTCCAAAAATGTTAATATATTTTAGTAAATTTAATTTTATCATTCTATTATTAATTTCTGCTAATAATAATCATACTACTTTTTACATTTTGTTGTAGATTCATGGAAATAATTTGTGGTTTCTTTGGTAATTTAATAGAATGTTTTTGGTGCATATCATAAACTTTAGTAGTCCCTTACATTTTACAACTTCGCTTTTTTTTATATAAAAGTAATGTGTGCTTTAATTACTCTTGTTGCTAACTGCCAATTCATTATTCACTTTCTTCTATAGTTATACCTGTTATATTATACTAATTTTAATTTTACAAGGAATCTGATCACTCTGACATTAGGATGAGCATAATGTAAGTATTCAGAACAGTGTAGTGTAGTATTATGAAAGAGTGTTTAGTTTCTCATTATGTGGCGAAGAAACGTCCAAAGTTAGTGATATATTATTAAATATTAGACTCGTGTAAGAAGTATTGGGCACATGTCTACGAAGTGTCAGTGTTGACATATTGACATGGCCAATATGGGTCTGGCTCCATATAGGAGTTCTGTACCGTATACGAATTATTCTTAATGAGCACTGGGTGGTGTGAGTAAGTGGGTCCTTTCAGTTAACATGCTGATTCAGTGGATATTGGGATTTCTATTTTGCAGGCACCTTTTAATTGCCTTTGGAGGACTTGCAGGTTTGGAGGAGAGCATTGAAGTAGATAATACTTTGAAGGTACGAATGCTTATGTCAAATTTCTTCTCCGTAGAGAAATTGTGAAAGTATATTTTTTTCCTCTGGGAACTGCTTCCTTTTCACTCAATCACTTGATCTCTATGTTCGGGTTTCATGTTTTATGGTGTGCATATGTTTCTTTAGGCTGTATGGTTTACTAATTGATTAAAGCTAACCTTCGTTACCACTATCAACTGCTTCTTTGCATACTTGGTTTAATTCTTAAAAGTGAAGATTTTGTATCTCCTAGATGCAAAGTGCTTTCTCTCTAAGGAGAAAGAATGCAAAGAACATGAATTGTCATGACTATATCCACATAATTTAAGTACTTTCACACTTTATCATTTAAATTCAAATTATTAGTTTGGCTCATATTTCACTATGAAAAAATTGTACTTCTGTTTAGTTTTACCGTGTAGTGCCTCAAGTCTCAAGTATTCTAAGCTGCGCAGCCTTGAATTTATTCACTAATGAGTCAGTACTTAGGTAAGGTACTGACAATAGTTTCTGATAAGTGGGCTAGGGTTGATGCTATTTTTCTTTGGCTTACAGTATGAAGTATGTTCTCTGCGTATAGTTGCACTATCCTTCTATTTATATTTTCATTTTCAGAATATGTTATGGATCTCATTATAGGCAATTACATAATGAGCAAGGCAAAATGTAGAAAAACAAATTATAAGGATATATATGCTAAAATCCGCCACACACACACACACATTCTATAACTGGGAAATTGTGCAAGCAGGGTTCAAACCCTCGACCTCTTCTTCACTACCGAAGAGGCTTACCACTAGGCTAAAATCCCTTATCGACTTACATAAAGAACTGATAGTAGATGGTTATCTCTAATTCCACAACGCCAAATGTGCAGGCAATGCAGAAGTTTTTGGATGGGAATGCGATACGCACATTAGACCCAAATCTCTCACCAAGCCTAGCCACTAATCTTGCAATTGAAATCATCCTTGAGTTGGCATCCTGCTGTTTAGCTCCTACTAGACAGAAAAGGCCCAGTATGCGGAGGTGCGCTGAAGTCTTATGGGGTATCCGCAGGATTACAAGGAACTTTCATCTTCAGATCTATCATTACCTTTGGCAGAGAGTAGCCTTTCAGTAAACTAAATTGAGGAGTTAAAAGAAGATGAATTTGTCAATGTTTGCTGTTAGATATGTATTTTCTATGTAAAAGCTCAATTATGGAATTGCCGGTAGATTCCTCGCTGTTGTTTTATTTGTTAACAGGGTGAGTTTTAAATGGTCATTGTACATATATGGATAGGAGGCTTTGTAGTGTTTTTATTTGTTATGGAAGGAAGATATTCCTTTGCTCAAGATTCAAGGAGAATATATTGTAAATGAGGATTTTTCAAATTTCTGATGTTGTGTACATTTTTTTGTGCAATATGCCTGAGCTATTCAAAAAATTTCCTGTGAACCACAGTTCTTGGTTGGGTGTTATTCTCAATAAAATTGATATGGGCATGCTTGCAGGAAATATGTTTTTGTTGTTTTTGGAAAATAAAATTAAATAACTCGTCTACAATTTTAATCAAGATTTTAAGATTCAGAATATTGTTGCTTCATGTGATGTAAACTTTCCTATAAGGTTAGAATATGTTGATGTCTTCCACATCAGTTTACTAAGGTAAACCTATAACATAGATACTAACCATTGCTTCTCTATTTTCCTAGCCATATACTCTACTCCTTCCTTGCTACTTCTCAGCTTTCCTTTTAACCTACTCGCATCATTGTAAAATGAATGAAAATGCGATTGACTAAACTATACTGTTAAGGGTATCCACATTCAAATGTAGATAGTTATAAGATAGAGATAGAATGGAAGATATATAGATGTCCTAAAATATGATAATTAAGAATATTATTTGATTATCTTTTTATAGTTTGTGCGTTATAAGCTTTTACACATTAAATTTTTATACATTATTAAAGTTTTTATTAATATAAATAAGATAACAAATTTAAATTTGAATGAACTAACAAATTTACTATTAAAAATAGTTTAAAGTTTTCAACCAATAAAAAATTTGTTTTACTAATTTCAACAATTTTTTTTTGCCAATTTGCTCTGCTATAAAAGTAGCATAATATGATTAACTTAATTTGAATTTTAACAAGTCTTTAGGTGATAAGAAGACCCAGAGAGTGATGACAACAACTGACTCCAAGAGGGGAGTCGCTTTAAAGCGCTCAAACAAAGCAGATTGTTTTCTCATGCTGGCATCTTAATCTATTAAAAAAAAAAAATTTGATTAAAATCTTGCCATTCATGAGTCATTCAGAATGCGAAAGGATTACAAGCTTCAAAACCCAACAGAAAGTTCCTACAAATGCCATAACAAGATCAACAAAAGCATCACAAAGCCCAAAAATTCTGAGGACCATTTTCACAAGTGAACGAGCACGCATCAACGATTAAACTATAAAAGACATATATAAACGTTAATGAGAGAAGAATAAGTTTTTTTTTTTTTTTTTTTTTTTTGAGAAAAAGATGAGAGCTGCTTATAGGGTGTAATCAAATTGACTTATATTGATATATTTTCTTCCAAAATTTATTTATTAAAGAATGGACCTATGACATAATTACAAGCACTGGATTATTTTCCTGCTCAGGCTAAGGGGGATATATTTTCATCCACTGCCACTAAACTCTAATTATAACGATACATATACTTACTTTACATCTTATTGGGGAAAATTGTGAATTTAAAAAAATTAGATTTGTTTGTTTTTCTTTATACAATCCAAAAAGAACACCTATATATATATATATATATATATATATATATATATATATATATATATATATATAAACATAATTTTTTATGGTGATTATTTTTAATCGTCTGGAGCCTTTATCAATATATATATATATATATATATATATATATATATATATATATATATATATATATATATATATATATATAAAGGATATCAAATACTAATTGCATTGAACTACAAATCTTTGTTTAGCAGTAATTAATGCAGGAGATGTAGATAAGGTGGACTCAAAATATGGTAATGAAGTAGAGAAGCGAAATCTTACAGTTGTAGGATTCAGGTAATATCAATTAATTAAGTTGTATAATAATATACATAATTGTTTTGTAATTCATACGTTTTGTCTTAATTTAAGGTCAAAACCAATCTTACTTACATTATGGGGAGAACTAACAATCAAGGAAGGAAAAACTCTGAAAGAATTATCACCCAACATGCTAATTATTGCAATTACCTCTATAAAAACCTCAAACTTTGGAGGTAATTATATGCAATAAAAATTAATAATGTTATTTATTATATATTTTATTTATTTATTTATTATTGATTTTTTAAAACAAGATTCTCTCTCACATCAACAAACAACACTACAATAGAGATAAATTCCAATGAACCAGAAGCATATAAAATTCAAGAATGGTATAATTTATTTTGTATATTTAATTCTTTAATCATTGCCATTTGGAGTATCATTTAACATAATTTTGTTTGTTTGTTTCAGGATAAAATGTAATGAAATTTTGCCAAAAAGTAATTCCTTACAAATAAACAAAAGAAAAGTAATGGATGTGGAAGAAGCGAAACTATCTGACATTCTCTATTGTGCAGACGAAAATTCTTCGGAGGTATTATGGACAATGAAATTATTTTAAATATTTTATTCAATTCTATATATGTCTATAAATTTTTTGATGACTCTAATTTTTTTTCTTTTCATATTAAAAAAAATAAACAATCAATTTTATAAAAAAAAACTAAGAATAACATGTTTCAGATATGTATTCAAAATCACAATAAAAGATAAAAGTGCGGAGGCAGAATTGACTTTATTTGATGAGGAAAACTACGAGAATATTGACAGGATGCAAAATTAAAAAGGATGAACAAGAAAGTACAAGCAATTTTAACCTCAAGAAAGTTAAAGTCGAAAGTGATGATTGATCTTATGAAAAATACGATGATATCACATTAGGATTTACTCATTTGTTTTTTTAAATAACTTTTTTTAATTATGTTTTAGATGAAACTATTACGCATATATCTCTCTTTTACATAGTTCAAATTTTGATCCATTTTTTTCTTTGTTTTGATTGAAATTCTGCTTGAATTGATTAAACTTGGGTTCTCGATAATTGCTTCAAATTTGATTTCGATGAGCTTGTTGTTGTTGGAGTAATTTTGAAATCCATGGTTAGCTTTTTAGGATGATTGACTTCATCGAATTTGTAGTTTGAAGAATATATGTGTGCTAAATGGAAGTATGTTTAGATAAAATTTTCACCATTTATGTGCACCAAGTCACGTGCACTTGGTGCACGGTAAATTTAAACTAGTATAATAATATATAATAATTATAATAATATATATGTAATAATATATAATAGTAATATATAATAATAAAAATATATATTATAATAATAATAGATTATTATAATAGTATATATAAAATAGTATATATGAAATAATAGTATATATAAAATAGTATATATAAAATAATATTATAATATAATAATAGTATATATAATAATAATATAATATAATAATAGTATATATAAAATAGTATATATAAAATAAAAATATATATAATAATAATATAATATAATAATAGTATATATAAAATAATAATATATTATAATAATTGTATATTATATAATAATATGAAATAATTTATTATAATAAACATATTTAATTATATACATATATATATTAACATATAATAATTATAATAATATATATGTAATAATAATCTATTATAATTATATATTAAACAATTTATTACAATAATAATAAATTATATAATAATATATAATAGTAATACATAATAATAATAATATATATTATAATAGTATATATAAAATACTATATATGAAAAAATAATATATATTATAATAATAGTGTGTGTGTACATATATATATATATATATATATATATATATATATATATATATATATATATATATATATATATATATATATATATATATATATATATATATATATATATATATATATATATATATATATATATATATATATATATATATATATATATATATATATATATATATATATATATATATATATATATATATATATATATTATATTATTGTTACGTATATATTTTATTATTATTATTTTATATATATATATATATATATATAAAGTAATAATAATAATAAAATATATACGTAAAAATAATATATTATAATATATTATATATGAAAAATATAACAATATATTATAATATATACGTAACAATAAAAAATATACGTAACAATAATAAAAAAATATAACAATCTATTATAATAATAGTATATTATATAATAACTAGATTTGCCCGTGAGCACGTGCCTACGACACGTCTTCGGAACGATACAAAACAAGAAAAGCCTTTAAACAGTAAAACAACAACAATTATGTAGCTCAAGTTTCAATAGTATGACAATAATTAGTTGTAAATAAAAATCCATGTTTCCATTAGTATATGTTGAAAAATAATTATAAATAGGGGTGTAAAATCTAATTTCTTAGAACTTTAAGTGTGGAAAATGATGAAATTTGAAATTTAACTGTTGAAAAGATATTTTCTATTTTCAATATAACATATGCAATAAAAAAACATAAAATTCTGAAAATTTACAAACCTGAAATATTAAAATTTAAATTTCTAAGTAAATAACGAAAGAATGGGAGAGAGATAGGGAGAGAGAGAAAGAGAGAAATATGAAAAAGTGAAGAGAGAAGAGAGAGATAGTAATAAAGTAATGAGTTTTTTTAGTTTTTTGGGGGGAAATTTTGGTTCTGGGGTTTGAAATTTTTGGAGGAAAAATGTGTTTTGTGAGGTTAGATCTGAGCCTTTGATTTTGGGGGGATTGAAGGTGAGCCACTTGATAGCTTTCTTTGTGTTTTATTATATAGATATATTATAATAATACTATATATGAAAAAATAATATATATTATAATAATAGTGTGTGTGTAATAAAATATATACGTAACAATAATATATTATAAAAAAATATAACAATATATTATAATAATAGTATATTATATAATAATATATATAATAATATATAATAGTAATATATAATAATAATAATAATATATATAACAATAATATATATAATAACAATATAATATAATAATAGTATATATAAAATAGTGTATATAAAATAATAATATATATAATAATAATATAATATAATAATAGTATATATAAAATAGTATAAATAAAATAATAATATATATAATATTAATATAATATAATAATAATAGTATATATAAAATAGTATACATAAAGTAAGAATATATTATAATAATTGTATATTATATAATAATATAATTATAATAAACATATTTAATTATATACATATATATAACAACATATAATAATTATAATAATATATATGTAATAATAATATATTATATTAATATATTAAATAATTTATTATAATAATAATAAATTATATAATAATATATATAATAATATTTAATAGTAATATATAATAATAGAATATTATAATAGTATATATAAAATAGTATATATGAAATAATAATATATATTATAATAATAGTATATATATATATTAAAAAATAAAAATAAAAATATAATATATAATAATAATAATAATAATAATAATAATAATAATAATAAATGTAACAATAATATATTATAAATATAATAATAATAATAATAATAATAATAATAATAATATATAAACATATTTAGAGATAGGATGTGAAAAAACAGAAAATAGTTGAAGTGGAGTTTTGTGAAAACTGTTTTCACAAAACAACCAAACCAAACGGGTTTTGGGGTTTTGGAAAACAAAAAAAAGAAAAAAACAACAAACCAAATAGACCTAGACAACTACAAATAGACTGCCTACAGAAGTTTATTTAAGGATTTCATAAAAGTAATTAGAAAGCAATAGATTTTATTGTAACGCCCCGAATCCCAAATACACTGAATTCGAGATGTTCTACAGGATCTTTTCGCTTTCTTTAGTACAATTTTACAGGAAAATTTAAACTTTTCACTTTACATCAGAGTTTACATCAATATTACACTTTACATTTGCACAGCGGAAGTAAAATTTACAACAATTAAATAAATGTACATCAACATGGTATAAACTTTAAGCATCCGTTCCTCTTTAATCTTTAACATGTACATGTCATTTACCTGCATATAAGACTGTGGGTACGTCAGTTTATTCAACCGACGATCATTATACACGACCATCCTCTCTATGTCGGAAATAGTATAACTTAATTTTCCGTATTTAGCAAACACAAACTTGTCACATTTCAAACTAAAGGGACTACCCTATTGATGTCGTGTTGTGATTGTGCACTTAGTCCTTAATGCATTTATTTATATTACATGACACT
This sequence comes from Hemerocallis citrina, assembly GCA_017893485.1. NCBI lineage: Eukaryota > Viridiplantae > Streptophyta > Magnoliopsida > Asparagales > Asphodelaceae > Hemerocallis > Hemerocallis citrina. The sequence goes on along the minus strand of CM030362.1, from coordinate 21,985,845 downwards.
AATGCGCACTTGTTCGGATTCTATGCATCCCATACTACATAGGTCCGAGGGCAAGCCCTTAATCGTTCTTCATCTTTGTAGGGTTCAATCCCTCGTTATGACTTAATCTACTACTGTAATTACGGTAGGTATCCTAGATGATCTATGAGTGCAAGCACGTGTACAGAAAACCTGGAGGGGAATCCCACGTTATGTCACGACTCATCGTGAAGAACCTGTGGCAATTCAGCCTCCTTCATGGCACACAATCCTCATGCAGTCACCAAACATCCCACAAGCGTCGCCACCGGGACGGTATCCTGGAGCAGTATTCACGTCATGTCACGACGCATCGTGAAGAACCTGTGAAATACTCTCCACCGCCACGGTACCCTGGAGCCGTATCCACGTCATGTCACGACTCATCATGAAGAACCTGTGAAATACTCTCAGCCGCAAATCCGATGGCCCTCACTCGTGTTTTTCTCCTACTTTCATCACGTCTTCACTATGTACTAGTCCTTATTTTAATAAAATCATGAATAAAATCAAAGTTCTAGAGTTAGCCTCTCCACTAAACCGGACTTATTCATTTATACAAACGTGACCAACCTTGGTCTTTCATTTCAATAATTCATTTCTTTTTCCTTCCAATTGCCGGGGGAGACTTAGCTACTCTTTCAATTCAATTCCAATTCACAATGTCCACATTAAGTACTTATAACTCATAAAATTCATATTCATAACCAACAAATTTCTTTTTCATCAACATGATCTCTAATTCATTCATTAATCCATAATCATACATGAACTCATGCGATTTATCAATTAACTAGGTTTGCCCGTTGACACGTGCCTACGGCACATTTTTTGAATGGTGCACCTTATTTGATCATATAAAATCGTTTTAGAGGTCGAGAAAATTAATTGAAGTAGCAAACATATTATATGAGAAACTTTTGGGGTCCAGCAAAAAACATATTATATGATTTTTTTTGATTTTTTTTGAACTATTTTTAAAGTTTTTAAATTTTTAATTTTTTAGTTTTTAAATTTTTTATTTTTTAAATTTTTTTTAAATTTTATTTTCTTAATTTTTTGAATAGAAGAGAGAGAGAGAGAGAGAGAGAGAGAGAGAGAGAGAGAGAGAGAGAGAGAGAGAGAGAGAAAATAATTAAATAAATATAGGAGTTGTTTTGGGTGGGGGATTTGAATTTAGTTTTGGTGGGAAACTTTGGGGGGGGAAATATGTTTTGTGAGGTTAGATCTGGGCCTTTGATTTTTTGGAGGATTGAAGGAGAACCACTTGGTAGCTTTCTTTGTGTTTTATTATATAGATAATTTCACATTTGAAATTCACATCACTAATGGAATTTCATACTTCATTTTTTTCCACATTATTCTCAAGTGAGAATAAATTGCATTATGTCACACAACAAAGTTCTTTTTGCCAAATCATCTTCTAATACTTCATTTCACTTCATTCTTATAAACTATAATTTTTCACAAGTGTACACTCTAGAACCATAGTTCTAATTATGTCTTTTATTCACAAACCATAGTTTATCTCTTTCAAATAATGCCCAAATCATTTTTTATAAAATCCCTTACATTTTTATGAGAATAACCATATTTTTTTCACAATTTTTGGACACCTAGAAACCCAAAAAAATATATTTTTTTATACTTGCCGAGGGTAGGATTCGAACCCAGGCACACGGAGAACACAGCCAACAGCACCTGCCACTAGGCCGAACTATGCCAGCGGTATAATTACGGCTGAGAGCATTAAATGCTCTCGGCCTACTGTTTAATTGTTTTTAAAAAACAAACTAAAATAATGTTGCACACGGGATTCGAACTAGTCACCCCCGAGAACACAGCCGCACACAGTGACCACTTGAACTACATGCTCAGGTTGTCACAGTACAATTTAAAATCCTTTTTGAATCATTTGCCACTGTTGTAAAAAACGTCTCGATGTTCTATTAATCTTTGTTTCATATTGCTTTTATAGAAGTTACTGAAAAATTCCAGATTGTCTTCCCCTCACATGATTTTCATACCAGTATGCATAAAATAATTTTTGTACCAATAAAAATATATTTTTCACACAATTCGATGAATTTTTCATTATAACTACTATATTTCTCATTTTTGACATTGCTTAACAATTGGCCTTCTAATCTTTTTATCCACAATTTTCTTTACATTAATTTTCTGTTATTAATCTTTTATTCAACATACAAATCTATTTTTGAGTTTATCCATTCGCACAATAACTCAAAAAGATCTCTTCAACACATAAAATAGCATTAACAAAGCACTAACTTTTTCATATAATTTGTGATGGTGATAAATGTATTTTCTTCCATCAATCTATAATCATAATCAATTACACATGCAACTTATAATTTTAACGATAGAATTACATACTATTTCCATGTCAACAATTCAATCACTTTATAAACTAACTTTCCAATTAAACATGCATTCTTATTAGTATTTTCCATGCATCATGTCTCAATATCATACTAGTATTATTCTTAAGGAAATTAAACCACTATCATTCATTCATTCTAGCAAGCATTTCTACTTTAGAAATATGGAGAACTTTACCCACAACTCAATTTTAACAATAGAACCACATGCAAGTTGTTCATTAACATACCAATCAATTTATAAACTAACTTTCCCATTAAAAAATGTATTCTTATTAATATTTTCCATGCATCATTTCTAATTAGAAATAAGGAAAATCAAACCCACCTTGTATGGAGAGAAACAAACACATAAGCAACAAAGTCCTTGCAACGAGATGCACCTACTCCTAGACGATGCGCGCACAAGCTCCACTAACACCAAACCCGAGCTCCTCTCCTTGGATAGCCGGCCCTTCTCCTTGATTGAAAGCAAGCACAATCCTACACAATTCTCTCAATCTTTTTAACTCACAACTTACTACTAAATAATACTATTAGACTATAGGTTTGGAAGGATATAATTTGCATAAGAATACTAGCCATGGGAGGGGGTATTTATACTAAAAATCAAATAGAATGGAGGGCTAGGATTAACTAGTTGGTTGTAGGATGGAAGGCCAAGATGAAAGTAGGAGTTATAAAAACTACCCACACCCAAATAACCACCATGCCATAACTACCACTCAAATTTTGAGTTTTCCCTCCAAAAAAGAACACAACCGGCCACCAAGAAGAGCATGCATTTTGCACGTGTACGTGTAGTGCACGTGCATGCAACTAGGCCCAAAATTGTGCATTAAATTTTGTATAAAAATAAAATAGTTTTTAAGTTGTCTTCTACATGACAAGTTAAATAAAAATAGACTAATCCATGGGCTTTAGTTTTGGGCCAAAATAGTTATTTAAAATAAAATAAATAAATTACATTTTGGGCTTTTAAGAAAAAGGCCTTTAAAATAAGGCTTTCTATTTATTTAAAGAAAAAGGCTTTTGTGTAAAATAATTTGAAACACATATTTAAATATTTATACACATCACAATAAAATAATTATGAGATTTAATTCAACCAAAATATTGCACGTGCACACTACGTGCAAAATAAATAATTTTTCATTAATTGAAAAATCAGGGTATTACATTTATAATCTCTAATCTCTAATATTATAATGGGAGAGTTGGAGTTGTAATGTTGTCAACATACAAACCCGTGCGTTGCACGTACAATTCCAACTCTCCCATTAATTACAACAAAAACAAATAAATAAAAAAAGTTCAACATATTTAAAACGTGCAATGCACGTGCAAACCAATTTTTCAATATTTTTTTAACACTAAACATACACATATGTTGCACATACAACTCAAATCTACCTATAAACACTTGCATTGCACGTACAAATTGTAGATTTTTCTTCAAAATATTTGTATCAATTACGTGTGTAACCCCTGTTTTCGTAAAAACGTATTTTCTGTATATTTTCCGTATTTAAAATTTTAGTAAATTATTTTTCCGCTTCAAATTTTTTTGTTAAAATGTGTTGTCGAACCTCCTATTAAAGTTTATTTTTAATCAATAATTTTATTTGTAACTATTCACTATTCTCATATTGGAATACAAACCCTATTTATGTTGTATTATTATTATTGTTATCAGTATTATTATTATTACTTTTATTCTTATTTTATTATGATTATTTTTATTATTATCCTTGACTGATAAAGTAAAAATCTATTTATATTGTTAATTGTATTTGTAGTATTCAAATAAATTCTATATTGTAACGCAAAGTACATTTTATTATAGATTATATTTTTTTGGTTATCCTAATTGTTTCCCTATTGGATTTTAAATCCAACACCCTATAATCCTATCTCTTATTGGATTCTACCCTATAAACCCAAATACCCATTTAAACCCCTTCAGCCTTATCCCCTAATACCCATATCCTGTTTAACCCATATATAGTGCACCTAACTACCCAACCCAATTTACAACCCATTACCCGTTACTTAACCCTACCCGAATACATCTATCCCTATATATATACACCCACTTTCTCCCTGTTTCATCTACCCTAATATACTAAAACCCTAACAGCCGCCCTACCTCCTCATCCCGACCTCCTGCTCCTTACCCATCCATCAGCCGTCTTCAACCTCTACCTCATGTTCTCTCTCTCCCGCTCATTCCCCCTGCCTCTCTTCGTCTGATCGCCGCTACAGCAGCACCCCCTCCCTCCGCTGTGCGCCTCTCCCTGTCGTGGCCCCACCTCACCTCGCCGTGCCTCCCTGTCGCGACGCTCCAGCATTGACGCGTCTCCTGCAGCACCAGCACCTCCACCAACCTGTGCTCCTCTCGACGATGCAGCCAGTGGCGTAGCACCCAGACGCCATGTCCCCTGCATCGCGTCGCCGTCCAGTGCGTCATGCAGCTGACCCTCATCGCTGCCCTGCTCCCGAAGACACTAGTAACCACCTCACGACGCAACTTCGATAGAAACACCACAGCCGACTCCGCTACCATGCCGCCCTCTTCCTGTCACGACCTTCTGTCGCAGCGGCACCCACCACAGTGTCGCCCTCCGCTACAGTCCTCTGCCTCGCCAACCAGAGCTAAAGGGTTGCTATTGATCAGGTTTTGGGTCACTTTGATTTTGGGCTGTCGATCTGATCATGATCATCATCACTCTTGGATCTCGATCTTCCAATTGTTAATCATCAAAAACGTGATCGCTTCTCGATCCATTGATCTTGGCCGTTGGATTTGCATTGATCACCATTACCATCATCATCATCATCATCATCAAGATCTTAATCTCGACCATCGGATCTCTTCTGATCATCGCGATCGTGATCATCATCTTGATCTTGACTTGATCTTAGATCTCAGCCGTCCGATCGACCAATCACACTTGATCTCGGCCCTTGACCGTCTCGATCATCTTGTTTGTCTTCTACTTGGTGAGTTAAATATTTGATCCACTTTTGTTCTCATTCATCAAATTGTCAATAATGGTATATTTACTTTTTTAGTACTTTTCTAATTCTTATATATTTTATGTTCGATCTCGGCCGTTGGATTCGCTTGATCTTCATCTTGATCACCATCTTGATCAACGAGATCCGTGCCCGATCGTGATCATCGTGATTGTTTGCTCGTCGCCGGGATTTCGATCTCGTTATTATCAAATTATCGAACCTAATCGTTATCTAAAGGCAAGTCATCTTACTCGAATTGTATTGTATCATATTCGAGATCATTTATTGAATTCCGCAAGTAGATCCATTTTGAATATCGTATATTGTTATTGTCACCTATCGTTGGGATACCACGGATTTACACAAGCGAATCCAAGTGGTAGTCTTGACTTCGTGCCGTATTTTTGCCTTTAATGTATAGAGATCTTACATGCACTCATGTAGTTAGTTATTGAATATAAGAATAGGAAATTATTGTTGCATTTCATCTCATGACATTATACACAACTATTGTAGAATGTATATTATGGTTGATTGTTCATGTGATTGGTAATGATAAATTAGTTGATTGTAATTAGTAGGGTTATGGACATTATATATCTTAATACCATGTTCACATAGAACGTAACTTCTTGTGATTTATGATTTTTAACCCCTAACTCACCATTCATGACATTCTAATTATTTTGTGCATGAATATATATTGAAACCCTAAAATTTTACTGCCAACCTGAACCTTGTCGTGCTGTTTCAACCTAGATAATTTCATTAAAATCAGTCACTTTTTGAATATGAAACGTAGCCCTAAGTGTCTAGTTGTCAATAACATCCAGAACTTTCGAATTCCGACTATTATTGCATGAGTTATGAACCTTTTGCTACTGCTGTGCTGTAATTTTAGATTCATGTACATATCATGTTAGGCTAATGAATTAAGTGAACTAATGATCAAATATTGCCATAATAAATTCCAGATTGGTAGATAACAAGCTTAGGGTGATAAAAATTATTTTTACTGATTTTTACAATGAATATTTACTGTCCTTACAACTGAAATTAGTCAACATCGACAACCAGCCAGAAACTAAAATCTGTAAAGAACACTGAAATTCACCTAGCTGTTGTTGTTGGAATTTAGACTTTAAATATGCGTTGGAACCGGGCAGGAGTCTAGTTTCAAAAATTTCTAACAGATATGCTTTTGCTATAATGTAGCAACGGAAATTCTGATTTTGGTACAACAACCTACTGCTGTCCAGAATTGAGTTCCTATGTTTAATAATATGGAATTGAATCTATAATGTTATAATTGGTGCATTTAATTGTATAGAGTATATTGCATGATTTTAGAGTTGTTTTGTCATCTTTCTAGTGTCCCTTATTAATCGCCTTATTGTATGTTAATTGAATAAAGAATGTTAATCAAGCCGTGGTTAAGGGTTAACTAGGGTAGTTGATGACATAGTGACTGTACTCGGGAGTGTGGGGCTCATGTTTCCCATGTCTTATCGTTAAATGGGACTAAGTGCTACGTCAAGGATTGACGGGGGCCATCTCTAGAACCCATCATATGAAACTAAATACCACGTAGAACTAAGTGCCACATCAAGGATTGATGGGAGCCACCTTTAGGACCTACGGGGGCCACCTCTAGAATCCATTACATGATCGTGTTATTATTGAAATGTTATATTGTGCCAAGTACATGGACTATAGAATCTACTACCTTAGTCTAAACAAAATTGATTGTATACATGGAACCTGTAGTATGGGATGCAATAGTACGTGCATTAGCTGGGGTTAAAAATGAATAAGACTTAAGACTTTTATCACATTGTCATTGCATATTGTTATCTTTATTGAACATTGTTATCATTATTGTTACCATTATTGTTATTGTTTATCGTTATCGTTATAAATCATCGTTATTGCACATTGTTAGTTATCACTTTGTCACTATTCAACACTATTGATTTCATCATTTATTGAATTCATTGTTATACCGTTATTGTCATTGTTCTCTATTTCTCTACTTGCTGTCCGCGACTTGCTCTAAGGATATTTTCTCTCTCTTTAGATGAACAACTTACAGGTAATCAAGGAGATTTACCTGACAGACTAGGGGAACAACCATAGTGAAGGAGATGTTTTGCTGCGCTGTTTAAATAAATGTTGCTTTATTTGAAAACTTTAATAAATTGAACAAATGTTATTTTCTTTGTATTGTGGGCTTTGACCCGAATGTTGTTTGTTAAATTCCAGATGTTAGGTTATTTTGATGTCAGTTATTTTATGCTTAATTTCCAATATTGTTATTTATGTGATTATTCTTTCATTGCATGCGTGGTTGTTTTACTTCATGTTTATATTGTTGAGATGGACCGATAACAGCATATGGATGACGCAAGTCATTCGCTGGGTCGTGTCACGTGCTTGCATTCCGTATTTTTGGGAAGCGGGGCGTGACAACGTGTAATGCACGTTCAACTCCAAAACTATTTCTTATCACATAAATCGCACGTGACAATCCTCCAATTCTTATCAAAACGTGCATCACACGTGAAAAATACTAGTTTATATTAATAAAGTGTAACCCCTGTTTTTCATTTCTAGTATTTTTGGTGTATTTTTCTTTTCTTGTGTATTTGTACTCTCTCTTGTATTTTTCTGAACCGTATATTGAGTTGTTTCAAGATATTATCATTTTCTTTTCTCATTCTTGATTTTTGCGAGTTATTTCTGATTTCTTGGTTGTTCTTGTTCATGGTTGTTGTTTCCGCTCCTTATTGTTGTCTCGTTCTCTTTAAAAAAAAATTTGGGTGCTCTTGGTGATTTGGTGGTCTACCCCATTCCTAATCCTATTATTTTGATCCCGAATTGATTACCAAAGCTAAATTAAACCCAGTCCTAGTTTGAATCCTATTCAATTTGATTTCCATTTGTCTTATTGGATTAATCCTACTACTATACCCATTAACCCAAATAACCATTAACCCAAATACCCAATAACCCTAATCCTCTCTCTATATATATAATTGTATCTCTCCCCTCAAACCCTAACCCTAACATCTAAACCCTCACCCTAGCCCCCGGCCTCTCTCCCTCTCCCTCCCTTGCTTGCCCCGCCGTACACCAACCCGACGCCAGCACCCAGGCCAGCCAGCCCCCTTCTCCAGCCTAGTGAACATCCCGAAAGCCCCTACCCTTCCCAGCCTGCATACCTCCCGGCAACACTCCAAGCCCATCCTCCTACACCAGAGCAATCCTCTTCACGACCTCTCCATCCATCTCTCCCGTCCCCTCTGGCCGTCGCCGACCAACGCCGGAGCCAGCAGCAACAACAGCAAGAAGCCTCGAAGCCATCTCTCCCTCTCTTGCTTTTTGGTATTTGCACGTGCTCGAGTGCACATGTGGATCGTTCGTGGATTCGTTGATTCTCGTTCATTGGTTCGTTGATTTTCGTTCATGGGTTTTGCTCCTTACTCTTGGTTTTCGTTGTTCTTCATCTTCGGTTAAGGTAAGTAACTTGTATTCCAATTCCTTCATTTGATACAAGTCAAAAATACCACCGATAGTGTAGTTGGGTCTAGAGACGAGTCTTGTTATGTTATTCTTGATGAGTTTTGTCACTATTGTGAAAACTTGACCATAGTTACCTCACGACAAAATATTGACATAAATTAACTTAGGTTTTGCACGTTCTTGATTTGATCATATATGTGAGACTTCTTGTGAGAATTTGGGTATTTGTTGAGAACCATGTGATAGACTTATTTTAGATATGTTAATAACCCTAATTCATGATGTTTGGACACTTGGTAGACTCGATTTCATGTTTGGTTGTGTTTTGAACAAGTTTTGTATGATATATGTTGAGTTGTTGTTAAAGGGAGAAATCAGTATTTTGTCGTTGATCTGTTTTGTTTGCTGTTTTGAACTGCCTTGAAGTCAGTAACTTAATTTCGGTATAAAACATGAGTTTTAGAGAATTTCATCTATTTTCAAATCCCTCTGACCTTGCTTGATTTCGTTTTCGTATGAGTGAGTTATGACTGTTTTACTACAGAGGTGTAGATCAATTCCAGATTTTATTTCTTAATGATTTTGATGACTAAATTATTTCGATAATTGTGCTACAAATATTATTTTGATCTGAAACTTTGGTCAGTATTTCTTTATCTAGTTAGGGATTACCCAGAATTTTGGTGAATTTTATTGATGAGTTTTATGTATTGTTTCATGCTCGTTTATGAAAACTACAATTGCTGTATTTTACTTGCTGTTCTGTAAAAAATCTTATTTTCACCCTGATTCCTTTTATTGTATGAAAAATATTCATGAGATATGAAAGTTAATATATTTTATCTATTTTCATCTACCTTTGGCGGATTGGGATTTCGTTTCACGGTTTTCGAGATATTTCAGTTTTCGTACAACAGTGTTGGGAATTTCAGATTTGCCAAACTACCATTTCGTGATGTTTTCTTATTTTTGATGACTAAACTAATTTTACTGGAATATTATGAAACATTATATTTTGACTCTAGATATATCGGGGAATACCCCAGATTTTTTCTGAATTTATTTGAGAGGTTTTGATGCGGTTTTCCTGACTGAGAATTCGTTTTCTTGATTTCTGACTGAACATGTTTTCTGTTTTCAAACCTATTTTGAGTTATGATGTTGTGAATTACTATATGACTTATTTATACTCGTTGGATTCGTGTGGAAGTATATTTTCCAGATCCTTCGACGGATCCAGATTTGGATGTTTGTAGTAGCGGAATCACTGTTTTTGTACAACACTGTCTTGCTGTCCTGAATTAGAAAGCTAGTTGTTTTATACTATTATGTGTTATTGTTTTAGGTCTCTGCTATCTAAATAAACAGATAAACTAAACACAAATTAAAACCTCGCAAGTGTACGAATCGTTTATAGAAGCGTAGTGAAAAGCAAGGGTCGATCCCACAGAGATTGTAATAATTAACTCACTAATCAATAAAACAGAAACACAAATCATAAAGTTTTGTTCTAAAAGTCTATTTGAAAGGAAATGAAAAGATTAAAATCTAGATCAAGTAGAATCACAATTTGAATCACAAATATCTATTAAAGTAGTTGGGCTTGATTTCCACCTATAGTCAAGAATGCTAGATCACCTTCTACACTACTCTAATCACTCATGTTTGTTCCTCTAAGGGCATGGTATCTACTCCTTAAAGTTAAGATTTTCCTAGGCCAAGAATTAGGCATGGTATCTACTCTAATTCGTTTCTTTCCTTAATTATTTAGCATGGTATCTACTAAGTTGCACTTGAAGAAAGCATAGGAACAATGGAAATGAACAAACACTCAAAGCTCTAGAAGTTGGTATCAAATCTAGATCCTCTAAGTTGATTAAACCAAGAACCTAAATGATTCTTGTGTTACTAGTTATGAGCATAGAATATGGATCATCTCTATACTTATATAACAGAGTCAGTTTTATAATAAGCAAACTTAAATAAGTAAGGTTCTTCAGATCAGTCGACTGTTGCTAGCTCTCAGTCGACTGTTCCTAAGAACTTTCTAACAATTGTTGCTTCATATTATAAATTTGATCAAGACAACCAGGTTTAATCAATAAGTGATAAAAGTTGTGTTTAAGAAGACTATAAACATTACATGACTAAGGTTTCAATCAGCCCAACAATGAAATTAGTTACATATAATACAACTTTTATTGACTAAAAGATTTGAATACATGACTCAAATGAATTAAACTAGAACAAGAATTAAAGAGAATAAAAGAACACTGATTTGTATGATGTTTAGCTTGAACCTAATTAGCCTGAAGTCGTCTTGATATCCTCTGAAGTCGACTTGTTCTCCTCTTTGATGCTGACCAATGCTCGATTGATAGCTCATGGATGGTAGATGATTCCCTCTTTTTATAGTTTCTCTTGCCCTTATCTACAGATCTCAAATTCCTGCTTTCTATCTCCTCATACGATAGGGCCTGGATTTGACAGCTCACTTTGACTCGGATTTGGATGAGGGTGTATCTCAACTGATTTAATCTCTTAACTTTCGCTGATAGCCACTTCAGTCGACTGGTGTTAGAATCAGTCGACTGAAGTGCGTACTCTGGGAATTCAATTCCAGTCAGTCAGGTCGACTATCTTTTGGAGTAAGTCGACTGACTGCGAAGCTTTGGAAACTCAACCTCCTCTATTCAGTCGACTGTTATTGCGGGACCAGTCGACTGTATTCTGCGGCTTCTATCAAATGCTTTGGTGCAGACTTCGGCTCTTCATTCCAGTGTATCACCCTCACAGTCTTGAGTAAATCTTGAATCTGCTTCGTTTAGTTGCTTTTAGGCTATTTCCTATGGAAAAGAGAAAAGAAGAGTAAATTACCACATATAGAGAGTTTAATTGTCTAATTGCATTCAGATATTGCTCCTAAATGTGGAAATTATTTGATTTATCAAATACCCTCAAACTTAGCTTTTGCTTGTCCTCAAGCAAAATAAAACTACAAGCATTGCTTGAACATCTTGACCCTTCCAACATTTACCTCAGAGAACTTGCTACTTTTAGTATCAAGGTTTAGAATAAGCATTAAGATAGGTCTAAAAAGTTTTAATTCAAATGTTAATCACTTATTCACAAGAATACTCAACTTGATTATTAATAATTAGGGTGGCCAATGCCTATGCAACATAATCATGATTAAGGTTAGCAAGCTCAACTATATTTCAACTCCAAAATCTCACTATGGCATACACTCCCAAAAAATATAGCTCTCATTAACATGGGAATTTCAAATTAGATCTCTTGACAAATATTCATTACTTGGTTGAAACCATATGCTTGATCTTGCTACTACATCTTCACACCATTGATTTGCACACTACTTGGATCAAAAGGTCTTATATAGGTTGTAATGGGGCCATGAGTGAGGGTTTAAACAATTGAAGGGAAAAAGGAATACAACATTTCTAAAGAATTAGTAGAGCAACTTGCATTGTTAGAGATTTTTATTTTATTTTATTTTTTTGCACAAAGTTTGAGGCCATATATTACAGGCCTATACTTTATTTCTACCAACACCTTTCAACCACCCATGACTCAGCAATTTTTATTTGATGAGCACTTTTCATTTTTCTCATGACAAATCCTCCAACTTTTCTTTATATTTTCATCCCCTTCAACTCGACATACTACATCTCTTTTACAATTCTTGCTCTATTAATTCAATAGATATAGGTAAGGTAACCTATTCATCTAGGCATGGTTAAGGATGATGTGTCCTACAAAAAGAAGGCTTTTATAGGCTTCAAAGAGGCAACTATTGTATAATTGATGTTGGGTAGGCTATTTGTCTTTGGTGATAGAATCTGAGGTGCCTTAATCATTTCCAGGTTATCATGCAAAAATCAAAATAAGTTTCGAAAAGTAGCAAGAACAAGTTCTAGTTCATCTCAAGAATGTAGTCAACTGAGATCTTTAAGTGTATGACTCTCTCAAAAATATATAAGGCTCAAAACTCACAATTTGTGTATTTAAGTTTACTCACAGTTGAACTTGCTATTCTCTATCAAAATTCATTGAATTGTCATGACCACATGAATAAAAGTTTCAAGTATGATCCATATAATAAGTTATTAACATTTTTAAAGATAAAGACCACACTTAATACTTGTTCTCCACTCTCTACCTATAGTAACTGAGCTCATGTTCTCATCATTGTTGTTAGAAGGATTTTATTTTATTTTATTTTTAGTTCTAAATGTGAATAACTACCTCCAAACTTAGATGGAACATTGTCCTCAATGTTTGAAACAAAAACTTTAAAATAGGCATGTGTCCCCATCTAGTTTGAAGGAAAGAAATAAAAAGAAATGAATAAAGAACTTAATAAAGAAAAATAAACAGAAAGTGTAAGTACTCCCCTGAAAATTGGGTTGCCTCCCAATAAGCGCTGCGTTTCTTGTCTTCAGCTAGACCTGACGAGTTTATGCAGTGTACTGAATGGTTTGAAGAGTTATATCTTTCTCTCGCGGCTCAAAACTCTCCCTAATGTAAGGTTTTGCCCTATGCCCGTTCACCTTGAATGTTTGATTTTTCTCCTTGCTATGAACCTCCAAAGCTCCATGTGGGAAAACCTTCGTAACAATGTATGGGCCATACCATCGTGACATAAGCTTGCCTGGAAAGAGTCGTAATCTCCAGTTGTATATCAATACCTTCTGTTCTTCATAAAACTCCTTCCTTGCTAGCTGTTTATCATGGTATATCTTGGTCCGTTCTTTGTACAACTTTGCATTTTCATATGCATCATGTCTCAATTCTTCAAGCTCATTCAGCTGCAATCTTCTTTTGTCACCTGCTTGCTTCATATCAAAATTGAACTTTTTAATAGCCCAATACGCTTTGTGTTCCAATTCCACTGGAAGATGACATGCTTTTCCAAAGACCAAACGGTATGGTGACATGCCAATGGGTGTCTTGTATGTAGTTCTGTAGGCCCACAATGCATCATTCAAGCATAGCGACTAATCCCTTCTGCTTGTATTTACAGTCTTTTCTAGAATGCTCTTGATCTCTCTGTTGCTAATCTCCACTTGCCCACTGGTATTGAGGATGGTATGGAGTACCCACTCTATGTGTAATCCCATACTTCTTCATCAAAGAAGCAAATGGAACATTATTGAAGTGGCTACCTCCATCACTAATTATCGCTCATGGTGTACCGAACTTGGTGAAGATGTTATCCTGTAAAAACTTGACAATAACTTTGTGATCATTAGTTTTTGAGGAGACAGCCTCGAACCATTTAGACACATAATCCACACCCACGAGAATATATAAATAACCAAGTGAGTTAGGAAAAGGACCCATGAAGTCGATTCCCCATACATCAAAGAGCTCGATTACTTGAATGTTTTTCAGTGGCATTTGATTTCTGGAAGAGATGTTGCCTGTCCTTTGGCATCTATCACAAGTCCTGCAAAAAGAAAAAGCATCTTTGAATATATTAGGCCAATAAAAACCAGATTGTAATACCTTAAGTGCTGTTCTTTTTGTCCCAAAGTGTCCTCCACATGCATATTGGTGGCAATGTTGCAGAATACTCATTTGCTCTTCTTCTGACACACATCTTCTTATAATTTGATCAGGGCAGAATTTGAACAAGTAAGGATCATCCCAGTAATAGTGCTTGCACATGGCCATCAACCTCTTTCTTTCTTGACTCGTCATACCTGGAGGAAATACATGAGCAGTGAGATAATTGACAATATCTGCAAACATTGGAAGTTGTATATTTATTTCAAATAAGTGTTCTTCTGGAAGTTCTTATTCAGTGGGGGCAAAATTCTCTCTTCATCATGCAGTAACCTGGACAAGTGATCGGTGACAACATTGTCACTTCCCTTCTTGTCCCTAATTTCAAGATCGAATTCCTGAAGCAACAGCACCCATCTGATCAACCTAGGTTTAGCATCCTTTTTTGCAAACAAATATTTCAAAGCAGCATGGTCAGTGAAAACAATGACTTTAGATCCAATCAAATATGATCTAAACTTCTCTACAGCAAAAATGACAGCTAACATTTCTTTTTCAGTAGTGGAATAATTAAGCTGTGCATCATTTAAAGTTTGAGAAGCATAGTAAATAGCATGGGGTACCTTATTTATTCTCTGACCTAAAACAGCTCCCAAAACATAATCACTTGCATCACACATAAGCTCGAAAGGATGGTTCCAATCTGGTGCCATGATGATGGGTGCAGAAATGAGAAGATTTTTCAATGTAACGAAAGCATTCGTGTATTCTTCGGTCCATGCAAACTCAACATCTTTAGCTAACAATCCACAAAGCGGTCTGGAGATTTTGGAAAAATCTTTTATAAATCTTCTATAGAACCCTGCATGTCCAAGAAAACTCCTTACACCCTTGACTGTAGTAGGAGGGGGTAGCTTTGATATGATGTCAATTTTTGCCTTATCCACCTCGATGCCCTTTTTGGACACAACATGTCCTAAGACAATACCTTGTTGTACCATAAAATGGCACTTTTCCCAATTCAGCACTAAATTGCATTCTTCACATCTTTTAAGCACAAGCTGCAAATAGTTAAGGCATTCATCGAAACAAGATCCAAAAACACTAAAATCATCCATAAATACCTCAATGAACCTTTCCACCATGTCCGAAAATATATTCATCATGCATCTCTGAAATGTAGCTGGTGCGTTGCATAATCCAAAAGGCATCCTCCTGTATGCAAAAGTACCAAAAGGACATGTAAAAGTGGTTTTTTCTTGATCTTCTGGAGCAATAGCAATTTGATTATAGCCACTATAACCATCTAAAAAACAATAATGACTATATCCTGCTAATCTTTCTAACATTTGATCAATAAAAGGAAGAGGGAAGTGATCTTTCCTGGTTTCGTTATTCAGCTTCCTGTAGTCTATGCATACCCTCCATCCTGTGGTCATCCTTGTAGGGATAAGCTCATTCTCATCATTCTTCACCACTGTGACTCCACTTTTCTTAGTCACTACGTGTATAGGACTCACCCATTTGCTATCTGAGATTGGGTAGATGATGCCAACATCCAATAACTTAAGGACCTCTGTTCTTACCAGTTCCTTCATGTGTGGATTGAGCCTTCTCTGTGCTTCCCTGCTAGGTTTTGCATTGTCTTCAAGAAGTATTTTATGCATGTATTTGGATGGACTTATTCCCTTGATGTCTGCAATGGTCCACCCTAATGCACCCTTGTGTTCTCGCAATACCCTCAGTAGCTTCTCTTCTTCCTGTGTACTCAAGTTTGCAGCAACTATCACAGGTAACGTCTGGTTTTCATCCAAATATGCATACTTCAAGTGTTCATGTAGCGGCTTTAGTTCCACGCCTGGTGTCCTGGTAACAACAGAAACAAAAGTGTTATTAGAAACAAGATTTTCAAACACAGGTACAAACTTACCTGAATATGACTTTGGAGTTTCAAGGTAGTGTACTGTCTCTGTAATCCTCCAATCATCGTATTCCTGTTCAACATGAGATAGTGTTAGAGACTGTGTAATTGTGGCTTGTAGTGGATCGAGGCTATGTACCTTAAATGTTTGGTCGACAATCTCCTGAACCACATCAATATTATAACATTCATGATCATCGTGTGGTAATTTTAGTGCATAAAACATTTTAAACTCGATATTTTCACCATTTATTTTCATACTTATAGTACCCTTTTTAACACAAATTTTTATATCAGCAGTACTCATAAAGGGCCTACCTAAAATGATCGGTAAAGAAGATGGCATTGAAGAGTCCTCCATATCCAAAACAACAAAATCTGTAGGCAAAATAAAATCATTTACCTGAACTAAGACATCTTCCAAAATACCTCTAGGTCTCCTGATGCTGCGATCAGCCAACTGCAAGGTGATTGATGTTGGTTTGAGTTCCCCCAATCCTAGCTTTTCGTAAACAGAGTATGGAAGAAGATTGATGCTTGCCCCCAAATCTAACAGTGCCTTTTCAAAGAAGTGCTCACCAACCCTGCAAGGAATGGTAAAACTACCTGGATCCTTCAACTTAGGAGGTAATTTCCTCAATAATACGGCACTCACTTCCTCTGTCAGAGACACATCCTCCCTAACCTGAAACGTTCTCTTGTGAGTACAGTATTCTTTCAAAAATTTGGCATAAGAAGGAATTTGTTTAATAGCATCAAGTAGGGGAATATTGATTTCTACCTTCCTGAGAGTTTCAAAGATATCAAGTAAATGTTGTTCTTTCTTTTGCTTGACTAACCTTTGAGGGAATGGTGGCAATACTGCCCCTTCTTTGTCACTTACCTTGTTGGAACCCAAAGATTTTGATGGTTGTGTGTCCCTGATTTTGTCTGGTTCGTCTACGTATGTTCCAACCTTGCTATCAATTATCTTACCACTTCTTAGTATTGTCACCGATTTGAACTGTTCTTGTCCTCTAGGGTTTGGTATAGTTTGTGATGGAAGTTCTCCTGCCTTTCTTTCACTTAACTCCTTCGCGATTTGACCAATTTGGGTCTCCAATTTTTGAATAGCCTGTCCTTGTTGGTTGCTTGTTTGATGTTGCTGTTGGAGCAATTAAAGAACGGTGGATTCGAAATCCAACTTCTTTTGTTCTTGCACTGGCCGATCAAACCCATTCCCCATCTGGAAGTTCCGTGCATGTCCTTGTGCGATTTGAGTGCCTTGATTGTTTTGATTATTGTTCCATGAGAAATTTGGATGGTTTCTCCACCCTAGGTTGTACGTGTTCGAGAAGGGTTGTTCTTTGGTGGAAACGCTCCTTGTCTGACGTAGTTTGTGTGCTCCTGATCTGTGAAAGAAGACATTGGACATGTATCAGTTGTATGATCAGAATGAGAACAAATTGCACAAATTTCTTTTGTTTGGTTTTTTACGCCACCCAACGTCGAAATTGCATTAACAAGCATATCAATTTTTTTGTTCATGTTTACCATTTCTAATTGCATGTTATTATTACTAGAAATTTCGTAAACTCCCTATTTTTTCGAAAGGCCCCTTTCCCTTGTTGAGAATTGTTGTGAGTTCTCGCTGAGTTCTTCGAATAGCTCGATGGCCTCCTCACCACTCTTCCTCATCAAGATTTCGTTGCAAGCTGAATCCACAATTGCTTTGTTTGTGTCATTTAAACCCTCATAAAATGCTTGTACCTGATCATCGTTAGGCATGTTATGCGTACGACACTTGAGAAGCTTGGTCTTAAAGTCCTTCCATGCCTCGAAGAATAAATCGCCATCTTTTTGTTGGAAGAGTTGAATTTCCCTTTTTAGTTGTTTGGTTTTCTGAGCTGGAAAGAATTCCTTCAAGAACTCTGTGGCCAATTGCTCCCATGACTGAATTGATCCTGGTTCCAAAGAATTATACCACAATTTAGCATTAAGTTTTAGTGAAAATGGAAATAAAATTAACCTGATTTGTTCAGGGGCAAGCCCTTGGACGCTTTGTGTTCTGCAAAGATCAAAGAAATCTTGCAAATGGAGATGAGGCTCCTCGTCTAGTTTGTCACTAAAGTGGGGAACCATGCTAAGTAGTTCAGGAGATAGATGCATATTCCCTGTGACATTAGGTTGATAAGCTATGCAAGAGGGTTGCTCAATATTCTTAGGAGTGAATTTGTCCTGCATTGGTACTCGATTTGGTACTTCCTCGCTCATTGTTGCTTTTAGAATGGTTCGCTATACAGTCGACTTGCACCTAACAACAGTCGACTGATTCCTCAAAGACAGTCGACTTAGTCTGTGCAGAGTGCGCTCTGTCTCTTGGTCAATAGGTAGTAGCTAGGGATGAAGTGATCGTCTTTCGTGCATACACCAATGTCTTGTAACCTAAAAGAAAATATTTACAATAAAAAGAAAAGGAAAAAGATTTTTATTGATTTGCAAGTTAAAATACTAAACAATCCCCGGCAACGGCGCCAAAAACTTGTTGTAGGTCTCTGCTATCTAAATAAACAGATAAACTAGACACAAATTAAAACCTCGCAAGTGTACGAATCGTTTATAGAAGCGTAGTGAAAAGTAAGGGTCGATCCCACAGAGATTGTAATAATTAACTCACTAATCAATAAAACAGAAACACAAATCATAAAGATTTGTTCTAAAAGTCTATTTGAAAGAAAATGGAAAGATTAAATTCTAGATCAAGTAGAATCACAATTTGAATCACAAATATCTATTAAAGTAGTTGGGCTTGATTTCCACCTATAGTCAAGAATGCTAGATCACCTTCTACACTACTCTAATCACTCATGTTTGTTCCTCTAAGGGCATGGTATCTACTCCTTAAAATTAAGATTTTCCTAGGCCAAGAATTATGCATGGTATCTACTCTAATTCGTTTCTTTCCTTAAGTATTTAGCATGATATCTACTAAGTTGCACTTGAAGAAAGCATAGGAACAATGGAAATGAACAAACACTCAAAGCTCTAGAAGTTGGTATCAAATCTAGATCCTCTAAGTTGATTAAACCAAGAACCTAAATGATTCTTGTGTTACTAGTTATGAGCATAGGATATGGATCATCTCCATACTTATATAACAGAGTCAGTTTTATAATAAGCAAACTTAAATAAGTAAGGTTCTTCAGATCAGTCGACTGTTGCTAGCTCTCAGTCGACTGTTCCTAAGAACTTTCTAACAATTGTTGCTTCATATTTATAAATTTGATCAAGACAACCAGGTTTAATCAATAAGTGATAAAGTTGTGTTTAAGAAGATTATAAACATTACATGACTAAGGTTTCAATCAGCCCAACAATGATGAATCAAATGAATTAAACTAGAACAAGAATTAAAGAGAATAGATGAACACTGATTTGTATGATGTTTAGCTTGAACCCAATCAGCCTGAAGTTGTCTTGATATCCTCTGAAGTCGACTTGTTCTCCTCTTTGATGCTGACCAATGCTCGATTGATAGCTCATGGATGGTAGATGATTCCCTCTTTTTATAGTTTCTCTTGCCCTTATCTGCATATCTCAAATTCCTGCTTTCTATTTCCTCACACGATAGGGCCTGGATTTGACAGCTCACTTTGACTCGGATTTGGATGAGGGTGTATCTCAACTGATTTAATCTCTTAACTTTCGCTGATAGCCACTTCAGTCGACTGGTGTTAGAATCAGTCGACTGAAGTGCGTACTCTGGGAATTCAATTCCAGTCAGTCAGGTCGACTATCTTTTGGAGTAAGTCGACTGACTGCGAAGCTTTGGAAACTCAACCTCCTCTATTCAGTCGACTGTTATTGCGGGACCAGTCGACTGTATTCTGCGGCTTCTATCAAATGCTTTGGTGCAGACTTCGGCTCTTCATTCCAGTGTATCACCCTCACAGTCTTGAGTAAATCTTGAATCTGCTTCGTTTAGTTGCTTTTAGGCTGTTTCCTATGGAAAAGAGAAAAGAAGAGTAAATTACCACATATAGAGAGTTTAACTGTCTAATTGCATTCAGATATTGCTCCTAAATGTGGAAATTATTTGATTTATCAGTTATCTTGTACCTATAATTGTTTATCTTACACCATAAACCTGATACATGTTTATACCCTGTTATCCTTGCTTTATTTTGCGACACATACATGCATGCCTGATTATAATAATAAATAACCAAGCCGGGGTTAAGGAAAAGATCTAGTAGTGGAAAATATAAAAATGTGTACTGAGATGAGGACCTGTGTCCTGCCTACCTGTTATGTGTTCATGAATACATGATTCACGATCCTGTTACCTGTACCTGACTGCATGCTTCCCTATAGGAAGATGTACTAGGAAGATAACCACTAGGTTATGCCTGTTTCCTGTACTTGACTGCATATTTCCCTATAGGAAGGTGTACTCAGAAGAGAACCACTAGGTTCTACCTGTTTCTGTTACCTGTTATCATATACCTGAGTACACTGCCCTATGGACTCCACTACGAAATCTAAAGCGAAACTGTTTGTTGTAGCAACCATGTGTTATGTTTTTGGGGTACATGAAGTGCTACCTAGATAGTAATAAAGCAAGACTTGACATAACCTAATACCTGTTACATGATTACCTGTACTTGTACCTGTTACCTGTATACCTGTATACCTGATTACCTATTACCTGTTACCTGATGCCTGTTACCTGTTTACCTGTTTACTTGATACTTGATACATGTTGCCTGTACTTGTTAGTATACCATGCTATTTGATTCTATTTTCTTGATTCATGTTAGATATTATATTTCTGTTGACACACTTATACCATGCTACGCTTGTTACTTAGAATTACCTATCCTCTGTACTTGTATACTATATTATAAGTGGCCCGTAACTTGCAATTGACGGGTACTTGTTTTTCTTTTTCCTTCTCCTGCAAATTTACTAATTGCATATCAGGATGGTCGACTGCCAGATGGTATTGGCGAGATGATGTATTAGTACTGGATTTTCTGCTTTATTATTATTACTACTTGTTGCTTGAACTTGAATAAAAATGTACTTGATGACTTGGATATTTATTTGTATTTGGGCGATGTGACCCAGGATATTTGACTCGTTCAGAATTTGATTATTTGAGATTATTATATTTGGTTTCAAGTAATTTCTGTTAGTATCTTGTTTCAATTATGCATGTCTGGTTGTATCTTTTGCTTCCAACTCTGATTATTCCTGTGATATGTTGGAAAGATTCCTGAACAGCTTATGGATGATGAAAATCATTCGCTGGGCTTTTGTTACGTGCTCGTATTCCGTATTTTTGGAAAGCGGGACGTGACATAAAGGGTGTGTGTTACATATATGAAACAAAGAAAGTTTGATGATTTTTATGAAAATTTTATTTCACCAATCCCATTCATGTGTCAGTGTGGAGGGGATTCCAGAAACATATAAATCGACTACATTGGATGGATGTCGGGGCATTGAGAAGGAAGGCGAAAGGCCATGGGGAGAGAGAACGTCAGTGATATTGGAAAACCTTATCCAAGCTCCATGGCTAATCTGCTCAGACATCAATGGAGGCAAACCTGCAAATGGATATCGAAAGGGAAGTCTGCAACCGAATGCCCAGAAGGCAAATCTGCAACAAGATGTCGAAAAAGTAAAATTTGTAACCTGATGTGCAGGCAACAAGTCTGCAGCCGAACGACAAATTGGGTGAGTTGCAGCACAGGAGTTAAGGAAGAACAATAAAGCCGCACCGACGACTCAATATCGAGACTCGAATTCGCAATGTACCAAGGAAGGCACTGGTGGAAATCAGTAGAAACCAGACACCATCACCCGGAACTAATCAGGACTAGGCTCGAGGAAGGATCCGTCGATGACCAATTCAATCATTTTCGGAAATGGCAGAATTCTCCAAGGTCAACTTATGATCAATCGACCGCCAGGGGCATGCCAAGGAGGAAATCTTACCCAGATAGGGGACGACCAAGTCAAACATATGGCAAAATCATCAAAGGAACTGCTAAAGGGCTGACGCGGCAATTCATGACTTCGACCTTTTTCTAAGGAGGAAGTGGTCACCAACCAGCAGAAGTTGCAATCAAGGTGTGAATCAGCATCACTGGAGGACAAGAACACAACAAAATAATGTGGCCATTGTCTACTCCAGAGCAGAAATAAGAGGATGTCAGTATCAAATTCATAATGGACCTGTCCAGGAAATTGAAGGACAACAACTCTGCTTGGTGGAAGACCAGTTCACACGAGAAACTGGAGATGGTTCAGGAAAATATCTCATGAACCATTGGTGATTGTGTTTTTTTTCCTCTCTACTAGCATCGTTCTGAGGACAAAACAATTCAAGGCGGGAGTAATGTAATACCCCGCAAAATAGCATATAGCTATTTTGCATCGTAATCCGTGCACAATTGAGAATTGCACGTGATTCTATATATTTTTCTAATAATAATTGATTTCTATATGAATATGAATGGCTATGTTCATGACTGTGCACATGGATGAGAGAATTGGTACTAGTACATGCACTAGTATGTATGTACGAGACATATGCAAATATTTATTTGTGTAATGCTACATTGAAAATATTTTGCCATGCACACAAATCCAACCTCTCATCTCTCATCCATCTTGATCTATGGCGAGGATTGATCATGAAGAGAAATATCTTCTCAAACCCATGGGCCAAAAGCATGGTTTTCTAAAAAACTACCTTGCCACATGGCAAACCCCCCTCCCCCTTGACCTTACTTGCCGGCCACCCCTTAGTCACCCCCCATATCACCCTCTCTTCATTTAAGCTCTCTCCCTCACTCTCATTTCAGAAATTCTGAAATTTTCTATGGCTTGAGAGAAGGAGAGAGTGCAAGAAAGAAGAAGAGAAAAGAGATCAAGGAGGAAATTCTTTGAGGGAGACTAGAGGGAGGAGGCCAAGCTACACACATTCTCCACTTCATTGAAGGGTGGAGAGTTCTCTAAACTCTTGTTTCTTATTTCCTTGTTTGATTTCTTGAATGAGATTAGTAATAGTAGCTGTTGCTGCTGATTTTGGTGTGGGAGCAAACAGATAGAATTTGTGGATTCTTGAGAAAACGATAAAGCAAACCTGTTGACCTATTGATCTTCACCAATGTGTTGACTTGGTCTCTTGCCGCTGCTGCGAACCTGCAAAAAGTGCGAGACACCGGGATGAATCTCGGTGACGCACCATCCAACGCTCTTGTTAGTAATCTGAATGATTAAGCAAGAACTTAAAACTGGAAAAGTATTGATTACCTCTTAATGGTGGTGGATGGGGGGTATTTATAGTCACCTTAGGGATCAAATTAGGAATGTAATCCCTGTGATCAGATAAGGAATGTAATCCCTGTGATCAGATTAGGAATGTAATCTCTAATTCCCAGTGAACGGATAGATATGAATCTGGGCTGTTAATTTGGATTAATCAGAAATCCTAATTCTATCCTGCTGGACCGGGTTCATTTCGGGTTGGGACTCGTACCCAGTTGAGGTGGATCCGTTTGTGGGTTATTGGGTCTTGAAGAAAGACCAGTTCCCATTTCAGACCCGTTTGTAGGTGAAATTACCATTTTATCCCTGAGCTTTAAGATTCGTGTCCGATTTGAACGGCCCCGATTTAATCCCATTTTTAGCCATATCATGAGCCCCCCACTCCTGGATACTGAGTTTTACAGTCTTCGAGGAGTAGTTTTGTTGTTCTAATGGCGTACAAGATTTTATCGGTGTTCTTAAGGGAGTTCAGATCTTGCTCGGGGTGTAACGGTGTTATTCTGGACTTGTAAAATGTCTAAAAATATCCCCAGAATTTTCTGAATTTTTGGTGATTTTTCCAGAATTTTCTGAGTTTTTTTCTCATTTTTTGAATTTTTTATTCATTTTCCAAATTAAATAATTAATTATCAAAAATATTAATTAATTATTCTAATTAAATAATTATATTTTTTCAGAATTTTAAAATAATTTTTCTGAATTAATAATTATTTTTAGAATTTTTAATTAATTTTTTTCGATTTTTAAATATTTTTTCGAATTTTTTAAATAATTAAAACAAATAAATAAATAAATTAATTAATTAAATATTACCTGGACACGTGGCGCATTTCTGGACGTCGATCGTGATCAGATGGCGCGCATCGCAAAGCAGATCATGCTCTGGACACGTGGTGCATTTCTGTGCGTCGATCGTGTCGTGACGCGATTTTTGAGAAGATCGGACGGATTGTATGGGTCGGCAGGTTTTTTCTCCAATTTCAAGGTCGGTACCTCGTCCACTCGGCTCGGCACCTCAGCTATTGTCGAAGTGTTGGAGTTGTCGCCACGTTGCAATGCCACGAGGCATTTTTATTTATTTATTTATTTATTTATTTATTTATTTATTTATTTCTTCTTCTTCTTCGCTTCCTCCTCCTCTGCTCTTCTTCTCCCCTGTCTTTCTTCTTCATCCCTACTTTCTTTTCCTCCATTTTCGACTCGACCCCGTCTCTCCTTCGGCGTATAGAGAGGTTGGAGCGTTGAAGGAAGCTCCGACGAAGGAGCTCGGTGATGGAGCTCGGAGCTCAAAGGTGTGGAGCTCGGTGGAGTTCGACAAGAAGTTGCGTTCAGAGCTTCGGAGCTTTGTGAGCTCGGCATTGGAGCTCAGAGGTGGAGTAGATCTCGGGAAGGAGACGATGGGTTCGGCACCGTTGGAGCTCAGAGGTGAGCTCGGCAGTGAAGCTCGGCACGAATGGAGCTCGCAATATGGAGCTCGGCAAGGCAAAGAGCTTCAGCGAACTGGGTCGGCATTTTGAAGAGCTCGATGCTTCGGTTTCCGTGAGGGTGAGCTCGTTGAGTTGACGACGGAAACGGAACGGTCGAGCTTGGCGAGGGGAGCTCGCGATGGTTTGGCGAGCTCGTCAGTGGGGTACGTCGCCTCGTCGTGCTCGTCGTGGTGAAGGACATGATGGAACTCAGAGACGGTTCGATGAGGAGCTTGCTCGGCACCGTGGTCGAGAGCTGTGCATGGGTCGGTGGTGGTCGAGCTCTGCAATGTGGACTCGATGGCCGAGCATTGGCCATGGCAGGACACTTGGGAGCTCGCCGAAGGAGGAGGGAGCTCGACTCGGCATGGAGAGCTCGGTGGGGCCTCGGAGCTCGTAAAGAAGACGAAGTCGAGCTCGGGACAGTGGGCGAGGAGGTTGGAGGAGGAGTTTGGTTTTGGCGCTCGAGGTTGAAGGAGTTTGCTCGAGGTTGAAGGAGGAGTTCGGCAGAGCTCGTTGATGGAGGAGTTCATGAGAACGGGGGGAGAGCTTTGGTGATGGGCCTGGCGAGGAGAGCTCGCGAAGGAGAGGTGGAGCTCGGCCTTGTTGTACGGCGCTGTGGAGGCCGACGAGGTCGAAGGTGACGAAGGTGGAGCTCGGCACTGTAGCGGTACTTTGTGTTCGCATTATGGAGCTCGCAGAGGGTCGTCGAGCGGCTTCGATGAGTTGGCTGGCGAAGAGCTTGGAGCTCGGCCATGGGGTCGAGCTCATGGACGAGGCTTTGAAGGGGGAGCTGACATTGGGTTTTGTCTTCTATGCTGTTTTGGCGGGAACGTGGAGAAGAAGAGGAAGGGAAGGGGTTCGGGTTTGGGACCCTAACGGGTCCGGACCCGACCCTTCTCTCCATTTTTTCTTCTTTCTTTTCTCCTCATCCTTCCTTGCTGTTCGGTAGCTGCTTCTTGTTTGGCAGATCCGAGCACGGATTTTGAGGTGCATTTTTGCCACTTTGCAGTTCGGTAGTTCGGTAGCTCGGATTTCAGATCCGAGCTACGTGGCTCAATCTGGACGATTGATCACGATCGTGGAGCGAATCAAAAGACAAAAGGCTCAAATTTCGAGAAAATGTTATCTTGTCGTTTTGTGGAGACGTGGCGCGATCTGAGCCGTTCATCATGTTCTAGCACGTTTTTTGAGACAATCTGATGGTGAAACTGGCTCGGCAGCATTTTTCTCCATATGTGGAGGTCGGTACCTCGTCCCTTCGGCTTGGTAGCTCGGCCATGGCAGAGCTTATCCCTGAGAAGAAATAAGAAGAGGAGGAGAGGCATTTGGGTTCTCTCCTCTGCCTTGTTCTTTCGCACAGTGAAGAAGAGGAGAAGTGTTGGGTACTTTTGGCGGGAAGACTGAAGAAGAAGGAGAAGACCCGTTAGTCTCCTTTTCTTCTTGCTTGTTCGGCGAATCCGAGCACGGATTTTGAGGCACATTTTTTGCCACTTTGCAGTTCGGTAGCTCGGATTTCAGATCCGAGCTACGCGGCTCAATCTGGACGGTTGATCACGATCATGGTGCGAATCACGAGACAAGAGGCTCAAATTTTGAGAAAACGTTATCTTGTCGTTTTGTGGAGACCTGGCACGATCTGAGCCGTTCATCATGTTCTAGCATGTTTTTTGAGACAATCTGACGGTGAAACTGGCTCGACAGCATTTTCCTCCATATGTGGAGGTCGGTACCTCGTCCACTCGGCTCGGTGACTCGGTAGTTCCCCCTCTGCCCAAAGTAGCTCGGTAGCTCGGCGTAGTGGAGGGGTCGGAGCTCGATGAGGAAGGGGGTCGGCATATGGGAGAGGTGAAGAGCTCCGAAGCTTGGTGTCAGATCCGCTTTCCCATTGCTACGGAGGTCCGATCGGGGCGTGTGACCCCTCGTTTCGAAGCTAACTTGAAGATCTACAACTTCTCTTTAGGAGTGGGATGAAGATTCACCCTTCTTCATGGTCAAAATAGCCCTGCAACATCATTGTCTTGATGAAGTTGAGGAGTGTTTTTGGTTTTAGGGATTTTTTGAAGAGGAGCTCCACTCCTAGGGGCGGAGAAGATGTGTTAGGAAGATCCTCGTAAGAGCCATGGGAAGATCCATTCTTTGAAGTGAGTGCAAGGAGCAACTCCATGGGAGAGTTTTGAGCTCCGAACTCGCTTAGAAGAGGCCCGCTTTGGAGGCAAGCGGAGTGAAGAGCTCGGCTCTAGGAGAGAGCCATTTGTGAGGAGGAACTCTAAGAGAGAGTTGTGCTCCGAACTTGTTGAGAAGAGGTCCGCTTTGGAGGCGAGCGGAGTGAAGAGCTCGGCTCTGGGAGAGAGCCATTTGGGAGACGAGTTTGAGGAGCAACTCTAGGGGAGAGCTTCAGCTCCGAACTCGCTGTTTAAGTGAGAGAATCAACGGTTGTAGGAGTAGTTCCGAATGGCGAACCACTTCTAACCCGCTTAAGAGCAAGTTATCCGAAGCGGAATCGAGCCAAGTGTTGGACTCCGAACTCGTCGTTTAAGAGAGTATCAACGGTTATGGGAGCAGTTCCGAATGGCGAACCACTTCTAGCTCGCTTGAGAGTGAGCTGGCGAAGCGGAGTCGAGCCAAGTGTTGGACTCCGAACTCGTCGTTTAAGAGATGGCTAACGAGGTGTAGGAGCAATTCCGAATGGCGAACCACTTCTAACTTGCGGAAGAGCAAGTTATTTGAAGCGGAATCGAGCCAAGTGTTGGACTCCAAACTGGTTGTTAGAGCTTAGTGAGTTGCGGGAGCAGCCATGTAGAAGAAGCTGGACTCCGAACTCACCATTTAACGAGTCGTAGATGTGACTCGAAGAGATAGAGAAGAGGCAAGAGCAATAATTTTCAATGAAAAATGTAAAGTTTTATTGAGATAAACTAAGTGGCCGCTTCAATAGGGCGAGCCATTATTATATGCTATTGGCCGAGTTACAAGCATCGGCCTTATTGAAAATCAAAATCCTACTTCTACAATAAGGTGAAGACCTTTTAGGAGCTGAGTCTTGAAGCTCGGCGGGCCTTTCTGTTCGTTTGTTAGCTCCTCAGGGGGAAGCTCGGCCCCCTCTTTTTGGTCAAACTTGGTCAGGTTCCCCCGCTGTATGAGTTCTTCGATCTCCTCCTTGAGAGCCCGACAATCAACCGTGTCGTGGCCGTGGTCCCTGTGAAAGCGGCACCACTTATCTTTATTCCTCTTCTTGCTAGGGGTATTCATTCTAGGGGGAGCACGGAGTAGTCCTTCCTTGTCCACCTCCATAAGAACTTCTGATATATTAGCAATGAGGGGGGTGAACTTCTCAAAATGTGGAGTCGAACGTCGCTGGCCATTACTGTCCTTCTGGGATTTTTGGGACCCCTCTTCACTTGTGTTCTTCCGTTTGTTCCCGGAAGATGTCTCCTTAAGAGCAAGGGGGTTGAGAGCCTCTTCCGCCCGTATGTACTTCTCCACCCTAAGTAGGAGCTCTGAGATGTCCCGAGGAGGCTTCTTGGCAAAGGATGCCCTGAGGTTGGCATTAGTGACGTTGCGCTCGAATGCGGCAGAGGCTACTGACTGGTTGAGGAAGGGAATGGACCGGGCTTCGGCGGTGAAGCGTCGAACGTAATTCCTTAGGCGTTCACCCTTTTCTTGGTTGAGGGTCACCAGAGATACACTTGTTTTCTCGGCCCGGCGCTACTCACAAAATGAGTAAGGAAGAGCCCTTCAAACTGATCGAATAAGAAAATGGAGGTCGGGGCGAGTCGGGAGTACCCTTCTTGCGCAGACCCCTTCAGCGTGGCAGGGAAGACCTTACAGAAAAGGGCATCTGAAGCATGGTGGATCATCATGAGAGTTTTGAAACTCTCTATGTGATCCGTGGGGTCTGACTCTTCGGTATATGATTCGAAGTGAGGCGGCTTGAAGTTCTCTGGGATGGGGGCCTCCATGATGGTGCGGGAGAATGGAGGTCTGCTCGGGTGGAGGTTTATCGCCCGTTGCTCTTCTTCCTTGTCAATTCGGCAGAGGTGCTTCTCCATCTCGTGGAGATGGTGGTAGACTGAGTCTTCTCTTTGATCATATCTTGCCGAGCCCCGGGACTCATCTTCGTACGAGGATGGACTGGGGCTGCGGTGATGGTAGCTTGGAGAAGGACGAGGACTGAGAGTGTGAAGGCGGTGGCTCCTAGCTGGCTCATGAGTAGGTGGCCTCTGGTCGTTCTTTGGGGCGATATTAAGGGCCCTTAAGACTGTCGCTTGGAAGTCTTGAAGACCTGCCCTTGTGACTGGTGCCTCTCCAGCTTGGCGGTCCCTATGTGTGGCTCGGCTTACTGGAGAATGAGTTCTCCGCCGATGACGCTGAGGGGCCTCTTTGCCTCCTCAGGGGAGGGGATCTTCTAGTCCTCGGTCGTCGTGGGGTTCAGATTCTTGAAGCCCCTGAGTTCTCGGGTTGATGGACTCGACCAAGGGCTTGCCATCCATTCAGGTGAGTTCTAAGGTCGACCCCCTTTTGGCGGTCGGCAATTACTTGACAAAGATCCCGCTCGGGAGGGCTATGAGAAGCCAGGGATTCAACTGAAGGATTAGGACCCGTGACTTGGTCATGAGGAGGATGTTGCTTCGGACGACTCTGACGGAAGCCCCCCTGGGCAGCCCCTCGAGACCCTTAAGGGGCCTGTTGAGTAGGAGCACCTTGAACCGGAGGAGGGAGAGGAGGAAGAGAAGTGGTTCTTCGGTTGGAGACCACTGCCTTCCCCTTCTGTTTTGGATGCATGGCTTGAAACTAGTATCGTTGATGAAGTTAGGTCAGGTTGCTTTTTCGGTTCCCACAGACGGTGCCAATCTGTTGCTGCTGATTTTGGTGTGGGAACAAGCAGATAGAATTTGTGGATTCTTGAGAAAACGATAAAGCAAACATGTTGACCTGTTGACCTTCACCAATGTGTTGACTTGGTCTCTTGCCGCTGATGCGAACCTGCAAAAAGTGCGAGACACCGAGATGGATCCCGGCGACGCACCCTCCGACGCTCATGTCAGTAATCTGAATGATTAAGCAAGAACTTAAAACTGGAAAAATATTGATTACCTCTTAATGGTGGTTGATGGGAGGTATTTATAGTCGCCTTAGGAATCAGATTAGGAATGTAATCCCTGTGATCAGATAAGGAATGTAATTCCTGTGATCAAATTAGGAATGTAATCCCTAATTCCCAGTGAACGGATAGATATGAATCAGGGCCGTTGATTTGGATTAATCAGAAACCCTAATTCTATCCTGCTGGACCGGGTTTATTTCGGGTTGGGATCCGTACCCAGTTGAGGTGGATCCGTTCGTGGGTTATTGGGTCTTGAAGAAAGACCCAGTTCCCATTTCAGACCCGTTTGTAGGTGAAATTACCGTTTTACCCCCAAGCTTTAAGATTCGTGTCCAATTTGAATGGCCCCAATTTAATCCCATTTTTAGCCATATCAGTAGCCTTGAGTTGATTGTTATAGGTAGATTGTTCAGAATCTGAAATTGAAAACATAATACACAAACTGCATTTTGTATTCCCGAATATTCAGAGAGCAATATAGATGGAATTTGATCTTGAAATTTTTACAGCATGATCTTATGCATGTTTAGAGGCTACATGAATTATTTCGGGTTTTTCTGACCTTATTTAGTATTTTAATAAATTTATTTTTTGATGACTGAATAGTAAGGCAGAGACTAGTTTTGTCTTTTGTCAAACCTGGACTTGAAGAAAATTTTAGAATTTATTGATGCATGATCTATCTCCGAAATTTTTAACGTAGTATCCTGTATGAGACTAGACCCTATAGAAAAAGATTGAAATTATTTTGATGAAATTTGATGCATGTTCAAAATTGTTTAAGCAAGAGTATTCATGACAGTGACTAGTAAACAGTGGAACTTTTGTACAGGATTGAAATAAGTATAACTCATTGAATACTTGGAATCAAGATGAGATTTTTTGTGTATGATGTGCACGATGATGTCTAGTTTCTAAAAATACAAGTTTGACAATCATTGGTTATGCATTTGATTTATTGTGAAATTGTAAGTGATCAACTATCAACCCTAGGCATTCTTAGCTTCCCCCAAGGTATCAGTTCATGCAAATTCGGTACAAGGATTAGAGGTTTTGGATTTCTGAAATAGTAGTGGTGCTATGCTCAATATATTGACTCTATCACATTTTGAGTAGGTTTGCTGGTGTTTTATAGCCTTGGTCTATCAATAGTTTGGTATTATGCTTGAAAGTATTGCCGGTAAAAGACATTTCTTGGGCGTCGTTGTACCACTCGCTGAGGGTCACGGGCCGGAAAGTTGGTCAAGGACCAACAGGAGTGTGGTAGCCGATAAGTATCGACTTGCCGGGTTATTATTTTGACAAACCAGTCAGGGATCAATTGGTTGATAAAACTTGGTGCATGATTTTGGGTGACAACAATATTTTAGTAATTATTATTTAATTAAGTTTATTTACTTTTCACTTGAAGATCAAGTTGGTATTAGGGGTGATTCCCTATAATTTGACTTGTTCTAAGGGCCAGCACTAGGCGATGATAACCAGGGTTGTCTCTTCCTGTCGTAGGATACAGGTTGTGTCTGCTCATTAACTGAGCACACGGGAGCCGTATCTTGCTCTGTTAATTCCTGGAGAGCCGGGGTAAAGAACGGGAAAGAAACTCCTGTTGGATAGGGGGTTTAACCCTCGAGGCCGTCATGTTCTTATGCGCGTGGACACAAACAGACCATGGGGTTGCTGCCTCGTGGATTTTATATTTTTGACGTCATGGGTGCATGGGTTTGTACCGGTAGGTTTGCCCCGGCTTTTTGAGTGAGGCCCGTGTGCGGGTACTATGTGGCAAACGCGGTCACCACTATAGTGACTGCAGTAACGGGCACACCGAATAACTGTAACCTCCTCAGACATGGTAAATATATTGGGAACAGGATGAGTACAAGAGTAGGATCCATGGCGAGGGTTCAAAATCCTAAAGATTGGAGATAGACGACTTGATCTGGAATGTATGTAGTATGGGATGCATGTATATACAGAGTTTTGCTAACATTAGATTAAGTGCATCCATTTCTGTACCTTGTATTATGCATTAGACTTCAGGTCATGGCATACAACAACACTATAACTCGAATCCATTAATTCCCTACTGCACATCACTTTTCTCTTTTACATAAATTATGATTGTAGTTTCCAGTTTGGAGATTGCTGTTATTATCAGCATTGTATCGGTAGATGTACTGACATTCCCCACTTTGTAGGTAGCGGGAGCCGATTCACAGGTACAGCAGAGCTCGAGTTAGTCCAAGCATCCAAGTGACATTATTCAAGTGTTTTTGCGAACTTGTAAAATCTTGTTAAAATTGTAGTGGACATTGTAACACTTGAAATTGTAACTATTATATGGAATAAAAGTTTTAATTTCCCAATATTTTTCTATGATTGTGACTATTTGAAGTTCGATTCCTTGATTGTGTCTCAAATTTCTGGTATGGAGATTTGGGGCGCTACAGAGTTGGCCCAGGGGTAAGCTCAACAAGCCAGCAAGCTTGGTCAACCTCCCTTTCATGGGGCAACAAACAAATTTAAGGCCCTATGTATGTATTGTTAGGAAACAAGCGATACAACAACACCACTTGTTAGGGAATTAGCGGAACTCTTCCCTTTCGAGGATCTTGTTGAGTTATTCGATATAATCAATACAAACCACCAATCACATAGGAGATCACACAAAGACACAAAAACAAACAAGTTTGTCCTGATTGAGGCTTTCGCCTTAATATGGGAAGAAGAAACCAGAGATGTTATTCAACTAGAGAAGATACAAGAATATTATACTTCTCACCGCGACTCTCTCTCAAGCCTCACCAGCAAGTACCATTTGTTTACAATTGGAGAACTTATCAAATTCTGCCTTTAATGAAGTACTCTATCTCTTGGCTCTCAATAAAGTCCAATAACAACAATATATAGAGATCTAGAGAAACCATAGTTTGATATCTTGATACAATAATCATTGGATATTACAAAAAATATAATCCTACGATAAGAGCCACACGATCTGACTTAAAGACAAAGTTGGGCTTCTCACGAATCAGCCAAACCCGAGCCCAAAATTCATCAGAGCCACAAGCGGTCGACTGTCCAACAAGATCGATCGACTATCCTCCTCGCTGGAAGATCCTGTATAGGGGACATTCGACTGCACCTCAAGGTCGGTCGACCGCAACCTGCTACTGTTGCTGATGCTGACTATTTCCTTCTCTATCTTCAACCATATCGATTCTTCTATCGCCTCATCATCTTCGTATCCAACATAGCGTGCAAGACATAAACCCAACAATCTCCACCTTGGATTGCATACTATGAATCCACACCTGTGTGATTTAAAACATTCTGGACTCTTTTATTCTCCTCTTGCAAACAACTTTGTTCTGTGGCTTCCTCTGTTAGTTGAATCTACCTCCACTTGTTTTTCTCACGATGTATGCTCCCCTCAAGGGCACACCCCAGTAGATGTTATTATGGAGGTGTCACCCTCTACATGAACTCCACCTACCTTAAGGATTTATCCACCTTCTGACGATATTCGAACGTCGCAATCTCGCTCGGATGATTCTAGTGACAGCAAACTAGATAGTGCTTTAGGAATGTAGGGCTTCGAAACACTTGCACAAGTTTTCACGTTTCCACAATGCTTGTAGAGGTTGTGCTCAACACCCTTCTTTCCCTTCATCACCTCACAACCACTTTCCCAAACTAATCGAACTCCACCTGGATCTGTGTACCAGCAGGCTCGTGCTTCTAGAGTTCTCATGGATAAAAGGTTATGTTTCATCAAAGGAATATGCATGCCCTCCTCTAGTGTGTGTTCCCTTCCGTCTGTCATCTTCGACTCTACTGTTTTCTCGCCCCTTACTTCACAAATCTCGTCACCCTTTGTTCTCACACAACGACATTATGCAAACTTTTAAGTAGGAACCACTACTTCCCATATCTTATCAATCTTTGTTCTCACACAACGACATGATGCAAACTTGTAAGTAAAAACCATCTTCCACTCGGAAAAATCTCGAGAAAAACTCACCGAATAAAAAAAACAACCGGAATCCACATCTAAAGAACTTAAAACAAAAACAATGTTTAGGCCATCACTTGATTCAACGGCACTTGATTTGGCACCCCTCTAACTCAACTGCTTGCAATAGTCTCTCATGTAATGCTCAATCTCTTTGCACTAGTAGCCATGGACCCTACCCCTACATACACTTTCCCTTCCATTCGAAGTACAATCCACCTCCAAGCAACTCACAGAAGTTGAAGCCAATTTCTGACTCTCCTTCCTAAGTGCATCCTCCTCCAACCCCTTGATCATGCCTACTATGAAAAAATTCTTATTGGTAGATTTCTCGCCTAGCATGGTTATCATATTGGATGAATTTGGTGGTGAATATATCAATATGGAAGAATTTAGATCATCTTCAATGAACGCCCTCAGTTTAGATCTAGAAGAGCAGTACTTTTCTGGTCCTGCAATGATGATTCCGAGTAGTCAGCTCTGAATCTTGCCCAAAGACTCGCTGCACTCCTCCCATACCTGATTTTGATTGTTGATGACATACAGATTAAACCCAAGGCTTCTGAATAAATCTCCTCCTGATTTTCCTGCTTTGTGCCGATTGGTCTCCCTTTATCACCTTCTAGGACTAGATCCAAGTCCTGTTGAACCGATGCTTCATGCATGTCCACCTTCAATATAACAAAGTTGATCTTACCTTCAAACTGCTTGATCTTCGTGATCTAATCTGCCATCTTCTCCAAGGAACTCGAACAAATCCACGAACCTGAATAGCTCTTATACCAATTGTTGGGAAACAAGCAACACAACGATACCACCTGTTAAGGAATTAGCGAAACTCTTCCCTTTCGAGGATTGTGTTGAGTTATTCGATGCAATAAATACAAACCACCAAGCACGGTTGTCGATCGGAGTCTTGGCAACCTCTTGCATACTCTTGTAGGAGAGAACTTGGAAAGTTGGGACTTGAAATTGACTGTTGCTGAATTTGCCTATAAAACGTCAAAGAATAGAACCATCGGCATGAGTCCACATGAAATTGTGCATGGTTATCATCCTAAGCAACCCATAGATCTTGTCCCTATGTTAGAACATCATAGAGTGTCAGAGTATGCATCTACATTTGCACCGCGCATTCATGACTTGCATAGATAAATTTCCAAGAAAACTAATGAGAATAAACTACAAGTTAAGAGCAGATATTATAAGGAAACTTAAGACTTTAATGTTGGTGATGAAGTGATAGTTCGGATTCGTCCGGAATGGTTTCCAACTGAATTCTTTAAGAAATTGAATGCACATGCTGCAGGCCGATTTAAAATTCTGCATAAAATCAATGATAATGCCTTTGTCATTTACCTACCTGAAGGTTTTGACATAAGTAAGACTTTCAATATTGAAAATCTAGTACTCTATGAAGGCCAGAATTTAACCTTAGAAATTCTCTTATAGATGAGCCTACCCTGCAGCCTACTGGTGAGACTTTCAAATTTCTCTCTCTACCTGATACTACTTATCCACCGACAGAAAAATTGGATAATATTTTAAATGATCAGATAATCTCTAATAGAGATGATAATATTCATAGGTATTTGGTAAGATGGAAAAACAAACCAGAGTAGGAAGATACTTGAATTGATCGTGAAGAGATTCAGCGCTTGGATCCAGACATTTTGGAGCACTATGACAGGAGGAATGGTTTTAACTTGACTGGTTTGAGCCCTCTCCCACCCGGAGAGAATGATGAGGACATCAGTTCAAGACTTCAGGCATTTCTATAAGCGTAGACATCGTCTAGGATGACTGATCTATTGGCCTAGTATTTTTATTTCAGTACTCATATTTATATTTGGCAATTATAGTCATATGTGTAGTTTTACAATTTGCACCCTTTATTTTATGCATTAGAATATTTTGGAGATTTGTTTTGAGCCTATAGGCTTGAGATTAATAAAATAATATGTTTTTGATTGACTAAAATTATTGTGATTGAGTTTTTGTTCTTCATCCCTATTTTTGTGTGAGACAATTGAGAAAAAATTAGGATTTGTGAGAAGCTCTAAAACTACACCCAAATCTATTATAAATCCCAAAACCATAATCCCCCATATTCATAACCACCATCTTCCCCTTCTCTTCTTTCTTCTCTTCCTCTCCGTTGATCCCCGAAACCCAACACCTCCAAACTCCTCCTTCTTCCTCCCTGTTGCCACTATGACCCACCATCAACTGAAGCCCCGTCGACTCCCTCGCCATCGTCGAAACCCCTCCCCCTGCCAGTGCCGCACCGCCTCCGAAACCCCACTAAACCCCAACAGCCCCTTTTCCACCACCGTCGCCTTCACCCCCCCAACTTCCTCCTCGCCTTCCTTCATCAGCCCTATAATCACCCTCAAGCACCGGCAGCCCTCTCCCTTGCTGCCACTGTTCCGCACCACCGACTGCCATTGTCGTTGCCTCCCCATAGCTAGCACCATCTTCGACCACCACTGCAGCAACTCCGGCTGCCTGCACTCCTCCATCGCACACCACAACCTGCACGCCTCCGAGCCGACCTCCCCTTGCTGCCTCCATCGACGGCCGCAGCACCCTGACCATCTTCCTCCACCACAACATCCTATCCGCAACCCTGATAACTTCTTTCATCTTCTCAAATATTTGTGATACTGCTTTATCATCTTTAGATTATTATCTAAAGTTACTGTCATCCACAAATATTAAGTGTACGCTTCCACTTGCTAAGTAGGATACGAATCGTTATTGACTATTTTACTTGCTAAGAACGTTTAGGTATGCTTATTGATTGTTAGGTTGGAATCTTTAGTTGGGCTTGTTAAACTATTTCATATCTTGAAAATCCATCAAACCAATTAGTAGTTTAATTTCTGACTTAATCTGTATTATATGTTGGTAAACTTAATCTTTTAATATTCTTGG
Organism: Hemerocallis citrina; assembly: GCA_017893485.1. Lineage (NCBI taxonomy): Eukaryota > Viridiplantae > Streptophyta > Magnoliopsida > Asparagales > Asphodelaceae > Hemerocallis > Hemerocallis citrina. The sequence continues at coordinate 21,948,590 of CM030362.1, read as the reverse complement.
AAATTCTCTGTCTAAGGTTAAGTTTACATCATTTCGATACCAAACCTGATAAATCATGGTCAAAATCCCAAGCACCGATATACTTAACTATTGCTTGTTCCCGCATCTCACCTCAAGCCATAAGCATCTTTACCGACATTTTTTTGTTTTCATTCTACTACCTTACACTATGGAGATTATGCACGAACAAAGAAGCAATTATACTAGTCTAAACTGTAAAGTAGTAGAAATGTACGGAATACAGTTCACAAGAACAAAATACAAAACCTACCTTTTTAACTAGACAAGATTATCTTACATTTATACATAAATATAGATTTATCCCAATTTCCCATATCGAAGTACCGTAACAAATCAGAACTTTGTTATACACACTACATAGAGCAGGATCTTTGAGAACTAAATAATTTATGTATCTGATTACCTTATATATGTTAGAAATGACAAGACTGGTGAATCTGTGGGAAGTATGTTCACACTAACCACATGTATATGATGCTATCGACTATGTCGACTTGTGTTTTGTTGTATGTATAGGTTATCTTATTTTGGAATTTATCTAGAATAAATTTCAGCTGGTTGTGGTTGATTCACCTTCTTGAGCTGAGTATGCATTTATTTTCTAGGATATGGACCATTTAGAAGGATGCAGTTTTCTTCCAAAGCTTAACAATGAGCGTCCTAATGAAAGGAATTTGACCTACAAGGAAAGGTTGAGCAGGCTACATAATTTGGTCCTTATCATGGTTAGTTCCAGAAAACTTTCCATTATGCTTCGGTGTAATATTTCCCTTAGGGATTGTTCAAAGTATATATAGGATATAACATGGGCCCTTGATTATTTTCATTTCAGTGAGACTCACATGCAACATTGTTTATTAGTTTGAACTGTTGGAATGTAGTAAGTACTAATATGTATATTCTGTTTCCTAATCAATAGGAAATAGATTCTCCAAATCTCTAATCCCTCAATCTTCTCTCAATCTCTTTTTTCTCCTCCATGAATGTAATCCTTATATATAGATATATACAATAAAGAATAAATAGAATAACAAGAATAAGAATCATTTCCCCCCCAAATCTGTTTCTTCACCAAATCTGTTTTCTTCATGGTATCAGAGCCTAACAAGATCTAGGCTAGTTGAAGAAGAAGAAGAGACGAAGGCGATCAGATCTGACGCCTCCATCCCGATCCGATCCCGACCAAACCCCGATCCCCAAACCTCCTCGTCGACCCCGATCCTTGCTGCCATCGAGCCCGTCACTGACCTTCGTCGACACCAATCCCTCAGCCCCCGTCATCCGGTTCCGTCTTTGACCTTCCCCGTTCTCCGGCCACCCCTCGTCGCCCAACCCCTCTCCAGTCGTCGCGCCACATTTCGGTGCTGACCCCATTGACGCCCAAGTGCCTAAACCCCAATCCCGACCTCCCCCCTGTCTCCTCTTCTATTTCGATCGACAGCGACCAAAAAACCCCTTCTCCCTCTGTCATCTTCTCCGACCAACCACCACCCCGTTGCCACACCTCCGGCGACCCTCTCCTCGCCGCCCTCAGCCAGCGCACCGCCAATAGCCAGGCCAACCACCTCCCCTGGCCTTCCCCTGCTCTCGCTTAACACCCGATACCCCTTGCTCTCCGTTTCCCCGCCCAATCAGACCACAACCGACCCCCCCTTGCTCCTCATCGCTGCCAGCAATGCCGCCTCTCGTCGATGTCAGCCGTCGACCGCTGCCGTCCAGATCCTCCCTCTTGCCCTCTCTCCCTTCTACTGTTGTTGCTGTCTCCCTCTCTCTCTTTCTCTTTGCTGTTGGGTGAAAATGAAGGGTTGATTTGGACTGGTGTTTGGTGTTTTGTGAAGGAGAGATTTTGATCTTGTATTTGGCGTTTGGATCTTGTGTCTGGCATTTGGATCTCGGTGTTTGGTGTCTTGATCCGTTGTGGAGTTACTGTTTGGGTATTGGATTGTTGCTGTTTTGCTGTTTGTTGAAGACTCAGAGCTGTTCTTGGCCAAGTTATGCCGTTTGCTATTGGCTGCTGAAGATTAGATCCGTTGTTTTTCTTGTACCGCTACCATGGAACAAACTGATGGAGCTAAGAAGAGTATTGGACTCACCTCTACATTAGTTGCAACTGCAGGTAATGATGGTAAGGTATTTAATATTTCTGCTTCGGTTATGAATAGTGCATGGATAATTGATTCAGGTGCTACCAACCATATGACTTTTGAGTCTAGACAAGTTCAAAATTTTCAACCATCCACTAAATCAATTGTGTCCACTGCCAATGGTGATCCTGCCACTATTACTGGAGAGGGTACCATACATCTCACAAACAACCTAACCTTAGATACTGCCCCAGTTGTGTCATCCTTGAATTTCAACCTATTATTTGCTGCTCAAATAACTACTGTCTTACATTGTATTGTAGTCTTTTGGCCTTCACATTGTGTGTTTAAGGATATTCAGACTCGCAAGACGATTGGTTATGGGGTTAGACACGGGAAGCTCTATTACCTGAATTTGGAATCTAAAAGTTCAAGCAAGTTGACTCAAACTCTAAGTGTGGAAGGATCCAAAGATGAGAAGAAGAAATAAGATATTTGGTTATGGCATCGACGTCTAGGGCATGCTTCTTTCGGTTATTTGAAGAAGTTATTTCCAAGTTTATTTTTGAATTTGGATATATCTGCCTTTCGGTGTGATGTGTGTGAACTTGCAAAAGGTCACCGTGTCTCTTTTCCTCCAAGTCCAAGTAGAAGCTCCCTTCCATTTATGATGATTCATTATGATATTTGGGGTCCATCCAAAACCACTATATTTGGAGAAGCCAAATGGTTTGTGACATTTATTGATGACTGTACCCGTATGACCTGGATTTATTTGATGAAGTCGAAAAGTAAAGTTAGTGGCTTGTTTCAGAAATTTCACAAGCATGTTATGATTCAGTATAAATCACAGATTTAAGTTCTTAGGAGTGATAATGACAGAGAGTACCTGAGTTCGAATCTGCAACAATATTTGGTGGAACACGGAATTGTTCACCAGATTACATGCTCATATACACCTCAACAGAATGGGGTTGCAGAAAGGAAAAATAGACACTTGCTCGAGGTGGTCCGTGCTTCTTTCATCCCTGAAAATATGCCACTCATTTATTGGGGGGAAGCCCTTACTTCTACTGCATATTTAATCAACCGAGTTTTCTCTAGCATCCTAAACTTTCTCACACCATTTCAAGCATTAACTGAAGCTGTGAATGCACCAAAAGTTGTAAACTTGCCACCTCGTGTGTTTGGGTGTGTTGCATTATTCATCTTCATCAACATGAACGCAATAAGTTCACTCCACGAGCTGTCCGCTGTATTTTCGTGGGATATGCACAGAATAAGAAAGGGTATTGGTGCTATCATCCACCAACTCAAAGGATATTTGTGACTATGGATGTTGTGTTCCATAAAAATGAGATGTGTTTTTCTCCTACGACTGAACTTCAGGGGGAGTACCGAAGTGAAGTTCAGACACTTGGGTATAATGAAGGGGTTAGTGAAGTTCAGACTCTTGTGTATGATGAAATAATTACCAGTCAGAATGAACAACTGGATACAAATAATGGCGAACACTTGAATGAAGACCTAGCAAGGGAGGAAGACCCTCATGAAGAAGACCGTCATGAACAAGACCCTCTTGAAGACTTGCAATCAGTACCAAATTTCAGTGAGAGTGAACCGTCAGAACCCTAAAACAAATCGTCATCGCTGTCCGAAGTTCCTAGAAGAGAACTCCCGCACCGTACTAATAGAGGTATTCCAAAACCCACTTATGAACCTGATCCCATTAGTAACGTCAAATATCCTATGAGTAATTATGTATCCACTCACCGCTTGTCAAAATCAAATAAGTCATTTGTGAATCAATTATCTGCTGTATCTATTCCTAACAGTGTGCAGGAAGTCTTAGCCGATCCAAGGTGGAAAGCAGCTATGGATGAGGAGATGAAGTCCTTGAAGAAGAATAAGACTTGGGAGATAGTCAAGCTGCCAGCAGGGAAGAAGTCAGTAGGATGCAGATGGATTTATACCGTGAAATATAAGTCGGATGGTTTGATAGAGCGATACAAGGCAAGGCTGGTTGCCAAAGGGTACACTCAAACGTATGGAATTGATTATGACAAAACATTTGCACCTGTACAAAGTTCAACACTGTTCGAGTTCTACTGTCACTTGCTGCAAATCTTGACTGGTCGTTGGAGCAATTTGATGTGAAGAATGCATTTCTGCATGGGAAATTGACAGAAGAGATTTATATGGATCTACTGCCAGGATCAAATAGACCAGTCCAACACAGTAATAAAGTGTGTCGGTTGAGGAAGACGCTATATGGTCTCAAACAGTCGCCAAAAGCTTGTTTGGGAGGTTTACAAAATCAATGAGGACATTTGGATATTGTCAGAGTAATTCAGATCATACCCTATTCCTGAAGAGGAAAGAAGGTAAAATTATTGCTCTCATTATATATGTGGATGACATGATAGTAACTGGAAATGATCCTGAGGAGATAATGACATTGACGAGTTACTTGTCACAAGAATTCAAAATGAAGGATCTTGGCTCTTTGAGATATTTCCTTGGTATTGAAGTTTCTCGCTCAAGAAATGGTATATTTTTGTCTCAAAGAAAGTATGCTCTCGATTTATTAAAAGAAACTAGAATGTCTTCTTGTTAGCCGATTGGTACACCGTTAGATGAAGGACTGAAACTTTGCAACGAATCTGATCATGTGCCTTGTGATAAGGAAAGATATCAGATATTGGTTGGACGACTAATGTATCTTGCGCATACACAGCTAGATTTATCATATACTTTAAGTATGGTAAGTCAGTTTATGCATGCACCTCAGGAACACCACATGGATACAGTAATGAGAATTCTAAAATATATTAAGTCTGCTCCAGGAAAGGGGGTCCTATTTGCAAAATATGGTCACTTGAAGGTTGAGGCATATACTGATGCTGATTGGCCAGGATCTATAATTGATAGGCGCTCCACTTCAGGATATTTTACATTTGTTGGAGGAAATCTAGTTATATGGATAAGTAAGAAGCAAAATGCTGTTGCACGCTCTAGTGTAGAGGCTGAGTATCGCGGAGTAGCTCTCTATGTATAAAGGAAGCTTTATGGCTGAAACTTTTTGTTGAGTATGGTCTGAATGAACCATGAAGGTGTATTGTGACAGTCAAGCAGCATGTGATATTGCGGTCAATCCAGTTCAACATGATAGGACGAAACATGTAGAGGTGGATAGATTCTTCATCAAGGAGAAATTGGATGAGAAAGTCATTGAGATATCTAAAGTGAAGTCAGAAGATCAGCTCGCAGATATCCTGACCAAGACAGTTTCGAGTCGGTTTTTCTTAAAATTTGTTGACAAGTTGGGCATGATCAATATCTATGCACCAACTTGAGTGAGTGTTGAAATGTAGTAAGTACTAATATGTATATTCTGTTTCCTAATCTCTAGTAAACAGATTCTCCAAATCTCTCATCCCTCAATCTTGTCTCAATCTCTTTCTTCTCCTCCAAGAATGTAATCCTTATATATAGATGTATACAATAAAGAATAAATAGAATAACAAGAATAAGACTCATTTTCCCCCAAATCTGTTTTCTTCATGAACACGGTACAGTCTTGATTCCTCGAGAGACATCATGGTTTGGATATTATCCACATGGTGCTTATAATCCAGTTCTGCCTCCACAAGAGGTTTTGCAATCATTCAGATCTTTCCATGTAGCATTCTTCAATTATTTGTATGAAGTCTGGTATTAGATAATCATATATACCTCAGTTGTGTAAGTGGTGTTTGATTTAGATATCAATTATTTTGCTTCTATACTTTAACTGTTCTAGTAGTGATAAATTTTCAGTTATAATAATCTCTTGAAATAGGCTTATCCATTATGCTATGAAATGATTGATTCCACTATTGCTAAAAGATTCAGGTTCCTTACTGTCAGCTTAATGTATGACTTCATGCCTGATGATTTTGAGTTTTTGACCACATGCTTCTATCTACAATGGTTCTGGTTCTCTTGGTTAAGATACAATTCATGCTGAAACTGTTTGAAGTGCTTGAAGAATACTAGGGTCTGATTGAAATTTATACCTGGAAAAAAAAAGCAGTAGTAAATACTCGGTGCATTAGTTTATACTTTATAGTATTAGAGACCAAGACAACCATAAATCAGTAGCTTGCAACCGATTCAAACCTGAGTTAGTACAAGAGGCCTGCCCAATGTCAGGCAAAATTAAAGAAAGAGTTGCTATCTCCATTCTAATTCTATCAGATCCTTAAAGCAGTGGATTTGGAATCCATATAAATATAATGTTGCTCATAGCAGACTGCTTGCAGTATTCAGTTCGTGACAGGAACTTTAGCTGCTGATCTGCCAATATTGTTTTAAATGTTGACAGCTCTCTTAGACTCTGGCAGGCAACCTTGCCATCTATAAAACAATTGCAAAGACGGATAAGAATTCTTTTGGTGAGAAGCTATTTATAATTTTATGGGTATAATTAGGAGAATATTTTCATTGAAGAAACTTATATCACATCACCTATGAGCATCCACAATGGTGTTTCTCATTTTTTTAGAAGATGGCAGCTACAGTAATAGAAAATAAGGTATTTGTTGTTTGCTAAAATTTTGCTAAAATTTGATAAAGAGACATGTTGTTTCGTCCGGTTTTTTAATATTTTTTTACAGTTAATTAATTAGTGATTAGATATTAAAATAGGTTAATTAAATAAATTAAATAATTAAATATACCCTAAAACCTAATTAATGACACACTAAATCTAATTAAATCCACTAACCTAGGCCACCTTTGCTGGACGGGACATGTCCCGTCCAAGCAAAAATTGCTTGAGACAAGACAACATGTCTCGTTTCAGCATTTTTTTGATTTTTTTTTTTAGACGGTACATGTTGTACCGTCCGATCAATTTAAAAAAAAAAAAAACAGACGAAACATGTCTCGTTTGATCCCATTAAAAAATTGAAAAAAAAATTGGGACGAAATATGTTGTCTCGTCTCTTATAATATGAGAATCGCAATTTGGTTTCTCATAAATGAGAAACAACTGTAGCTATTTTGCCATTTTATGGCAAAATAGCAAACCACTGTAGCACCAACTTTCTCAAAAAATGAGAAATTGGCAAATATAGCAAACCATTGTGGATGCTCTTAAGTATCCACAACGGTGTTTTTCATTTTTTTTGGAAAATGACAGCTGCAGTAATAGAAAAGAGGGTATTTGTCTGCAGTAGTTGTTTGCTAAAATTTGAGAAAGACGAGACATTTTGTTTCGTCCGGTTGGTTTTTGTTTTTTTTAGAATTCATTAATTAGTGATTAAATATTATAATAGGTTAATTAAATAAATTAAATAATATAATAATAAAAACCCCACTAAACCAACTTAAGACCTAATTAAACCCCCCCCCCCCCCCCCCCCCCTCCCAAAAAAAAAGGACAAGCAATTTTTTCTTGAAACAGGACAACATGTCTCGTTTCAGCGTTTTGTTGAAATTTTTTTTCCAGACAATACATGTTGTACCGTCTGATCATTTAAAAAAAAAAGGGACGGAACAAGTTGTCTCATCCGATGATGTAAAATAATAATAATAATAATTGAGATGAAACCACATGTCTCGTTTCTTATAATTTGAAAATCGCAATTTCGTTTCTCAAAAATGAGAAGCGACTGTAGCAATTTTGTCCGATGATGTAAAATAATAATAATAATAATTGAGACGAAACCACATGTCCCGTCTCTTATAATTTGAGAATCGCAATTTCGTTTCTCAAAAATGAGAAGTCACTGTAGCAATTTTGTCAAAATATGACAAAATAGCAAACGACTGCAGCACCTTATTTGCTTAAAAAAAGAAAAAATAGCAAATATAGCAAAGGATTGTGGATGCTCAAAGAGACATACAGCAAATCACATGATAACGTCGCTTAATCTTCTGTCTCTTACGATAAGAATTCGTTTATTTTTATTTTTATTTTTATTTTCCAATATTGTCAAATTTACTCAGACTGTACTAAAATAGAGGAGACTGCATTGTATATAGAGGATTGGATAGGTCTGAAGACCTTATATGATGCTGGTCGAGTCAAGTTTCTAAGCGTGCCTGAGAGCTAGGCACCTAGGAATTTCATGCAGTGATATGAAGAAATATGTGGTGCCCTACTTGGTGGATGCACCTCCAGCAAGATTCAGTAAGGAATCATCGTCCTCCATTCCACAGCGGTTTTCGTCAGGACTGGGTGTGAACTGTGAATATACTGGATCAAACGGACGATATTCCTTCACATTTTCCCAAAGTCGTGGTATCTAATTAGTCCAAGACTCTACTAAAATTATCCGATTGCCTGTCAGAATTCCTTCTCATGTTAATATTCATTCTTGAGATTATTGTTAGAAAGACCACTGTATTCTAGTGTGTTCTGCACACTGCTCAACTTCAGACTTGTGTTTTCTAGAATAGATAGTGTTAAGTTTCTATCAAGCAATAAGTAATGCTTTGTTGTACCGCATTGTGAAAGATGGTTACTTGTAAATTGCAATGGATGTAGATTGTCATTTGCAACTGACAATAATATCCTTTCTTCTTCTCTAGCTTTGTCACTGCAGTAGCGATATTTGATCCAACCTAAATGAGAAAAACTGAAGCAAGCGCAAAGGAGTATATGCAGCACTTGATGAAGGGGCAGTAGTTGAGTCTGTTGGTCAGAACGGATTTTTTACAGGTAATTAATATAGCTTGTCTCAGACAGTGTCATGCTGCCAATGCATGAATGGTTCAGATACTTGAGAAAATAAATGAACTTCGATTTATTTATTTATTTGGGAAGGAATGGTCATCATATAACCCTCTTTAAGTATATTGCATCGAATTGATAAAGGCCGAGTAACATTTCAAACTGCGATAGATCAATAAAAGGACAATTGCTACTATGTGCATGACTAAAAAATTTCTGGTTCGGTCATGTAACTGATGCCAAAATGGGGCATGCTTGCTTCTGATTGCAAGTAGCTGTAAACTGATCATACACTGCGACAAAAGGGAACCAATATTCAAGTTTGTAACATAAATTTATTTGGACATATCTAAAAGCCTTGGTGAACGTAACACTGACCTTACGAATGACGAAATTTATAGCATAAGATGGGGAAGTACCAGCGAAGAAACTGCAAATCCTTTTATAGAGTTAATAGTAAGAATCGATGCCAGCCATTTCATTCTTCTTCAATTAACGGCACAGTAAGTATGAACTCCACCCAAAGATATCATCCCAGAAATTTTACCAACTTTACAGACTAATATTCAAGATTCCAGCAAATACATATCTATCATCCTAGAGGCCAAAACCAAAAGAATAATGGAAACTATATAAACTTTATCCAAATGGATCATGCCTATAACTCCACCACGGGAAACCTTTGAGAATTGAAACCATGACTTTATACCTTCAGAAATTGCCAGCTACCAGAGCCTCATGACTCTGTCAATGTGTGCTTTTTTATCAAGAAATCAGCAGCACCTCAGCAGCAACATGTACCCAACCTTTTCTAGGCAAGGAAGTGGTCAATCATATGTTGTATAACATCAGCACCTTCCGAGTGCATAAAGGCATCTTTCACCTGCCAAGTTTTAGTATATGAGATATCCATGTAATTTTTTAATTTAATTTAATTTAAATTTATTTATGTTGTGATAGACAAACATGTAAATTATATCACCTCTGTTATTATAACCAGAGAGTTGGGGTTGTGTGTGTTTTGTGGACAACCATCTGACTTATGAATCTCAACAGTATATTTTTTAAGTTAAAAGTTATACTAACCATCCATTTAAATTAGTCACCCAAAATTGTTAAATCTCAACGACATTTGACCTTTCACATGTATTGCACACATCTTAACTAACTAAGAGAAGAGGGGGCGGAGAGAGAGGCATACCTGAATGACACTATGTGCATTGAACCTCTGTATACTATTGTGAAAGCTAACATCCACTCTTTCCCACGGTACACGTGCGAGGCCAGTGACCAGCTTTTCTGCAAAACATAGGCAAAGAGGAAGTATGAATTGTCTGATAAAATTTACTAAATCAGGTTAGGTATTCTAAAGTATTTTGAATTAATTAATGACCAAGTCCTTGGAAGAAAACAAGAGATTCAAGCAATTTTCTTCATTATTTTGGCAGAGAAAATTCAAGTTATATCACCTTTTCTATTGAAGGTCAAGGTCTATGAAGAGCACTTGAAACAAAAATTCTATTTTTAGTAGGGATATCCAATCCCCCCCCCCCCCCCCCCCCCCCCCCCCCGAGTGCTCCCACCCTTCTCCACTCCAAAGCCATTCATTTATTGGAAAAAAAGGCATCTATCAAGTAAGCGTCTTAGTTCACCCAGCCCACTATTAAAGGGTTATTCATAAATTCAAAGCCAAATTTTTATGACCTTTTCTTTAAAAAGTGGATTAAAATATCTTTGAGATATTGATATTGTTGTCATTATTGACCATTACATTCTTTAAATGGAAACAAAGTTATCAAGAGAAGTTAAAATGCAGATGACGTGGGAGACATGATTTCTTCCGGTAAACATATGAAGGAACATGACAATAACAGAGCAAATTGTCATGCATGAAGTTACCAAATTAAACAATATTCTGCCAGTACTAGGAAACATTCTTTCAAATAAGCAACAACGAAATATACTTGCCTTCTAAAAGATCTGAGTCACCATCCACAAGTAAAGTGCGAGCAGTATCCTCGGTAATGTTTCCTTTTGGCAGTTCTTCATGTACGATATGTGGATAATGATATGTCTCTCTTTCAGATTCCTCCCACTAAAAAATATGAAGTTAGTGTTCTTAGTCAGTATGAACAATGCATCAAATAAATAATAAAGCCAACAAATTAACCCTAGCTTCTACTTAGAGATCACCTTCGGCAGTTCATAATTGCGTCTAATAGATGAAGTCCTCCAACCCACAATATCTTAAGCACATTCGGTTATGGTCATGCAATAACGTGGTTGCTGAGAATTAAATAAATAATATAGAACTAAAGCAAACTTACACACAACACAACATACAAAACAAAACCAAAAAGATACGATCATAACCAACATTTGAATAAGCTACTCGTCGTCTGAATGCTTTCAGCGCAGACCTGCATTGATAGATTAATTGCCATCAGAACATACATAGGTATAGCTGCCTAATTCCTGAATTTTGAATAAGGCAACAGAATTATATAAAAAAAGGCATACATGAAATAGAGGTCACGATAATCATCCACCATGAGCTGCAACAATGGAGGTTCCCCTTCATCATTATCAGTAAGAAAAAGATGCTTGCCTGTTCTTCCAAGTATCCAGTGTATAACCTGAGAAGCAACTTTCTCAATTGCTGTGACCCCAAAAAGAAATGGAACCTGAATAAGATAACCGATTTTAGTATAATCATATGAAGTTGCAAAAGTTATCAAAATCAATGTTATAACCAATTTCAGAGTTTAGACCAAGCACCAGTAGTCCAGATGGCAAGGTTTCTACTGTTAGGAGGGGAGGTTAAGGTTTGAGTTGGACCTTAAAGCATATATAATTGCAATTTTGGAAATCTGAATCCCCTCTCCCCCTCTCCTCTCTCCTTGAGGGCATTTATGGCCAAATGACAAACATAAAATATAATTGAGATATAATCAAGACTAGATATTTGCTACACAAAAAGAACAATGTATGTAGAATAACCCAGAAATTCCTGATTTTCATAAACCATTGAAACTCCAAGTCACTTTGACAGAGGATAAAAGGGGAAATTAAGAACGGGGACTAAAAAAGTGAATTGGATGGTTGGGCAAAGAAGACAAAATAAAAAGAGGGAAAGAGAGAATAATTGTTGGCAACATGCCGACACGCACTTTGAACACTCAAATTTTACATTATCAAATCATCAAAGTTCATTACCAAATGCATGTTCACATGGACATGTATATGCACTCACACACAAACCCACACTCAATGCACAGACAAAAACAATAATGCTTGTCCTAAAGTTTTAGACTACACACGGAACATTCCAATGATGGGGAATCTAATTGAGAAGCTTCCAGCATAGTTTAAATTTAGTTGAGATAATTTTTTGTTTATTTCATGTTATCTCTATTTAGGATTTCATAATTTAGTTGCTAATTTTAGTTTACAAGGTCAAAATATTTTAGAAATTTAGCTAATTCAAAGCCCTCTTCATCTGTCAATAAAATTAGACTTTGATGATTATGATTTTTTTTGGGCAGATTCTCAGCTACTCTTCTCTTCCTCTCTCCTGTCTTCCTCTTCTTGTCCTACGCCAGAACCAAGATATAATGAGTTCACTCAAGCTCCAAATTCATGTTAAATAGGAGAGCAATGAACATGTTTACCAATAGGTGAAAAGTAAAAATGGGGATTAAGATATCTTTAATGTGTTACAGAAAATTAGGTAAATCAAGAATAATTATCTATGGATGAATGACAGTTTCAATGGAGCATAAACAGGACACAGTTGACAAGTACACATATTCCCTTTGAAGATGTACAATTTGGTATGTTATATTCCTTTTCAAAGACTAGGAATTAAATTCTCATTTTATTTAGCACAGACAAAAACTAAACCACTAAACTACTTAATCTACATTTATGTTGCTATGCCTACAATAAAGTACAGCATATACGCATTGCCCCAAATATCTTTTCCTGCACTTATAATATACAGGTGTAAATATGTAAACTGTTAGAAAATTAAAGAAGAATACCTGTTTATTTCCTCTAGAACCAAGATGTGGTGTGGCAATAGTGATAAAATTTACGGCTTCCAGACCACATATGGTACCCCCCATTTTTTCACCAGAGGTTTCATTTAAAGGATAGCCCAGGAGCTTATCTTTTGGCGGTCTATAAAGCCTTCCAACTGCATATCTTGCAACCAATCCACCAACTGAATGTGCAACTAAGGAAATTTTTTTAATCCGAGGCCTTCTTTTGACAATTTCAATAACCTGTTGTCATAAAGCTTAGAAAAGGTTAACTGGGCATGCTAAATATTCATACAACTAAAAAGACAAAATGAGTTTGGATGTGAGATATTGGTGTAGTTGTCATAAGAGCAATCAGCTATCTGAACAGAAACATACCTCTTCAGCTAATCGTTCGCCCATAACATCAACACCATCAAATGTAAGCTTATGCATGTTGCGCTCACTACCTACAGAGAAATAAAAAGAAAACGAAAAAAAAAAGGAAAAGGGGCATACATAATCAGAAAATATATCCCAGAAGAGGTAAGAGCACCCACAATGGTATGCTATATTTGCAATTTTGCCATTTTTTTGGAGAAAAAGTGTTCCACATCGGTTTGCTATTTGCCATATTTGGCAAAGTTGCTAAAGTAGCTTCTCATATTTGAGAAACTATTTGCTCATTCTCAAAATATAGGAGACGGAACATGTTCTCCCCCCCCCCCTGCCCTTTTTTTTTAATGGTTGGACAACACAACATGTATCGTCCATGATTTTTTTTAAAATTAATACATTTTTTTGGATCGGGCGGAACATGTTGTTCCGTCCAAAAAAATTAAAAATTTTTTTTTAAAAAAAAAAGTTGTCCTGTCCGAGCTCAAAAATGGGCCCAACGGGAGAACATGTCCCGTTTGAGAAATGTCAGCATCAAGCAACAATCAGTCACTCACTTTTCCATTATTTTAATCACTAATCACTCACTTTATTAATTTAATCAGGATTTAGAATTATTTTAATCACTAATTAATTAACTAATGATTATTTAATAACTAAACACTATTTTTATTTTCCTAAATATTACAATTTTACCTATCGGACGGAACATGTTCCGTCCGATAAAAAAAATAGTAATCTCAAACTTTGGCAAATAAACTAGTGTGGAGCTTCTCAAAATTGCTATTTCTCATTTTGACATTTTGCCAAAAAATAACAAACACCATTGTGGATGCTCAAATAGACAATAACCTATTAAACTCATCCAGAACATATATATTAACTTGAAAATAAATGAAACACCAAATTGAATGAAAATTTATTCAATGACTATGAAAACTGGTAATGCAACAGTCCTAATGAGATGTTCGTGTGCATATGCATGTGTATATATATGTGCAGTCGATGTGTTTATTTGGAAGAAGATGATTGGTCGGACAATTTGATATTTGAGATTTAGCATTCCTCTATCGCAGCTGATATCTTTAGCGATTGACTATTCACTCCTATTCTAAATTTTGGGTTTTTAGCAAAGGGGTATTTTTTCATCTGAAATGCTAATTTTTGAGTTTTTAAGCAAACGATAATGGATGCTCTAAGCATTGGTTTCTAAGCATCAACCTTTATTCACTACTAGCTAGAATTAAATAAGGATCTACTGCATACAAAATAAGGGAACCAGACATCTCTTCGGTCCAATCTGACTCATTTTAAGGGAAACTGAATAGGGTGGAAAATCTGCAACAGCAATATTACACAATTTTATATTATTACATACTCAGATGTTCTTAAGCAATCTTTAGAACAGACGTACTGGCATACTTATTATAATGCGCCCAAACTGCAACATTTTGTTAACATTCACTAGCATCCTCAATAAACATTAGTTCGACGGTAAAACTAAGAAAAACATCAAAAAGATATGGTACGGCTTGATGGTGACTTACAATGAACTATCACTTTATCAGGAAGCATTTTAACGAACTGGTTTGCTGCAAATTTCCAGTTCGCAGTGCTGCAAAAAGAGAAGATCAAATCCACAAATCAAACATTGGTGTCACACGTGCAGTGCACGTATAAACACAACAAAATTAAACAAATTCAGCAAATCCCGAACCCTAATCCTAAAAGATCCACAAAATGCACAAATTTCAAGAATCCCCGCCAAAAAAAAATAAAAATCGAACCTTCCGAGAATTCCGTGAACCATTACGACAAGATGATCGGCGGTCGATGAAGAAGAGCTCCAAACATCAGTTCCGCCATTAACGGAATTCTCAGAGAAAAGTCCTTCTCCTTCGTTCCCCATCACGATCGCATTACAAAATGACAGATTGATCGGGAAGAAGAAGAAGGAAAAGAGGGATTCGCTTTCAAGGCAAGCAAAGAAGGAGGCGGAAATAATGTGAAGATAGAGAGAGAAGATTGCTTCGACGCGTCAACAATAGTCGGCCGCGTCCGTTAATAAATATCAAACACCCTAATGATTTAAATCGGGGTTTTTTTAATTGTTATTTATAGGCTAAATTTCATCGAACACCATAACTTTTAGATTTAGCAGGTAATTCCCTCGCTTTTGTTCAAAAAATTTTTCCGCTCGGGTTCATTAATAATAAGATAATAACTAAATAAATTGAGTAATGCTTTAGCCACTACCAATTTCACTACCATTCTCTTCACTATCTTAGGTGGCATATTCTTATTGGAGAGTTCCCCCACATAGTCTATCTTTTCCTACCTATTGAAGTGTGCCACCTAAGGTAGCAAAGAGAAATGTAGTGAAATTGGTAGTGGATGTAGCATTTACACCAAAAACTAGTATTGGTATAAATACCCGAAACCCGAATCCGATCTGGACCCGACCCGGCGTTGGACCGGAACCGACCTGGCCTATCCGGGTCCGGGTTCGGGTCCTAAAATGGGACCGGTTGTACTTTCGGGTTCAGGTCTGGGTCCGCTCAAAAGAGACCCGACCCGACCCGGACCCGGACCTGTTAAAAAAAATCCAAAAAATCAACATAAAAATAAATATTATATCCTCATCCCACCCCTCCTTCCTCCTCAATTCTAAATCGTACTCTTCCAAACTCAAAACTCATATATTTTTCTTCTTTCATCTAGTCTAAATCATCCACTTGCCGCATCCGCTCGCCACTTGCACTCCCGCTCCTACCCGAACGGGTAAGAATATTTTAATAGGACCCGGACCTGAAACCGGACCCGGTCCTCATGGGTCCGGGTCCAGGTCCGGATAGTGAAGGACCCAACCCGATACCAGTGCTACCAAAAACACTTTCTTTTTAGAAGAACATTGGAAAACATGCATTACAAAATAAAACTGCAATTTAACACTTATCATTCTTTTTATTATCTTCCACGTCAATCGGCATAAGCTTTACATCAATCATATAACGAAAACTTATCGGGTACTACTTTGTTTCGTTAATCATCATTAATAAAACGATGATATGGGTCATCCTTTTGTTATTAAAAAAATAATAATAATAATAATAATAATAATAAAAATAAAAACTACTCATCGGTTACTCACAGATGGCAACGACGAGTCCATCTACAACAACTGCACTGACTCTCACAATCACCACCTTGACATAAACTTTATCACTTTTGTTAGTGTACGTCTGGTCTACTATCTCAAATTTGTTCTGTCTTTGATGTCTTTAATCTGTGGATTTTTTATTTTTTTTGGGATGGACTGTGATTTGTACTGTAAGCTAACTATTTCTAATTGGGGCTGCAATCGAGCCGAGACGAGCCAAATACCTTCAGGCTTGAGCTCGGCTCGTTTACGAAACGAGCTCAATTTTGAGCTCGAGCTCGGTTCGAGCCGAGCTTTGACCGAGCTTTGACTATATTCGAGCTGAATAGCTAGCGAGCTTAGCCTATAAAAAAAAAAAAAAAAAAAAAAAATCAAGCTCGAGCTCGGCTCGTTTACGAAACGAGCTCAGATTTGAGCTCGAGCTCGGTTCGAGCCGAGCTTTGACCGAGCTCGAGCCTAATAGCTCGCGAATAGCTCGATTCGTTTGCAGCCCTATTTCTAATTTCCTAAATTTAAATCCCAAGAAAGTTTTTACATGCAAGTCATCTGAAATAGGATTGGATATATTTCAAGCAGTCAACTTTATATCTAAAATCTGTTAGAACCCGATTTTATAAATATGAAAAAATATCAACAGCAATTGTGAAGAACTGAAATACAGGAAATAAAATTAGTAAACTAAAGGCTTTGCACAGAGTCGAGATGAAAAATCTCTCTCCTTAAAGTAGAATTCGCCCCGTAGTGTGACGGTGGCTGGCGAATTGCTTCCCAGGATACAACTGTACCTTCTCTGAAGAGCAGCACCCTTGCTTCAGAGATTCCAGCGAACTGTTGTCTGTGATGTATTCTCAGTTGACACAGAGGAGAAGAAGAAGAAGAAGAAGAAGAACAAAACTTGGACTGTCTAAAAGACACTGCAGGATTCAGTAGCCTTATAAGAGAAATGGAGACTCTTCAGAGACCCATTACTCTGTAACAGCAGAGTAATGGTCCACTACTCTGCAACAGCAGAATAGTGGTTCAGATTCATAACTGGTGAGCCATTACTCTGCTGTTGCAGAGTAATGGTATCAGTTACTGAATGTGAAAAGCCTCATCAATTTAATGGGGGAAATTTTTTTTGTCTGGGCAAAAAAATAAATTTTAAGCCAGAGCCAGAGCCAAACGGGGCCGGAGCCGGAGCCGGGCCGGGCCGGGCGAGCGCGCGCGCGCGCGTGTGTGTTTGTCATTTTGGCTAAATCCTCTCTCCACTACACGTTAGTGGTAACCCCCGGGCCACGCCCTTTAGTCCAGTTTTCTAGTATATATACTAGAAAAAATCTTTCCCAAATTCCAATATGGGACTATCCATTTTCTCCAAATTGCCAAGTTAGTACATTTTAAGTACCCAACTTTGGACCAACATTTCTCATTCATACGGAATTCGTTTTTGGCAAGTGAGTACACCACGGAATAGTACTCGTCGAGAGGATCGCAATCCATCAATTTCCGACGTCGCCGGTGGCCGGAGCTTGCCGGAATTCGGCCCGAAAAAATGCAAAAATTAATTCCAACAATCCCCCACATGAATGAAAATTACCAGACCATGTAATCCAGACACGACAGAAAAACAAAAAACATGACAGAAAAACTCTGAGAGTACAATCGAAAAATCACGGCATCAGGAATGGTAGTAATTTTTCAACTTTGAACCACCCTTAGTAAGTAGCTATCGGATCCACTTGACCAGGTAGTGATCATGATGTCTTGAACTACCCGGACTTTGATGTGAACCTAGACAATAACTATCACACAGTTTCATCTCCTCATAGAACTAAGTTCTCTTGTTGTGTTCATTTTGGCATTGAACATCCTTGGTTAATCGTGAATGAACTTGGAGAATGTAGCCTCTCTTCATTCTCCTAGAAACGGCTTCATTTCATACTCACAAGGTGATTGCCCATAAAGAGTATCCTGCTATACCCCACTTTTATTTCAAAGCTATGGAAATCATTAAAAACCAAGCTTATCCTAACTCTTTGCAGGCAGCACTGTTTTATCATCCTAAGAGTGGGTATGAGATTTTAATCTCTCAGTGCTCCCGTCGATTAAACAAGATTTAGTTGTCCCTTTGAACCTAGATCTTGGGATCTCCAATTCCTAGGTAGGGTTTCTATCAAGTATCCTCTTTCGTCATAGGCTTTAAACCCATTCCTCTTGATGATATCACAACCTGCTCTCGCGACAGACCTTTAGTAAATGGATCCGCTAGGTTGTCGGCCTATTTTATATATTCTATAGAGATTACTCCATTTGAGAGCAGTTGTCTAATGGTTTTGTGTCGCCTTCTGATATAAAAAGACTTACCATTGTACATACAACTCAGTGCCCGTGCTATAGCCGATTGGCTGTCACAGTGTACACATAAAGCAGGCACCAGTTTTTTCTACATAGAAATATCCTGTAAAAAGTTTCGAAGCCATTCTGCTTCCTCTGCCGCTTTGTCTAACGCAATAAACTCAGATTCTATAGTGGATATGGCCAATAGCGTTTGTTTAGAGGATTTCCATGACGTAGCTGCACCACCAAGTGTGAAGACATATCTACTTGTGGATTTTGAGTTCTTGGAGTCTGATATCCAGTTGGCATCACTGTAGCCTTCTAGTACTGCTGGATATCTGGTGTAGTGCAGCGCATAACTCTGAGTATGTCGCAAGTAGTTTAATACTCTAATTATTCCTTTCCAGTGATTTTGTCCTCGATTACTCGTGTATCGGCTCAGTACATTTACCGAATGTGCCAGGTCCGGTCTTGTACAATTTGTTAGGTACATCAGACTACCGATTACACGTGCATATTCCAGTTGTGATATGCTTTCGCCTGTGTTTTTGAACAAGTGAAGACTTGGATCGACGGGACTTTTTGCTGTCCCATTGGAGTAATTCTTGAATCTTTCAAGTACTTTCTCAGCATAATGAGCTTGAGACAAGGTAATTCCCTCAGATGTCCTGGAAACTTTGATTCCTAGTATGACATCTGCAACTCCCAAATCTTTCATGCCAAACTTGCCACTAAGCATGCTCTTAGTTTGTTTGATAATGTCGTTATTGCTTCCAATAATGAGCATGTCGTCTACATACATACAGACCAGAATGTATCCATTTGGAGTATCTTTGATGTAGATACACTTATCACATTCATTTATTTTGAAACCATTTGATATCATAACATTGTCAAATTTTGCATGCCACTGCTTTGGAGCTTGTTTCAGTCCGTACAGGGATTTTACAAGTCTGCACACCTTGTTTTCCTATCCAGGAACTGCGTAACCCTCAAGTTGTTTCATGTATATTTCTTCTTCTAAGTCCCCATTTAGAAATGCAGTTTTAACATCCATTTGATATATTTCTAGGTTACGTAGAGCTGCAATAGCTATCAACATTCTTATGAATGTTATTCTTGTAAGTGGGGAATATGTATCAAAGAAATCTAGGCCTTCCTTTTGCCTAAATCCTTGTACCAAAAGTCTTGCCTTATGATATGGGTAAAAATAGGATTAAATCGGGACCGTTCACATCGGACACGAATCTTAAAGCTCAGGGGTAAAACGGTAATTTCACCTACTAACGGGTCTGAAATGGGAACTGGGTCTTTCTTCACGACCCAATAACCCACGAACGGATCCACCTCAACTGGGTACGGGTCCCAACCCGAAACACACCCAGTCCAGCAAGATAAAATCAAGGTCTCTGATTAATCCTAATCAACGGCCCTGATTCACATCTATCTTTTCACTGGGGATTAGGGATTACATTCCTTATCTGATTACGGGGATTACATTCCTAATCTGATCCCTAAGGCGCCTATAAATACCCCCCATCCATCTCCATTAAGAGGTAATCAATCTTTTGCCAGTTTTCACGCTCTTTCTTAATCATCCCTGATTACTGACTTGAGTGTTGGAGGGTGTGTCGCCGGGAACAACCCCGGTGTCTCGCACTTTTTGCAGGTATACGGCAGGAGTTAGCGTCAAACTCCGACGGAACAGGTATACAGGTTTGCTATTCAGTTTTCCTACGAATCCACAAATACTATCTGTTTGCCCCCACACCAAATTTAGCGGCAACAGATTGGCGCCGTCTGTGGGAAACAAACGAATAGCGGCCTCCCCTCTTCTC
Organism: Hemerocallis citrina; assembly: GCA_017893485.1. Lineage (NCBI taxonomy): Eukaryota > Viridiplantae > Streptophyta > Magnoliopsida > Asparagales > Asphodelaceae > Hemerocallis > Hemerocallis citrina. The sequence goes on along the minus strand of CM030362.1, from coordinate 21,928,029 downwards.
GTTGGTCAGATCTTCTCCAGCCATGCATCCAAAACAGAAGGGGAAGGCAGCGGTCTCCAACCGAAGAACCACTTCTCTTCCTCCTCTCCCTCCTCCAGTTCAAGGTGCTCCTACTCAACAGGCCCCTCCAGGGTCTCGGAGGGCTGCCCAGGGGCGCTCCCGTCCAAGTCGTCCGAAGCAACATCCTCGTCATGATCAAGTCGCGGGTCCCAATCCTTCAGTTGAATCTGTGGCCTCTCAAAGCCCTCCCGAGCGGGATCTTCGTCAAGTGATTGCCAACCGTCAAAAGGGGGTCGACCTCAGAACTCGCCTGAATGGATGGCGAGCCCTTGGTGGAGTCCATCAACCCGAGAACTCAGGGGCTTCAAGAATCTGAACCCCCCGCCGACCGAGGACTAGAAGAGCCCCTCCCCCGAGGAGGCAAAGAGAGTCCCTTCAGCGTCATCGGCGGAGAACTCATTCTCCAGTAAGCCGAGCCACACATAGGGACCGCCAAGCTGGAGAGGCACTAGTTACAAGGGCAGATCTTCAAGACTTCCAAGCGACAGTCTTAAGGGCCCTTAATATTGCCCCAAAGAACGACCAGAGGCCACCTACTCATGAGCTAACTAGAAGCCATCGCCTTCAAACTCTTAGTTCTCCTCCATCTCCAAGCTACCATCGCCGCAGCCCCAGTCCACCCTCGTACGAAGATGAGTCCTGGGGCTTGGCAAGGTATGATCAAAGAGAAGACTCGGTCTACCGCCGTCTCCACGAGATGGAGAGGCGCCTCGGCCGAATTAACAGGGAAGAAGAGCAACGGGCGATAAACCTCCGCCCGAGCAGACCTCCATTCTCCCGCACCATCATGGAGGCCCCCATCCCAGAAAACTTCAAGCCGCCTCACCTCGAGACGTATACCGGGGAGTCGGACCCCGCAGATCACATAGAGAGTTTCAAAACTCTCATGATGATCTACCATGCTTCAGACGCCCTCCTCTGCAAGATCTTCCCTGCCACGCTGAAGGGGTCTACACGAGAATGGTACTCTCGACTCGCCCCGGCCTCCATCTTCTCATTCGATCAGTTCGAAGGACTCTTCCTTACTCATTTTGTGAGTAGCCACCGAGCTGAGAAAACAAGTGTATCTCTGGTGACCCTCAACCAAGAAAAGGGTGAACGCCTAAGAGATTACGTTCGATGCTTCACCGCCGAAGCCCGGCCCATTCCCTCCCTCAACCAGTCAGTAGCCTCTGCTGCATTCGAGCGCAACGTCACTAATGCCAACCTCAGGGCATCCCTTGCCAAGAAGCCTCCTCGGGACTTCTCAGAGCTCCTACCTAGGGTGGAGAAGTACATACGAGCGGAAGAGGCTCTCAACCCCCTTGCTCTTAAGGAGACATCTTCCGGGAACAAACGGAAGAACACAAGTGAAGAGGGGTCCCAAAAATCCCAGAAGGACAGTAATGGCCAGCGCCGTTCGACTCTACGTTTTGAAAAGTTCACCCCCCTCATTGCTAATATATCAGAAGTCCTTATGGAGGTGGACAAGGAAGGACTACTCCATGCTCCCCCTAGAATGAATACCCCTGGTAAGAAGAGGAACAAAGATAAGTGGTGCCGCTTTCACAGGGACCACGGCCACGACACGGATGATTGTCGGGATCTGAAGGAGGAGATCGAAGAACTCATACAGCGGGGGCACCTGACCAAGTTCGTCCAAAAAGAGGGGGCCGAGCTTCTCCCCTGAGGAGCAAACAGGCGAACAAAAAAGCCCGCCGAGCCTCAAGACTCAGAATCTCCCAACTCCTCCTAAGAGGTCTTCACCTTATTGTAGAAGTAGGATCTTGATTTTCAATAAGGCCGATGCTTGTAATTCGGCCAACAGCATGTAATAATGGCTCGCCCTATTGAAGCGGCCACTTAGTTTATCTCAATAAAACTTTACATTTTTCATTAAAAATCATTGCTCTTGCTTCTTCTCTATCTCTTCGAGTCACATCTACGACTCGTTAAATGGTGAGTTCGGAGTCCAGCTTCTTCTACATGGCTGCTCCTGCAACTCACTAAGCTCTAACAACGAGTTCGGAGTCCAATACTTGGCTCGATTCTGATTCAAATTACTCGCTCATAAGCGGGTAAGAAGTGGTTCGCCATTTGGAATTGCTCCCACAACCGTTTAATCTCTCTTAAACGACGAGTTCGGAGTCCAACACTTGGCTTGATTCCGCTTCAAATAACTTGCTCTTAAGCGAGTTAGAAGTGGTTCGCCATTCGGAATTGCTCCCACAACCGTTGAATCCCTCTAACGACGAGTTCGGAGTCCAACACTTGGCTCAATTCCGCTTCAAATAACTTGCTCTTAAGCGAGTCAGAAGTGGTTCACCATTCGGAACTGCTCCTACAACCGTTGAATCACTCTAACGACGAGTTCGGAGTCCAACACTTGGCTCGATTCCGCTTCAAATAACTTGCTCTTAAGCGAGTTAGAAGTGGTTCGCCATTTGGAATTGCTCCCACAACCGTTGAATCACTCTAACGACGAGTTCGGAGTCCAACACTTGGCTCGATTCCGCTTCAAATAACTTGCTCTTAAGCAAGTTAGAAGTGGTTCGCCATTCGGAATTGCTCCCACAACTGTTGACTCTCCCACTTAAACAACAAGTTTGGAGCTCACAACTCTCTCCTAGAGTCGCTCCTCAAACTTGTCTCCCAAATGGCTCTCTCTTAGAGTCAAGCTCTTCGCTCCGCTCGCCTCCGAAGCGGACCTCTTCTTAACGAGTTCGGAGCTCACAACTCTCTCCTAGAGTTCCTCCTCACACTCGTCTCACAAATGGCTCTCTCTTAGAGTCAAGCTCTTCGAAGCGGACCTCTTCTCAACGAGTTCGGAGCTCACAACTCTCTCCTAGAGTTCCTCCTCACACTCGTATCCCAAATGGCTCTCTCCTAGAGCCAAGCTCTTCACTCTGCTCGCCTCTGAAGCGGACCTCTTCTCAACGAGTTCGGAGCTCACAACTCTCTCCTAGAGTTGCTCCTCACACTCGTCTCCCAAATGGCTCTCTCTTAGAGTCAAGCTCTTCGCTCCGCTCGCCTCCGAAGCGGACCTCTTCTCAACGAGTTCGGAGCTCACAACTCTCTCCTAGAGTTCCTCCTCACACTCGTCTCACAAATGGCTCTCTCTCAGAGTCAAGCTCTTCGCTCTGCTCGCCTCCAAAGCGGACCTCTTCTCAACGAGTTCGGAGCTCACAACTCTCTCCTAGAGTTCCTCCTCACACTCGTCTCACAAATGGCTCTCTCCTAGAGCCGAGTTCTTCACTCTGCTCGCCTCCGAATCGGACCTCTTCTCAACGAGTTCGGAGCTCACAACTCTCTCCTAGAGTTCCTCCTCACACTCGTCTCCCAAATGGCTCTCTCCGAAGTGGACCTCTTCTCAACGAGTTCGGAGCTCACAACTCTCTCCTAGAGTTTCCCCTCACACTCGTCTCACAAATGGCTCTCTCCTAGAGCCAAGCTCTTCGCTCTGCTCACCTCAAAGGATGGGTCTTCCCACGGCTCTTACGTGGGTCTTCCCAGCACATCTTCTCCGCCCCTAGGAGGGGAGCTCCTCTTCAAAAATCCCCAACACCAAAACTCTCCTCAACCTCATGAATACAAGGATATTGCCCGGCTATTTTGACCATGAAGGAGGGTGAATCTTCATCTCACTCCTAAAGAGAAGTTGTAGATCTTCGAATTAGCTTCGAAATAAGGGGTCGCATGCCCCGAGCCGACCTCCGTAGCACCGGGAACATCGAGAAGAACTCTGCATGGAAAATTTGGACTTCGGCACAAGCTGACGAGCGTTCTTGACACCGACCATGTTACATGGAAAGTTGGGGTTCGGCACCAGCTGCGGAGCGCTCTTGACACCGACCATGTTACATGAAAAGTTGGGGTTCGGCACCAGCTGCCGAGCGCTCTTGACACCGACCATGTTACATGAAAAGTTGGGGTTCGGCACCAGCTGCGGAGCACTCTTGACACTGACCATGTTACATGAAAAGTTGGGGTTCGGCACCAGCTGTCGAGCGCTCTTGACACCGACCATGTTACATGGAAAGTTGGGGTTCGGCACCAGCTGCCGAGCGCTCTTGACACCGACCATGTTACATGGAAAAGTTGGGGTTCGGCACCAGCTGTCGAGCGCTCTTGACACCGACCATTTTACATGGAAAGTTGGGGTTCGGTACCCCTTCGCCGAACGCTCTTAGCACCGACCCACAAACAACACAAAAAAAAAGGAATTAAAGGGGGAAACGGGTCGGTTTAGACCCATTAAGGATCCAAACCCAAACCCACTTCTTCTCCAACACGTTTGGCACCAAAACAAACCAGCGGAACAAAAAAGAAAACCCACCTTCTTCTTCAAACAACCGAGCTCCATCACCTTCACCGACCCCGAGCTCCCTCACCAAGCTCCTCGCCGAGCTACACGCCCTCCGTCACCAAGCTCCTCGACTGAGCTTCGAACCCATCTCGAGCTCATTTCGAGCTCATCCCACTGTCAAGCTCCCTCTCCACCATTACCGAGCTCTTCTCCCTTATAGTCGAGCTCCACTACATCCTCGACGAGCTCCTCCCTCGCCGAACCTAACTCCGAGCGCACCGCCGCTCCAAGCAGACCTCGTCGACCCCCACGCTCAAGCCGCCTCTTCGTCAACCTCACCGAGCTCACCTCCACAGAGCTCCTCCTCCATCAAGCTCCACTCCAACTCCAAATGCCGAGTTCTCCACCGCTTCGAGCTCCAACATCGTCAACCTCCTCAATGTCAAGCTCGCCACCTCCATGGCCGAGCTTCACCTCCTCGCCTCCACTACCGAGCTCCAGCGGCGAGCTCCTCCACGGCGCGAGCTCCGATCGCAACCAAGCTCCGAGCTCCGCCATGGCCGAACCCAACGCCATCGCCAGCTCCAATGAAGAGCACGAGCATCTCGAGCTACTCCTTCGTCGATCCCCGAGCTCGGCACCACCTCGTCAACATCGAGCTTCGAAGCTCCTCCATGGCCGAACCCATCGCCATCGCCAGCTCCAATGAAGAGCACGAGCATCTCGAGCTCCTCCTTCGTCGATCCCCGAGCTCGGCACCACCTCGTCAACGTCGAGCTTCGAAGCTCCTCCATGGCCGACCACCTCCACTCCTTCACGAGCTCCCCTCGCCGAGCTCGACCACAGCTCCTCGCTGACTTGCCGAACTCCATTGAGATCCCGCACTGAGCTTCCCTCAACTCCGAGCTCCGAGTTCCATTCCCAACTCTCCACAGTGCCGAACTCTCAACCGAGCCCCACTCTCTTCACCGAAGAACTCCATCGAGCTCCATAGCTCCTCCCGCCTCCACGAGCGTCGACCCCGAAGCATCGAGCTCCACGGCGCACGGAGAAGAGGTCGGAGAGGGAGACGAGAGAGAGAGCAGGAGAAGGCGGGAAGGGACGCTCGAAGAAGTCGAAGAAGAACAAAGAAGAAGAACAGAACAACTGGGCGAAAAAAACAAAACAAAAAAACAAAAAAAAAAGAAAAGAAAAAGAGGTCAACGGTTGACTACCACGTGGCGTCCACATGGACTTCGGCCACTTTTTGCCGAGCGTTCTTGGAACCGAGCATGTTACACCAAAAAAATGGCTTCTTCTCCCTCCTCCCGATGCGCGCTTGCTTGATCGTGATCAACGCATACGATCGCGCCACGTGTCCAGGTAATATTTAATTAATTAATTAATTAATTAATTTGTTTTAATTATTTAAAAAATCTGAAAAAATATTTAAAAATCGAAAAAAATTAAATAAAAATTCTAAAAATAATTATAAATTTAGAAAAATTATTTTAAAATTCTGAAAAATATAATTATTTAATTATAATAATTATTTAATATTTTCGATAATTAATTATTTAATTCAGAAAATGAATAAAAAATTCAAAAAAATGAGAAAAAATTCAGAAAAATCTGAAAAAATCACCAAAAATCCAGAAAATTCTGAGGATATTTTTGGGTATTTTACAAGCCCAGAATAACACCGTTACACCCCCGAGCAAGATCCAAACTCCCTTAAGAACACCGATAAAACCCCGTACGCCATTAGAACAACAAAACTACTCCTCAAAGACTGAAAAAACTTAGTCTCTAGCAGTGGGGGGCTCGTGATATGGCTAAAAATAGGATTAAATCGGGACTGTTCACATCGGACACGAATCTTAAAGCTCAGGGGTAAAACGGTAATTTCACCTATTAACGAGTCTGAAATGGGAACTGGGTCTTTCTTCACGACCCAATAACCCACGAACGGATCCACCTCAACTGGGTACGGATCCCAACCCAAAACACACCCAGTCCAGCAAGATAAAATCAAGGTCTCTGATTAATCCTAATCAACGACCCTAATTCACATCTATCTTTTCATTGGGGATTAGGGATTATATTCCTTATCTGATTACGGGGATTACATTCCTAATCTGATCCCAAAGGCGCCTATAAATACCCTCCATCCATCTCCATTAAGAGGTAATCAATCTTTTGCCAGTTTTCACGCTCTTTCTTAATCATCCCTGATTACTGACTTGAGCGTCGGAGGGTGCGTCGCCAGGAACAACCCCGGTGTCTCGCACTTTTTGTAGGTATACGGCAGGAGTCAGCGTCAAACTCCGACGGAACAGGTATACAGGTTTGCTATTCAGTTTTTCTAAGAATCTATAAATACTATCTGTTTGCCCCCACACCAAATTTAGCGGCAACACCTTATGCTTCTCTATTGAACCATCTGGTTTCAATTTTTGTTTGAAAATCCATTTGCATCCTAGAGCTTTACATCCAGAAGGCAAGTCGACTAACTCCCATGTATGATTTTGCATAATGGAGTCTATTTCACTTTTGATTGCTTCCTTCCACATAGGAGCATCAGGCATAGACATGGCTTCCTTGAACGTTCTGGGCTCATTCTCTAACAGAAAGGCTGTTACAAAGTCAGGACCAAATGATTTTTATGTTCTAGCCCGTTTACTTCGTCTAGGCTCATCAGTATCATGTTCTGGTTCATCAATTGAAGTGTTTGCATTCCCTTGTTCACGTGTACGTTTGGGGTACGTAGTATCCTTGCACGGAAACACGTGTTCAAAGAAGAAAGCATTTCTTGATTTCATTATTGTATTCACATGGATATCCGGTATATCTGATTTATATACCAAGAACAGATATGCACTACTGTTGTGTGCATAGCCTATGAATATGCAATCAATCGTCTTAGGTCCGATGGTGACCTGTTTCGGGTTAGGTACTGCCACTTTTGCTAGACACCCCCACACTTTGAGGTATTTATACGAAGGTACGTTACCTTTCTACAGTTCGTATGATGTCTTGCAGGTTTTCTTGTGAGGTATTTTATTGAGAATGTAATTGGCAGTCAGCAACGCTTTCCCCCACATGTTTTGGGGTAAGCCAGAATTCAACAACAAGACATTCATCATCTCCTTTAGAGTTTGGTTCTTGCGCACTACCGTTTAATTCGGGTGAGTAAGGAGCAGTTGTCTGATGAACTATTCCATGTTCTGAGCAAAACATATTAAATAGTGCATCATATTCTCCTCCTCTATCACTCCTAACGATTTTAATCGTTTTGCCAAATTGATTCTCAACCTCAAGTTTATATTCTTTGAATTTATCCAAAGCCTCATTTTTGCTATGTAACAAATATACATAAAAGAATTTTGTGCAATCGTCTATGAATGTCACAAAGTACTTTTTGCCACCTCTGGTCTGCACATATTTTAAATCACACAGATCCGTGTGAATTAGACCTAGAGTTTCTGTGTTTCTTTCTACAGAACGTGATGGAGTTTTAGTGAGTTTGGCCTTCGTGCAAACTTCACATTTTTCAGAGTTATCAATCTTAAATTTTGGTAGCAAATTCATGTTAATTAATCTACGCATAGAGTTGACATTAACATGGCCTAGTTTTTCATGCCAAATAGAAGAAGACTCAACAACATAGGCAATAGGAGTTATTTCATTAACATCGGGAACAGCAGGAACAATAGTTTTAGGGATGACTGTCATTACATTAAACTTGAACAGTCCATCCTTTACATATCCTGTACCCAAGTATACCCCATTCTTAGACAATACAAAGTTATCAGAAACAATAACAAGATTAAACCCATTCTTGCTTAGCAAAGAACCTGATATCAAGTTCTTTATAATATCTGGAACATGCAGCACATTTGTGAGTGTTAGTTCTTTGCCTGAAGTCATTTTCAGCACTATCTTTCCTGTTCCTGCAATTTTGGAGGTGGAAGAGTTTTCCATGAACATCTGTTCATCTTTGTTGCACTTTTGGTATGAAGTGAACATTTCCTTGTCCGAGCAGATATGCTTGGTGGCCCCAGTATCGTACCACCATTCACGAGGGTTGCTCCCTACACGATTTACCTTTGATACTACAGCACAGAGGTCCAGGTCAGAGAGACCAGTGGAAAAGTTCTCAGCTATGTGCGCGTGGGATTTTTCATTCCCCTTTGCATGTCCTGTTCCTGAACGATTGTTGTCCTTGCTGTGGCACTCAGAAATTTTGTGCCCCAGCTTACCACACTTGTGGCATTTTCCTGCAAACCTCTTTGCAGGAGGTTTTTTGTTTGAGGCATGTGGCAGGAACTTTCTCTTCTTGCCCTTCTGTTCGTGCTCTACCACGTTGACCTTTTCTATGGACTGATTTCCATAGGACCTTTCAGTATTGCGATTCTCCTATTCGATTTGCAATCTGACAATTAGGTGTTCAAGAGACATCTCCTTTTGCTTGTGTTTGAGGTAGTTCTTGAAGTCTTTCCATCCAGGTGGAAGTTTTTCGATGAATGCTGCAACCTGGAATGGTTCGCACAGCGTCATGTTCTCTACATCAATGTCATGCACTATAACCTGCAGTTCTTGGACTTGACTCACAATAGTTTTGGAGTCAATCATCTTGTAGTCCAGAAATTTGCCGACTACAAACTTCTTGGACCCGACGTCTTCTGTTTTGTACTTCTTTTTCAAAGACCCCCACAGGAGTTTGGACATCTTGAAGACACAGTAGACGTTGTATAGGGGGTCTACCAAGCCATTCAGGATGTAGTTCCTGCAGAGGTAGTCGCCCTGAGTCCACGTATCAACTGCAGCAACGGAGTGTGCATCCATTGGCACTAGCATCGGGGCAGATTCAGTAAGGAATCTATCCAGCTTCAAGGTGGTCAGGTAGAACTGTATCTTCTCTTGCCATTTCTTGAATCCAGTTCCATTGAACTTCTCCGGTTTTTCTCCCACGGTTATGTGCATGGGCAGAATGACCGAATGTGCCGCAACCGATTGTGCAATCACATTTTGGGTCACCAGTGTTTCGGTATTGATAAGCCCACTGGCAATATCACTTTGTGTGTTGTCCATGTTCTTATCTAAAATAGTTTGAAACGGAACTGTTAGTTGTTGTTATTTTTTCCGAATTGACAACAGTACCTGTAAATAAACTTCACAAAAAACTGTTAGAATCAGTGAGGAAAAAATTCTGCTTTAAGATTGTTAGAACCCGAGTTTATAAATATGAAAAAATATCAACAGCAATTGTGAAGAACTAAAATACAGGAAATAAAATTAGTAAACTAAAGGCTTTGCATAAAGTCGAGATGAAAAATCTCTCTCCTTAAAGCAGAATTCGCCCCGTAGGGTGACGGTGGCTTGCGAATTGCTTTCCAGGATACAAATGTACCTTCTCTGAAGAGCAATACCCTTGCTTTAGAGATTCCAGCGAACCGCTGTCTGTAATGTGTTCTCAATTGACACAGAGGAGAAGAAGAAGAAGAAGAAGAAGAAGAAGAAGAAGAATAAAACTTGAACTGTCTAAATGACTCTGCAGGATTCAGTAGCCTTATAAGAGAAATGGAGACTCTTCAGAGGTCCATTACTCTGTAACAGCAGAGTAATGGTCTACTACTCTGCAACAGCAGAGTGATGGTTCAGATTCATAACTGGTGAGCCATTATTCTGATGTTATAGAGTAATGGTATCAGTTACTGAATGTGAAAAGCCTCATCAGTTTACTGGGGAGAAAAAAAAATTTGTCTGGGCAAAAAAATAAAATTTAAGCCAGAGCCAGAGCCAAGCCAAACCGAATGGAACAGAACCGAGCCGAGCCGAGCCGAGCTGAGCCGAGCCGAGTCGAAGTCGAAGCTGAAGCCGGGGCCGGAGCCAGTGGTAACCCCCGGTCCACGCCCTTTAGTCCAGTTTTCTAGTATATATACTCGAAAAAATCTTTTCCAATTTCCGATATGGGACTATCCATTTTCTCCAAGTTGCCAAGTTAGTATATTTTAAGTACCCAACTTTGGACCAACATTTCTCATTCATACGGAATTCATTTTTGGCAAGTGAGTACACCACGGAATAGTACTCGTCGAGAGGATCGCAATCCACTCAATTTCCGACGCCGCAGATGGCCGGAGCTTTCTGGAATCCGGCCCGGAAAACTGCAAAAAATAATTCCAACAAAATCAACATAAACAAAAAAAAATCCAAATTCTTTACCATTTTCCCTTGTATCTTGAACTTACAAGTCTTAGGAATATGTATTGAATACTCATTGTTCAGATTAGAAGAACATATGATGAAGTACGGAGGTCGAAGCATTGAAGAGAGAAAGAAAACAGAGCAGCAACAGTGTAGGTAGAGTTAGGGTTGATTGTCCAAAGTTGCGGTCGACCGTACCCCCAACTGCATACCCGACTGCAATTGTACATGATTTTGGTTGAGAGGAGGTAAGTCGATCGGTCTTATTGGACGATCAACTGTGCGCGGTGCTGTCTATGTATTTGTTTCATAATTGGAAAGTGCAAGGAAACAAGAATAGAGGCGAATGCAACATACTCCCTCAGAAAAATCTGTGTAAGTTCCATCTTTTAAAGTCTTTAATTTTTTAGTAGGGAACACAGGTAAGTCGGATGGAGGACGCTGAAGAAGTAGTTAACAAAAGTAAAATGTGTTCGGTTGAACATAGAGAATAGTAATAACGTTGATGATGAAGAAGAAGATGATGCCTTCTTTTCTTTCTCCAAGCGATCGTACATTTCCTGAGTGTCATCTTTATCTATTTTCAATAGATGTTTGTAATACTGAAAATTGAAAATTAAAAAATAAGAATAAGAACAATATAGTCATTAGACTCGTTACTTCTTACTAATGAAATGAATATACTTCACATTTTTCTTTAAAAAGAAAAAGAAATAAAGAAAGGAGTCATTATCCTCTAGAACAATAACAATAATTAATAGTACAATTGTATCTACAGAGCAATTACAAGAATTGATAGTAAAAACAAGATGATGGTAAAAACGTTTTGGAGTTTCTCTCTCTAGAAAATCTAGAGAGAGGAGATCTCCCCTAAAAACCCAAAAACCAAAACACAAACCCTAGATCTGAGAGCTTGGGGGGCGGCTGGCGGCTAGGGCTTCATCGCCATCACCCCCCCTCCCTGCTTCCTCTCATCCTCTATCTCCCAAATCCCATCTTCTCTTTCCCTCTTTTATCCCCCCTAATGCTTACTTTTCTTTCTTCTTTGTCGGAATTCGGTCGTCATCTGGGTCTTCTCCGGTGTCGGAGGGGGATGCGTCGGGGAGGTTCGAGAGCACAGCACCTTTGGGAGCGCAAATATTGAGGCTTTGTTTGGGAACGGTGAATGGGGTTCTTCTTCACCCCGAGGGAGCGCAAATATCCTAATGGGTTCCGACCCAATAGGGCAGCAGGGTTGGGAACTTGGGATATTGGAAGGAGACCGACACAGACAAGCCAATCCTTGCAGATTGTGGGTCCCAGTGCCTTGGTGTGAAGATGGCTCTCGTCTTTTACAAAGGACGACCAGCAAAGGGAATAAGGCTCTCGTCTTTTATAGAGTGGTAGTTTGCCGTTCGTGATTGTGGTTGTGGGACGAGCCGACTGGGGTTAGCACCATCGGGACGGCAATGCAGATCGCAGCGATGCTCGGAGAGGGATGCGACGGAGAGGTTCTAGAGTGCCGCATCTTTGGCGGGGCCGAAGGTGCCGCGCGGGGTGTAGTTCGTCGTTCGTGATTGTGGTTGTGGGCAAGCTGACTGGGGCTGGCATCATCGGGGATGGCGATGTAGATCGCAGCGGTGCTCGGACTCATTGCGTCGGGCTGGTGGCGGGAGGGCTTCCTAGCACCGGCGTGGATCGGCGAGCGGCAAACTACGGGGTAGTCGGGGCTGTCGTGGAGGCATGTGGGGGGGGAAGGAATTTCTGATTTGGGAGTGCTGCAGTAGGGGAAGATTTGAATTTCAAATTGAGTTTTGAAATTTGAGTTGACGCGGTGGAGTCCCTAAGATCCAAATTTGTCCATAATATCCAAATTACAACCTACTTACAATTTGCAACAAAATGTATCATAATTGGTGTAGGCGACGATTTTCGGACAATTTTATAGTTTGGGTTCTACTTTGACCTTGGTTGGTTAAAGTGAGGGATGCCTTCGGTTCTTTCATGTCAGAGGGTTCGCAAGGGTCAGGTGCGACGTCTACCCTCGTTGCGAGGTTGCTGTGAGTCATCGAAGGTGAAGCGAGGGGATGAGAATGAGGACTCAATCTTGACATGGAGTTGTTAGATTGGTAGAGTGTCTACGGGGTCTCTAATATGGTGCTTACGCTTGTCGTATGGGTCACTACTTGGGGCGACTAGGAAGACCGTACGATAATTGGAGAGGATAAATGACGTACAAGTGAGGGACTGAGTGAGAGAGTGAGCCCAAATTGGCACGAGAAAGTTGTTCTGGTGGGGGTGGCTGATCAGTAGGAATAGATTTCGTTGTATTTTTGTTTGTTGGTTGGGGTGTATGAATTCCAGAACCCAGCCTGTTGGGATCTGAACTTCATAAGCCTTATTTTTGGTTGTTCGTTTTGTTAAATTTTTTTAATGAAACACGGGGGGGGGGGGGGGGGGGGGGGGGACAATTGCCAACCTTTTACGATAAAAAAAACAAGAATTGATAGTAAAATTGCCATCCTCCATTAAAGGGGAAAAAAGGAAAATAAGGGTTGAAACAAAATTTTTACGTCAGTGCTCTATCGGTAAACCGCGGGATCCCTTTTGTTGGGTTTATATCTTGCATACTAGGTTGGATAAGAAGACGATGAGACGATGGAGGAATCGAGAAGATCGGAGACGGAGTGGAGGCAAGGAAACAGTCAGCAGCTGTAGTTGCAGAAGTGGCGGTCGACCGGTCATAGTGTGCGGTCGACCAGTCATAGGGTGCAGAAGTTTCGAGAGGGTCGACCGGTCGCGGCGCTGATGGGTTTATTGGGTCGGATCTTGATGAGTCATGAGAAGCCCAACTTGTTCTTCATGTTAGATCTGACGGCTCCTATCGTAGGGTTATCTCTTCAGGAATATCCAATGGTTACTGTATCAAGATATCAAACTAGGTTTTCTCTAGATCTCTATATATTGTTGTTATTGGCCTCCATTGAGAGCCAAGAGAGAGTACTTTATTGAAGGCGAAGCTTGAGAGTTTTTCTAATTGTAAACAACTAATACTTGCTAGTGAGGCTTGAGAGAGGATCGTGGTGAGAATTTTAATATTCTTGTATCTTCTCTAGTTGAAAAACATCTTAGGTTTCTTCTTCCCCGGATTAAGGCGAAAGTCCCAACTGGGACAAATTTGTGTACTTTGATGTGTTTGGTATGATCTCATATGCGCTTGGTAGCTTGTATTGATTGCATCGAATAACTCAACAAGATCCTGAAAAAGGAATTTCTAGTGGGAAATCCCTAACAATTGGTATCAGAGTTTCGGGTTCAAGGGTTTGTTCGAGTTCCTTGGAGATGATGGCAGATCAAATCACGAAGATCAAGCGGTTCAAAGGCAAGATCAACTTTAATCTCTTGAAGGTGGACATGCATGAAGCATCGGTTCAACAGGACCTGGATCCAGTCCTAGAAGAAGATAAAGGGAGACCAATCAGCACAAAGCAGGAGAAGTGGAAGCAGATGTGTTCAGAAGCCTTGGGTATAATTCGGTTTTCATTGATGAACGAAGTCAAGTATAGGAGAAGTACGACGATTCTTTGGGCAAGATTCAGAACTGACTACTCGAGATCGTCGTCACAAGTTTGGATGCACCAGCGAAGAAAGTTGTGGGGTTTCTCAATGAAGGAAAGTACCGCTCTTCTAGATCATGAAGTGAAGTTCAATATGGAGTTATCAGAACTAAGGGCGTTCAACGCAGATGATCTAAGGGTTTCCAACTCAATATATTCACCATCAAATCCATCCAACATGATAACCATGCTAGGCGAGAAATCTACCAAGGAGAAGTTTTTCATATCAGGTATGATCAAGGGGTTGGAGGAGGATGCACTCAGGAAGGCGAGTCAGAAATTGGCGTCAACTTCTATGAGTTGCTTGAAGGTGAATTGTACTTTGATTGGAAGGAAAAATATATGTCGGGGTAAGGTCCGTGGCCACCAGTGCAAAGAGATTGAGCATTACATGAGAGACTGTTGCAAGCGATTGAGCCAGAGGGGTGCTAAATTCAGTGCCGCTGAATCATGTGAAGGCTTAAACAGTGCTTTTGTTTCAAGATCTTTAGATGTGAATTCCGGTTGTTCTTTTGATTCGGTTAGTTCTTCTCAAGTTTGCTCCGAGATGGAGATAGTTTCTACTTACAAGTTTGCGTCATGTCTTTGTGTGAGAACGAAGATTGACAAGACTTGTGAAGTAAGATGTGAGAAAACAAATAAGTCGAAGATGACAGGCGGAAGGGGACACACACTAGAGGAGGGCATGCATATTCCTTTGATGAAGTGGAGCCATTTTTCCATGAGAACTCTAGATGTTCAGGATTGCAGGTACACAGATCCAGGTGGAGTTCGTTCAGTTTAGAAAAGTTATCATGAGGTGATGAAGGGTAAGAGGGGGAGTGGGCAGGATCAGCACAACCTCTACCAGCTTTGGAGGAACAGAAAAACTTACGCAAGTGTTTCGAAGCCCATTGGTTCTAAAGCACTATCTAGTATGCCGTCACTAGAATCATCCGAGCGAGACTGTGACGTTCGAATATCGTCGGAAGGTGGAGAGAGCCTTTAGTTAGGTGGAGTTCGTGTGGAGGGTGGCACCTCCATGATTACATCTACTGGGGTGTGCCCTTGAGGGGGCATACAACGGTAGAAAAATAGGTGGAGATATATTCAACTAGCAGAGGAAGCCATTGAAACGAGTTGTTTGCAAGAAGAGAAGGAAAAGAGCCTAAAGGGTTTCAAATCACACAGGTATGGATTCATGAGTATGCAATCCAAGGTGGAGATTATTGGGTTTATGTCTTGCATACTAAGTTGGATAAGAAGACGATGAGACGATGGAAAAATCGAGAAGATCGGAGACGGAGTGGAGGGAAGGAAACAGTCAGTAGCTGTAGTTACAGAAGTGGCGGTCGACCAATTATAGTGTGCGGTCGACCGGTCATAGGGTGCAGAAGTCCCGAGAGGGGGACGGTCGACCGACCTTGGGGGTGCGGTCGACCGGTCGCGACGCTGATGGGTTTATTGGGTTGGATCTTGGTGATTCGTGAGAAGCCCAACTTGTTCTTCAAGTTAGATCTGATGGCTCTTATTGTAGAGTTATATCTTCAGGAATATCCAATGGTTACTGTATCAAGATATCAAACTAGGTTTTCTCTAGATCTCTATATATTGTTGTTATTGGCCTCTATTGAGAGCCAAGAGAGAGTACTTTATTGAAGGCGAAGCTTGAGAGTTTTTCTAATTGTAAACAACTAGTACTTGCTGGTGAGGCTTGAGAGAGTGTCATGGTGAGAATTGTAATATTCTTGTATCTTCTCTAGTTGAATAACATCTTGGGTTTCTTCTCCCCCGGATTAAGGCGAAAGCCCCAACCAGGACAAATTTGTGTGCTTTGGTGTGTTTGGTATGATCTCATATGCGCTTGGTAGTTTGTATTGATTGCATCGAATAACTCAACAAGATCCTGAAAGAGGGGTTTATAGTGGGAAATCCCTAACACCTTTCATGAGAATAAAATTTTTTGATCAACCACATTATTAACCTCCTCGTGAGTAATGTGTGGCGGCGACTTTGGTGGTGAGTGAAGATACAACCCGTCATATTCAACTTTAGTGACATTCATGTTGCAGTCCTCCTCCTTTGAAGATGAATCAAGATAATTTGAATTGGAATCTTCTGCTCCCATCACTCGATGTATTGGAGACCTTATTGGTGCCTCCTCTACTGTGTTGTTGCCTTCGGGATGTCTGCAAGTGTGTGCTGAATTTTTGTGTGGGAATCTTCATGATGAGATTACTAAATTTCAGTTACACTTAAGAGATTCCATCTACCCCATTTGTGTGTCAGACGCCGATGAACCCAGCCTTGCTATCCTCAAGAACTCCACTTCTGTCTCTACGCCTTCTTCTTCTACCTCGTCTCATCCTGTTCTGAAATTCATTGAAGGCAGTGTTCACTATTCTCGGGATGGCAGTGCATCATTCTCTGCCAACGATGCCAAACATAGGTGCGGGGGGTTCTCTTAAGGGGGGTCTGGCGTACAAGAGGGGATGGCTCTACACCCTCTGGCCCACTCCCCGCACCGTAGCCTAAATCCACTAACCTGGTGTGGAGAAACTCTAAATCTAAATTGAAGGATGAGTGAATGGGTTTCTCCACACCAGGTTAGTGGATTTAGGCTATGGTGCGAGGAG
Source organism: Hemerocallis citrina (assembly GCA_017893485.1). NCBI lineage: Eukaryota > Viridiplantae > Streptophyta > Magnoliopsida > Asparagales > Asphodelaceae > Hemerocallis > Hemerocallis citrina. The sequence continues at coordinate 21,911,284 of CM030362.1, read as the reverse complement.
TGGGCCAGAGGGTGTAGACCCATCCCCTCTTGTACGCAAGCCCTCTCCCCCCCCCCAGCCTTCATTGCAGGGTATGGCCATAGTTGTGGTTCAAGAGATTAATAGTTTTGTATCTAATCCTCTTCCACCTTCTATTGTTCCATCCCCCTCTGACTATGATCAGTTCATTCCCCCCCCCCCCCCTCTTACCTCCCGACCGCTGAGAAAGAATGGACTGACTGGTGACATAACCCCACTTCTCTCTGGAATGGGAGCACTACAAGAACATTTTCCATTGCTTCTCCGTCTCCTTCTAAGTCTGTGGACAAAAACAAAAATTTGTCTTCATTTGAAGATAATTATGCTGATTGGGAGTCTTCTTCGGCTAACGGTTTTCGGGATAGTCTTGTATCTAATCCTCTTCCACCTTCTATTGTTCCATCCCCCTCTGACTGTGATCAGTTCATCCCCCCTCTCTCTCTTACCTCCCGGCTTCTGAGAAAGAATGGACTGACTGATGACATAACCCCACTTCTCTCTGGAATGGGAGCATTACAAGAACATTTTCCATTGCTTCTCCGTCTCCTTCTAAGTCTGTGGACAAAGGCAAAACTTTGTCTTCATTTGAAAATAATTATGCTAATTAGGAGTCTTTTTCTGCTAGCAGTTTTCGGGATGAAGTCCAACCCAATCAACTTCACTGACAGTACGTATGCCTTTCAGAGGTCCTTACGTAAGGTGGATTGTTAGATATTAAATTAGATATTAGTTTAGTTCCATATTGATTATCTATCAGTTTAGTATTTCCTTCTCTCCTATATATAGGAGACATATTGTACTCAGTTTATTCAATAATCAATAATCAATAATAAAGTTTTTCTTCTTATCCCTAATTCTAATATGGTATCAGACCTAGTATTCCTATAAGGCATATACTAATTTGATCCTCGTTATCGAGGTGGAGTGATTCTCGTTTCCATCGGAATCACTCCACCTCCCAACATCACTTCCGATCAAATTTTCAAAACTCTAGCCGTCATCAAACAACAAGATCCAAAATTCTAGCCATCATCAACTACCTCAACCGTAACCCTAATCAACAACAACAAGAGCGACATCACCTCCACACACCTCCGTGACAACCACTTCCGGCATCCTACCGCCGACAACAACAACAATAGAAGAGTCCCCGACCAACCACAGCAGCATCCACTCCACTATCCCCAATCAACAAACCCATCGTCAACCCTCAACAACATGGTTGCCTTCTTCATCAACAAACCCATCGTCTCCCGACTGCAACAATAGTAACTCCGACTGTAATCAATCACAACCCTACTGCAGCATCAACCATACCCGAATTCCTGACGACAACATAACCGACCTCCGACAACCCCCAAATCCCCGTCGGCGACATCAAAGAAGAAGAAGAAGAAGAATCAGAACTCCCCTGCTTCCTCCACCGCCTCCTCGGCCACGAATCCCTCATCTACCACGGTGTCGAGTCCACCACCATCGACTCCAACAATCCCCTCCCCCCCCCCACATCAACTCCGTCAACTCCCTCTGATGCTTCCCCTACTATCTGAATCTCGTCGTCTCCCATTGCTGCTTGCTGAGCCGCCTCCCCCTGTGAACCCTAGCCGCCAACTCTCCACACCCAAATCCAACAAACCTTAGCCGCCACTCTTCCTACTTCCTCTACATCCGAAACCCTAGTTCCCCTTTCTTCTTCTAAATCCACTCAAATCCTAACCCTACCCTATATACCAAACCTGACCCGAACCCACTTTCAATAAAAACCTGAAACCCTATTACTCTCTTACCCTAAACCCAAAAATCTAGACCCAAAATCCTAACCTACCCGAAACCCGTTTTTCAATATATATATATATATATATATATATATATTGCAGGTCTTCAGCCTCTGCAGTTTTCGTCAGCAAACTCACGCCGAGTTTGAGAGGGGGAGATATCAACATCATCACAATTTTCGTCACTCTCACCTTCCATCGACGTTCACCATCTTCTACATCCAGTTCTCAGATCTCAAGTCAAGGATGAGATCCCATCAGGGACAATTCTCAAGTCAGGGGTGAGATTCCATCACAGTTCTTAGTTCAGGGACAATTCTCAAGTCAGGGGTGAGATCCCAAAATGCGCCAATAGTGCGCCACCACATATTGCTTCTTCTACTTCTCAGTTCGGGGTGAGAACCCAACAGATCGGGTTATGAAGATCCCGCCACAGTTTGGGATATGAAAATCCCAACAGTGCGGCACCACTACTTCTTTCCACCACTTTCTTCCACTACTACCATTACTATTCTCAAGTCCGGCGTGAGATCCAACACATGTGCCATCCAGCGTCTTCCCTACGCCATTTACTTGAGCGTCATTTTAACATCACAATTTGTCGTTCCTGCCACATCAACATCGTCAATATTCCAAACTCATGTTGATTGAACCAACTTGAGTTTGAGAGGGGGTGTTAGATTTTGGATTAGATATTAGCTTAGTCCCATATTGATTATGTATCAGTTTAGTATTTCCTTCTCTCCTATATTTAAGAGACATATTGTACTTAGTTTATTTAATAATCAATAATCAATAATAAAGTTTTCCTTCCTATCCCTAATTCTAACATGGATGGTGATGGTGATACTAGAAGTTTTAGTTTGGGTAATGGAAGTATCCAACACTTCTGGCTTAGTGATGACAGCAAGGAGATTACTTGGTCGGTGCCAATATGGTACATGCCTCCATCTGCTATGTGCTAAAATACTAGCAATGGGCAAATGATGTTGTATAAGGGTGGCAACCGGGCTGGCCCGGCCCGAAAATCGCCTTGAACGACTCAATTTGGGCTCGAACCGGACCAGACCACCTAAGGGCAGTCCGGTTTGGAAAAAACCCAAAATGGCCTGGTTTTGAACCTGACCACTTTGGGATCGGGCTTGCCCGGCTTGACCTGGACCGGACCAGACTGGTTCGATTCGGGGCACACTGGCGGGCTCAACGATGGGCCTGCCCAGGCTGGCCATTGGAGAATTTTTTTCTGTGTTTTTTAATATTAGTAAATCCTAGTTTACTACTATGCCCCCCCCCCCCCCCAACGGCTAGTAAATTGTAGTTCATATATATTCCATGTTTTTTTAAAAATATTTTAACCATTGTAAATCATTCAAAACTTCAAGAATTAAGAAAAATAACATGTTTTTTTTACATGATTCTTGTATATCAAAATTTTCAACAATATTATATTTTTTTATATCTATTTATATGTTAAGAGAAAGGGAGATTTAAAAAAAAAACAAGTAATATAAAATAATTTAAAAAGGCGGGCCAGCAGGACCCGGCCCCTGGTCAGCGTGGAACTGGGAGTGCAAGAACAAACTATCAATTGTTGGAGTGTAAGAACAAACTGATCAATTTACAGAGCTGACACCATAACAACGTCATTATAACAGGGCCATGATTGTTTTTTTTTAAAAAAAAATAATTTATTTATTTAAAGAAATGGTGGAGTATACCCACCATATTTCATTAATATGAGATTAAAAAAATAAACCCAGGGTACTGGGAACATGTACAAAATACCTACTGAGAAAAAAATGAAACGTAGCACCTCCAAAGGACATAGGAGTGGAGGACAAATATAACAAAAGTAAAACATACAAGAGCATCAAATAAGTGCAACATGCTACAAAAGGTCCCTCCAATAACACCCTGGGGGTGGGCAATCAGATCATGAAGCTCCATATTAGTCGAGAGTAGAACCTATCTCCACATCTTCATCATCGTACTCCTTCACCTCAAAAGCTTTGGCGATTCTTTCTCTTAGACCCGCTGCCGCAGTTGTAACTAAAGAAGAAATAAGATGCATGCTGTGAGTAAGATTATCAGAAATACTATTACAAGTCCCACGAAAATAAAAGTTATTTCTGTCTAGCCATAAAACCTAGGTCGTTGCGGCGATTGCAATATACCACGCTTCCCTCATCTCATGTCTCTCAGTAGCGAAAGTGGGTCATATCCAAAGGTTTTCATAAACCTGAGCATAAACCGATGTTCCAAGGGCTATCAGGACTTTGCACAAAACATTCTTACTTCTGGGGCACTATAAGAATAGATGAGTTTTCGACTCCAAGTGAGCGTTACAGAAGTCACAGTTAGTCGTGATGTGTGGTTGCCTTTTAGCCAAGTTCTCTCTAGTCAGAATTGCATCGTTGAGAACTAACCAAGGGAAAATTCTAACTTTCATCGGTGCTTTGGCCTTCCAAAGAATTGTAAACCACTTTGGACTACGCCCTCTAAAGTGGATGCAATTATATAGAGATCGAATCGTGAATGTTCCATTCTTCTGTAACGCCCAGGCTTTCTGGTCTGGTCTTTGAGAGCAAATAACTCATGATGGGAGAATGTAAGATTGTAGAGCTCCAAGTCACAATTTGGAGTCCACATCGAGACGCGATCTGAAAGAGGGTCTCCAGGCTCCCATTTTCCATAATTTGTCCACCGAAATGTTGGGTTGGGAAGCAAGTTCAAAAAGATTCGGGAATAACTCACAAAGAAAGTGATCTCCTTATCATTTGTCCTACTAAAACCTGGTCATCATGCCATTGCCAATGAAGGATGAGACACAGTTTTGAAACGAGTCATAGACTTTGGGAACTTCTTTCCAAAACCATGATACTCTGGGTCCCATCCAAAATCCAAGTATATGTGTCCCTTTATCTAGTATATGAGGTTGAATATACTTTTGTCATCCTTCACCATTCGGGTGAAAAACATTCCACCACCATTTGCCAAAAAATGCCATATTCATGTCTCTCAGATCAATGATCCCAAGCCCACCATGACTCTTCTTTATGAACGCTTTCTCTCACTTAATAAGATGGTAACCTTATTTGTTTGCCTCTACCCCTTTCCAAAGAAATCGTTTTCGCATTCGGTCGATCCTTTGAATGACCCATTTTGGGAATTCAAAAAAGGATAAGTAATACGTCAGTAGATTGGACACAACCGAGTTAATCAGGATCACTCTCCCCCTAGCTAAAGGGAATTTCCTTTCCAACCGGCCAACCTAGCTTCAACTCGTTCAATAATTGACATCCAATCTGATTTCTTAAGTTTTCCTGGCCGAAAAGGTAGGCCCAGATACTTAATAGAGAAATGATCAAACTTGCAGTTAAGACATATTGCGTGTTCATGAGCATTTTCCTCTGTCACCGCAATAAGAATGAAGGCGCTCTTATGGAAGTTCACTCTAAGCCCCGACCAAGCTGCAAAGCAATACATGATTCCTTTGAAGGTGATAGACTCTCCTAAATCCCCGTTCTCAAATAAAAAAGTATCATCGGTGTATTGTAATATTAAGCATCCCGGTTGGCTTCTATTACTGACCATTTGAGTAATCCAACCTGCTTGTCTACAAGTGTCCCTCATACATTTAAGTACATCTACGAGGGAGAAAGAGGACCCCCTTGCTGCAAACCTCTTCTATAGTAGAAATTCTTATCGGTCTTTCTGTTGACTAGTATTGACGACCTATTGGTAGAGAGGAAGTGCCAAATCTATGTGATCCATCTGTCCCCAAATCCTCTGCCCTTAAGAGCTTCAAGGAGACAATCCTATTCAACTGAGTCACAAGCTTTCTCGAAGTTCAGTTTTAACATGTAGCTCTTGTCATTTGAGATGTGGCAATGGTGAATAGTTTTTTTCCGCTGTCGCAACACAATCTAAGATACAACGTCCCTTAATGAGTCCCATTTTCTTGTTACTAATCAATCGATCTATCAACTTGCTTAATTTGTTAGCGAGGATCTTTGTAATTATACTGACTGGGCAATTGAGAAGGCTGATAGGGAAAAAGTTGCCAACGCCAAGAGACTCTTCCTTCTTAGGAATTAAGACAACATCATCGTAATTAATTCTACCCAGTTTAAGACTGTGGTCGTAAAACTCATTGATGACCACCATGAGATCATTTTTGATCTCATCCCAGAAAGTCTGATAAAATAACATCGGGAATCTATCAGGACCAGGTGCTTTATCATTGTCCATCGGCGAACCACCCCTTTAACCTCTTCCTTCGTGAATGGAAATTCAAGGGATTAAAGGGGCTGCTCCAAACCCTCGGGCATGTTCTGCTAGAATTCTTCACTTAGTGGGACCCTAAAATCTGTTTTACGACCGAACCTGTTTATGAAGTGAGTTTGAATGCAAGATGAATATCATCTTCTTAATGATTCACCCCTGACTCAGTTTGAACATACATGATGATGTTAGATCTCTCGCGTGCGCTGACGACCCGGTGAAAGAATGCCGTATTCGTGTCTCCCGTTTTGAGCCACAAAATTCTCAACCTCTGTTGCCATTTGATTTCTTCCATTTTGTACAATTGAGATATGCTTTCACTTAACAATAACAGCCTACTGCGTTCAGTTTGGGAGAGGTCCCTAGATTCCTCAAGTCTCTGTAGGTCTTCAATGTCTTCCAGGATGGAATCTTTAACTCGCTAGATAGTTGTATAACGTGTACAATTCTATTTTTTCAACTTAGCCCGAAGCCAGCCTGCGAATCTTTTCACACCAAATTGTTACTGCTTCATTGCCTATAGTGGGCAGCACCCAATTTTCCATTACTAGGTGATGGAATCCCTAAATTTACAGTCATGCTTTCTCAAATCTGAATTTCGTAGGGTTGTTAGCAGACCACTAACAAGAGGGAATTTTCCTACCCAATCCAAGGAGACTGACACTCTATCTAGCCTCGCCAGAATAGGGAAAGACTACATATTAGACCATGTAAATAAACGATCAGGGATTTGGATGTCAACCAGCTCTTGATAAGGAATAGCTTGGTTGAACTCCTTTCTGTCAGCGTTGTTAGCTCCTCCACCCCTATGTTCGAATGCAGATCTAGTGATGTTAAAGTCACCCCCCACAAGCCATGGGTGATGCCAACACATTCAGATAGAATATAACTCATTCCAGAACAAAAGTCTAGTTGATGCCAGATGCAAACCATATACTACCGAGATAGCCTGTGTCTAGTTATTGTTATGATGATGGAGTAGAACAGACAACAAGAATTCCCCTATGAATTCATCTAGGCAAGAAACAATCAGGGTTAAAGCCAATAGCGATGCCACTAGATGCCCCAACGGAGGGATATATCTTCCATTCAGAGATATTATTCCTTCCAACCCTTCTAAGACCCGCTACATATGACAGTTTGATTTCTTGGAGACCAACAATGTTCGTATTAGAAGTGTTAATGATATCTTTAACCATCTCTCTCCTGCCTCGCCACCCCAAATCCCTAACATTCCAATGAATAATCTTCATTAACAACAGCGAAAGGGCTTAAGGACGCGGGGGGGGGGGGGGGGGGGGGGGGGGGGGGGGGGGGGGGTCAAGTAAATTAATTCTCTCAATTTTCCACCCTCGTATTTTATTCAAGATGAGAGCGTTGCGCTCAGTATTGCCTACCGCAAGGTCACAAGTTTCGGCCATATTAAAAACCTTAAAATAAGACATGAAATAAAAAATGTAAGCTAAAAGATAATGTGTACCTCCATCATCAATCTTATCGGAATCGGCGGCAACCGCAATCTCCAAGAAATTCCCCAAATACTCCACATGAGCCCTCTTAACAAATTTATGAACTTTGGAACCTCGCGAATTACTCTGATGATTGCAGTCAACTTGAGAAACACTCAAAGAAGTAAAATGTAGACGGATTAAAATATGGGGTAGGTTCCGGGAAAGAACATGGCTGCTACAAATTCAATATCAAAATCAAATGGTGGTCGTCTGCTAAGTCAACGCAAAGTTTCTCTTGCTCCTCATTGCCTTCGATCACATTAAGAGGAGCCAACCTATTAGAGAACGGCCCATTAGAAGGAGCAACATCTCAATTGGACCCCTCCTTGGGCCCAATTAAAAGGTGAAGCCCAAGCCCACTTAGCCCATGCTCATTAATTCCCGATGCCTCAGATTCCTTCACCCCTCTGTCTGCGCGCTGTCCACGTGGCCTATTCTCAGTGGCTAGTGACTGCGGCATCACGTGGGTCGGTGATGGCTCGAGAAGCGCACCAGACGCTTCGATTCTAACTTCAACTCTCTCTCTCTCTCTATGCAGATGTCTGGTTGTGTCTTGGACTGTGTTCGTGGTTAGGGTGAGTGAGAGTTTTGCTTAGTGAGAAATCGCTGGTGAGAGCTAAAGCGTGAGAAAGGTGAAGGGATCCTCTCCACGGCTCTACTTTGGTTGTGACTTCGACTGTGCAGAAAGTGAGTTTGTTGGAGACGGTGTGGGAGAGGGGGAGAAGGTTGGGACGGCGAATACCCAAATCCAGCGTGATTCGCTTCAAGTGGGTGTGTGCGCGCCGTGGAGGCGGTGCACGAAGCTTATATGACGTACATACAATTAGTCGGTACTCGCTATGTGATTAGGCTCAAGCTGGGGTCCAGTACAGTATTGGTGGAGGTTGGGGACAAGCTGTAGTCAGTTCGTCCTAGTTGTAGTTTTTTTGTGGCCCACCCTTTAAGAGAGAACCCTGATTGTATGTATTGGTTATATTGCTTCATATTCTATTTTGTTATCTGTAGGTTGTAATTTGTCCCAGTACTCTGGATTTGTTTGGTTAATTCTCATTAATGAAACAGGGTGGCCTTATTCCACCTTTTCCTTCAAAAAGAAAAAAAAAAAACAACTTCTCTCTCTTATTTCGCTCATCTTCTTTCTCAAACCGACAACTAGCTCCATTTGAGAAGACCCAAACATCAAGAGCTCTCCTCCCTCCCCACTCTTTCCGCCTCTTGGAGCCACATGCTTCGCTTTGTACCCGATTTCCTTGATCTCTGTTTCTTACTTGCATGGGGCCATGATTGGTGCCAAGCAACATCTTCTGTTTGACTTTGATGGTGATTTTGATGCCTATTGATTCCAACCAAGCCTCTGTTTTTTAATTGGTGGATATTGGGCCCAAGCCTCAAATTAAATGAAAAAAAAAAGATGCTCTATTAATTCCAACACTTTGATGGTAATATTGCGTTAATGTTCCACACAAATGTATAATGCAATGTAGCACCATAAATAATTTGAGCATAGGTGGAAGCGTGGAACATTAACACCTTAACTAATTTGCGAATAAGTGGAAGCACGGAACATAACACCTTAATTAATTTGCGGAGGATAATGCTATACTACATTAAGTGATGGATTGGAGCCTATAACTAATTATCACAAAAATGTTTATATAGGTTTCACCTCCATGAATTTAGTAGTATTAAATTAGTAAACAAAAAATAGGACGCATAGTGTTTACATTTTTGTTGTTGTAAGAGCATCCACGGCCGTTGCTATTTATCCATTTTATGCATATTTTAGTAAACGAAGCGCTGCAGCCGTTTGCTATTTATGCATATTTTAACGATTTGACAACAGTGGATTGCTATATATGAGAGCGAAAATGAGAAAATGCATATTATACAGGCACTAAAAAAAATTATTATTATTATTATTTTTTTGTTTTTTCCCTCGTACGGCCAATTAAAAAATTATATATATTTTAATTTTTGTGCACTTGAAGTGCCGTCCCAAAATTTTTTGGTCTTTTTTCCATTATTAAAATTATACTTAAATACACAATTTATGAGTTAATTTAGGGGTTAATATTAATTAGTGGGTTAATTAGGGGGAGAAAGGTTCGGGTGAGAACCATTCCCTGGGGTGAGAACCTAAGGGCCTATCCCAGCCATTCATCTGTGTAATCTTAACGATCAAGATTTTTTAAAATTAAACAATAAGATTAATTAATTTCTGCATTAAGATGTCAATCCCTTTAATTAAGGGATGGGGACCGCGTAATAAAAGGAATGAAAGATCACAGATTATTAGGCAACATATATTGCTGATATGGCTAAAAATGGGGTTAAATCGGGACCGTCCAGATCGAGCACGAATCCTGAAGCATGGGGGTAAAAAAGTAATTTCACATACAGATGGATCCAAAACGGGTATTGGGCCTCCTTCTCACAGGACCAACCACCCGCGAATAGATCCGCTTCAACTGGGCATGGGTCCCGACCCGATACAAGCCCGATCCACCAAGAGAGGAGAATCAGGCCACTGATTTGTTCAAATCAAATCAATAAACCTGATTGGCTCTCACCAGGGAATCAGGGGCTAACTTCCCAAAAACAGAATAAGAGGATTTTCCTCCTAACTGTTAGGCAGGAAATCAGGTCCCAAATCATTCCAAAGGCGACTATAAATACAACCCCTCTACCACCAAGACCAGGTTAATCACTTCTTCACCACTTAAGCTCTTTCTTAATCTTTATCTGATTACTGACAAGAGCGTCGGAGGGTGCGTCGCCGGAATCAACCCCGGTGTCTCGCACTTCCTTGCAGGTTGCGGCGGGAACAAGAAGGCTGAGACAGCTGTTCAGGTTTTCCTCGGATCCACAAATTCTATTTGTTTACCCCCACACCGAAATCAGCGGTAACAGATTGGCGCCGTCTGTGGGAAAGCCACACGAACAGTCTCAGCCCCTTTTTCGTCGTCCTCTGCAGCCATGCCGCCGAAGAAGAACAGATCCAGAGGGTCGAACCGTGGGGGCAACCCCACCGACCCAGCAACTGAAGCTCCGGTCAATCCTATCCTTCAGTCTGACCTCCCTCCGCTGACCCAGCAGGTCCCACCTCCTCCTCCTCCTACCAAACAGCAGCCCAACAATGGTCCGTCCGGTCATAACGGTCGGAAGGAGAAGCAGCCTCTCAATCCGGGTCATGTCTCGGTCCATAACGGGTCCTCGGACTCGATGGCTTCACATCACCCCGACCTCCGCATCACACTTCTGAACCGTTAGAAAGACGACGACCTCCGTACCCATCTTGACGAGAGGCGGGCCCGAGAGGGAGCCTCCCGCCAGCGTCGAGGTGAGCGGTCGCCACGTCGTCGGGACGGCAAAAGGACCCCGGAGCACAGAGGCCGAGCGGCGTCCCCCGATCGCCGAGGGAGGAGTTCCCGCTCCCCCAGGGATCGGCGTCATCCGAGGGACCGGAATGTGCCTATCAGCCGGGCCGAATTCCTCCAGTTTCAGGAGACTGTTCTGCAGGCCCTCAATCTTCGGCAGAACGTCCAGAATGCTCAGAGGGCTCCGACGCCCCCCAGGGATCCCAGTCCTCGGTGCCGAACCAGGAGCCCTTCCCCGGCTCCCAGCCGCCAGCAGCGGGAACAAAGCCCACGCCGGTCTCAGGATTACCGGCGCCGCAGTCCACGCTCCCCTTCCTATGAAGAGGAGTCCGGAGGGTCATACGACTACCAGCGGAGGGACGACGCGCTCATCCGCCGTATCCATGAGGTGGAGAGGCGCATCGGCCGCATGGACAGGGAGGAAGAGTCCCGAGCCGGAACCTTCCGTCCAAGCCGACCCCCCTTCTCAAGGTCGATCATGGAGGCCCATATACCGAGGAGTTTCAAACCGCCACAGTTTGAAACATACTCTGGGGAATCCGACCCGGTCGACCACATCGAGAGCTTCAAGACACTGATGCTGATCCATCAAGCTTCCGACGCAGTGCTCTGCAGGACCTTCCCTGCCACCCTCAGGGGGTCGGCTCGGGAATGGTATTCTAGACTCGCCCCCTCATCCATCTTCTCGTTTGAACAGTTCGAGATGCTGTTCATCACTCACTTCGTGAGTAGCCGGCGAGCCGAGAAGACGGGTCTTTCCTTACTGAACCTGCGGCAGGAGAAGGAAGAAAAGCTGCGGGACTATGTGAAAAGGTTCACCGCAGAAGTCAGGTCGATTGCCTCCCTAGACCAGTCCGTGGCCACCGTGGCGTTCCAGTCGAACGTCCTTAACGCCAACCTCCGATCATCCCTGGCCAAGAAGCCCCCGCAAGACTTCGCGGACCTCCTCCTGAGGTGCGAGAAGTACATCCGGGCAGAGGAGGCCGAAGCCCTTCCACGCTTCGGGGGGCCCTCCGCAGGGTCGAAGAGGAAGGCGACAGGAGAAGAAGGGTCCAAGAAAGCTCAGAAGGACACGGGCGGTCAGCACCACCCTCCCCCCAGGTTCGAGAAGTTCACTCCCCTCACCACAAATGTCTCTACTATCCTCATGGAGGTGGAGAAGGAGGGAATCATCCCTCCAGCCCCGAGGATGCACACCCAGGCGAAGAAGAGAAACAAAGATAAGTGGTGTCGTTACCACCGAGACCACGGGCACGACACGAACGACTGCCGGGCTCTGAGAGATGAGATTGAAGCCCTCATTCGGAGGGGGCAGTTGGCCAAGTTCGTGAAAGCTAACGATCGGACAGATCGGAACTCTCCTCCCCCTCGGGGGGCTAACAAGCGCTCCGAGCGGCGCGAGGAGACACCCGAGTTCGAGGAGGAACGGGTTCTGCACCTGATCCACGGAGGCCCAATGGGGGGCTCCTCTAATTCCTCCCGAAAGGCCTTCGTCCGGGAGGTCAACTCGGTCCACAGTGCCCCTCCCCCGAAGGGTCTCGGCGTCCCTGTGTCTTTCTCCGATGCCGACCTCGAAGGAGTCCGAACCCCCCATTGCGATGCCCTCATCATCGACCTCCGCATGGCCAACTTCAAGGTGCAGAGGATTTTGGTGGACAACGGGAGTTCGGTCAACATCCTTTTCCTCTCGGCCTTCCAAGGCCTGCAGCTGTCCCGAGACCGTCTCAAGTCGGCCGGTTACACTCTCCACGGGTTCACGGGGGTCCCGGTAACCGTCGAAGGGGTGATAACCCTAGACGTTACTGCGGGAAGCACCCCTACTACCCGGACCGAGCCGATGGACTTCATGGTAGTCGACGTCCCGGCAACATACAATGTCATCCTAGGCCGACCCGGCCTAGCCGCCCTTGAGGCCGTCCCCTCGGCATACCACTTGAAGATGAAGTTCCCCACTCGGTCGGGAGTAGGGGAAGTCAGGGGAAGCCAGGAAACAGCTCGGAAGTGCTACATGACTTCACAGGGGGACCAGTGCTCTCGCTCGAGACACTCGAAATCCCCGAGCCGAAGGCCCGCACAACGTCCGAGCCGGCGGACGAGTTAGAAGAAGTACTCTTTTCGGATGAGGATCCGAGCCGAAAATTCCTCGTCAGTAAGTCCTTGCCGACCGTGCTGTTCTCGGACTTGGTGAGGTGCATCAGGAATAACCGCGACCTATTCGCTTGGTCAGCCGCGGACATGCCCGGCATCTCCGAAGACTTGCTCGTCCACCGCCTAAGCGTCGAACCGGGCTGCAAACCGGTTCAGCAGAAGAGGCGAAAGTTTGCCCCCGAGCGACAGCAGGCAATCAAGGAGGAAGTGGACAAGCTGCTGAAGGCCAAGTTCATCCAGGAGGTAAATTATCCCGAGTGGCTGTCGAATGTCGTAATGGTCAAGAAGTCCAATGGCTCGTGGAGGATATGCATCGACTTCACTGACCTGAACAAGGCATGTCCGAAGGATCCATTCCCTCTCCCGAACATCGACACCCTTATTGACGCCACCTCGGGCCATGAGCTCCTCAGCTTCATGGACGCCTTCTCGGGGTACAATCAAATCCGGATGTTTCCTCCGGACATCCCGAAGACCTCCTTCGTCACCGATCAAGGCCTCTACTGCTACCGGGTCCTGCCGTTCGGTTTGAAGAATGCATGCGCCACCTACCAGCGCCTCGTCAACAAGGTCTTCCAGCACCAAATCGGCCGAAACATGGAGGTGTACGTGGATGACATGCTCGTCAAGAGCATCCACGGCACCGATCATGTAACCGACCTCCAGGAGGCCTTCAGTGTGTTGAGGAAGTACAACATGCGGCTGAACCCGAACAAGTGTGCGTTCGGGGTCTCCTCGGGAAAATTCCTCGGCTTCATGGTGAGCCAGCGAGGGATCGAAGCTAACCCCGAGAAGATCAAGGCCATATTAGACATGGCCCCGCCTCGGAACGTCAAGGAGGTGCAGAAGCTCACCGGTCGGCTCGCGGCCATCGGTCGTTTCCTCTCCAAGTCAGGGGAAAAGTGCCTCCCCTTCTTCAAAGCACTCCGGGGGGCTAAAGGATTTGAATGGGGCCAAGCACAGCAAGAATCGTTCGACCAGCTGAAAGCCTATCTGGTGAACCCCCCTCTGCTCAGTAAGCCGGTCCCGGGCGAGCCTCTCTTCATCTACTTAGCCGCTTCCGAGCAGACCTTGAGCGCTGTCTTGGTGAGAGAAGAGGACCGGACCCAAAGGCCCATATACTATGTGAGCAAGGTGCTTCGGGACGCAGAGCTCCGCTATCCGAGGATAGAGAAGATAGCCTACGCTCTGGTCATGGCAGCAAGAAAGCTTCGGCCCTACTTCCAATCTCACTCGGTCGTCGTCCTCACCGATCAACCCCTCAAGCAGGTCCTCCACAAGCCGGAGACCTCGGGCCGGCTAATGAAGTGGTCCATAGAGCTAAGTCAGCATGACATCTCCTATCAGCCTCGGACGGCAATTAAGGCACAGGCACTCGCCGACTTCATTGTAGAGTCCACCATCCCTGAGGTCGGCCACGTCCCAAATGGGCCCCCCATTTGGACAGTCTTCGTGGATGGGTCCTCTTGCAGTGAAGGAAGCGGCGCCGGCATTATCCTGAACGGTCCTGACAGCTTCCTCCTGCAGTATGCGATCCGCATGGACTTCAAGGCCTCGAACAACGAGGCGGAGTACGAGGCCCTCATAGCTGGTCTCGGACTCGCACGAAGTGCTGGGGCGCAGCGCCTCCGGATTCACAGTGATTCCCAGCTAGTCGTGAACCAGGTCTTGGGCGAATATGAAGCCCGGGACGAGCGAATGGCGAAGTACCTCGCCAAAGTCCGGGATCTCATGGGCCGCTTCGAAGAAGCCATCATCCAACGGGTCCCCCGGGAGGAGAACTCACAAGCTGACGCTCTCTCCAAGTTGGCCTCGTCTTCTCTACAAGGTCTCGAACAGACCATACTGATTGAAGTCCTCTCTAAACCGAGCATCGAAGACGAGACACCTAGCTCGGTGGAGTCATTGCCGGTCATGCTGCAGGACAATTGGATGAAGCCACTGGTAGAATTCTTAAGGGATGGAGTTCTGCCCTCGGATCCCAAAGAAGCCCGCCGAGTCAGAACTCGGGCCGAGCGCTATGTCTTGATCGAGGGCGTCTTATACAAACGCTCCTTCTCTCAAATAGATGGCCGACCTTATCTAAGGTCCCTCTCTCCGGAACAGGCCGAATATGCCCTACAGGAGCTTCATGAGGGCATCGGAGGGGCACACTCCGGATTCAGGTCTTTGGCTCGGAAAGCTTTGAACTATGGGTACTTCTGGCCGACCCTTCTTCGAGATGCCGAGCGACATGTTCGGCAGTGCAGCTCCTGCCAGAGACACTCCAGCATCCGACGCCTCCCTCAGGCCAACCTCACCTCCCTATCGAGCCCTATCCCCTTCGCGATGTGGGGAATGGACTTACTAGGGCCTTTCCCTCCAGCTCCGGGTCAGCTCAAGTTTTTAGTCGTAGCCATCGACTACTTCTCGAAGTGGGTCGAGGCCGAGCCCCTCGCCACGATAACCGAGAACAAAGTGGTGCAGTTCTTCTGGAAGAACATCATATGCAGATTCGGCGTCCCCCGCATCCTCGTGACGGACAACGGGACTCAGTTCACTGGCACAGCATTCCGAGCCCTATGCGACGACCTCGTCATTCAACAGCGCTTCTCGTCCGTCTCACACCCTCAGTCGAACGGACAGACCGAGAACGCTAATAAGCAGATCCTCGCGGGAATCAAGAAGAGGTTGGACAAGTGCTCCAAAGGATTGTGGGTCGACCAACTCCCTAATGTGTTGTGGAACTACCGCACAAGCAAGCGGACGCCCACCGGAGAGTCCCCTTTCAGCCTTACTTATGGGGCCGAGGCCGTGATACCCCTCGAGGTCGGAATACCTTCCCCTCGGCTCATAGCCTATGACGAAGCGCAGAATGCCAGGGACCTCAGAGGAGACTTGGACCTGATAGATGAACTGAGGGAAAGGGCATCGATTCGGCAACAGAATTACAGAAGGAGGGTCGAGCTAGCGTACAACAAGAAGGTCCGACCCGCCAACCTTGAACAAGGAGACCTGGTATTGAGAAAGCTAGCCATATCCCTCCCCAGTCAGAGGAGCAAGCTAGCTCCGAATTGGGAAGGGCCGTACCGGATCACAAAAGTTGTTCGGCCTGGGGCATATCGACTTGAGGACATGGATGGCAGAGAGCTCCCGAGGACTTGGAATGCCGACCACCTCCTGAAATACCAAGAGAGCGCTCCGGTGCCTCTCTAAGTAATCCGAGGTGTCGAACCATTCCTCTCCTCTAACTTGTAACCTGTTCCATGAATTGTACTATGTAAAACGGTTCGCCGTCAAATATCAAATAAAGAAAGTTCTATTTTGTTTGTGAATTTGCATGTTTCTCTCCCCTCTTATTATACCGATGGTTCGGAGTCCAACACTCGGCTCGAACTTTACCTCCTCGGCTCGTCTCCAGACGAACCAGGGGTAGATCGCCGTTCGGAATTGCTCCCACAGCCGTTGAACTATACCGATGGTTCGGAGTCCAACACTCGGCTCGACTTTACCTCCTCGGCTCGTCTCCGGACGAACCAGGGGTAGATCGCCGTTCGGAATTGCTCCCACAGCCGTTGAACTATACCGATGGTTCGGGGTCCAACACTCGGCTCGACTTTACCTCCTCGGCTCGTCTCCGGACGAACCAGGGGTAGATCGCCGTTCGGAATTGCTCCCACAGCCGTTGAACTATACCGATGGTTCGGAGTCCAACACTCGGCTCGACTTTACCTCCTCGGCTCGTCTCCGGACGAACCAGGGGTAGATCGCCGTTCGGAATTGCTCCCACAGCCGTTGAACTATACCGATGGTTCGGAGTCCAACACTCGGCTCGATTTTACCTCCTCGGCTCGTCTCCGGACGAACCAGGGGTAGATCGCCGTTCGGAATTACTCCCACAGCCATTGAACTATACCGATGGTTCGGAGTCCAACACTCGGCTCGACTTTACCTCCTCGGCTCGTCTCCGGATGAACCAGGGGTAGATCGCCGTTCGGAATTGCTCCCACAGCCATCGAACTCCGCGACAACACCGGGGGCAAATACTTGGTTAAAATCCTGCCCTAAAAGATTGCTTTCCGGAAATCCCCCACGTTGTGACGAGCGCACGGCTTGCATTCGGAACGGGAGAGGATAAGAAGGGTGGACCTACTCCTCGGTCGGAATCTGAGCAAGTGCCATTCCGAGCCCGTAAACGGAGAAAATTCACTTTCCCCTCAACTTTCGTGCGTGATCTCGATCAGACAGCTCAGATCATGCCACCTGCGCAAAACGACAAGATAACGTTTTCTTGGGAACTGAGCCGCCTCGAGATTCGCGCCTACGTTCGACGGCTCGGATCTCGCCACCTGCTCTAAGCGACAAAATAGCACTTTCTTGGGTACAGAGCAGCCTGGGGAGTCGTGCCGTACCGTGTCAGAACCACTAAACGACAAAGCGCCGTACCCCTGCGGACCCATTCGGCTAAACAGACACGCTCGGTTCAAAAGACCTCGGCGCGGAAAACACAGTTACAAACGAGATAAAGGCGCAGAACAATAAAAGAAATTTTATTAAACAGCCAGGCTAAAATACACAGCACGTCTGTCCCATAGTTACAAAGTGTTCGCAAACAAGATACAATGCCGACTTACAACACTTAGTGTTCAAAAAGAAATATCTTCACTGAATTCTTCGGCCGACCGTTCGTCCCCCTCGGCTGGCAGCTCCTCTGCCTCCCCCCGGAGCTTCGCCATTACAGCCCGCAAGTACCGCATCTCCGAGAGCAAGTCGTCCCGCTCGGCAATAATCTTCGACTGGATGTGCCGAATGCTTTTGACCCGAAGAGCGTTGCTGAATGCGGTCTGCGAGTCTTCATCCTCTCCTGTGGGGCTCAGCTCGACGATCTTATTCTCCAAGCATTGGATCTCGGCTTCACGGAGACTGAGGACCAACGAAAGGTGGTCCCACTCACTCTCGGCTCGGCGTAACTTCAGATCGGCTCTCCTGGGGCTCAGAACCACCGTTCCAGAGGTAGCCTCGGATTTGGAATCATCTTTCGAACGATCGGGGTCCAAGCCATGGATCGTAACAACGAGCTGAAAAGAAGGGAAAGAGAATAACACAATTTCAATACACCGCCGAAGTCCTACACAATTTCAAAACATTCTAAGGAAATTTTCAAGATTCACATTCAGATGTAATAGTGTTACAGATGACCGAGCCGACCCTACAATCAAGTTTTACAACAACCAACGAAAGTGAAAAACAACAAGGTCAAGGTCTCCTCGGAAGGGGAATGCTTCGGTTCAGGGATACGCGAGAACGACGAGGTCTGCCCTCCGAACTCGATCCTAAACCAACGAAGCGCGACCCCCCTTCGCTGCTAGCCCTGACCACGGCACCTGCCGAGGCCCCGCTCGACGAGACAGCCGCGCTGCTCTGCGCGTCAGCCGGACTCCGCCTGGTCATAGGCGAGCGTGTCGCAAGCTCATAAAACGTAATCCCCTTCTCACTTTCTTCGTGGGTGCACGAAGTACTGCGAACGTTAGCCCTCTCCGGCGCAGGCTTGAACGACGCGATCTCCTCCTCCAGTTCGATAATCCTGTCTCTAAGAACGTCGTCCCTCGCCGACTTCATCGGGCGAGAAGGCCTTGACGAGCCGGAGGCATTAGCACCCTCGGCAGCGAGCCGACGGAAGTGGGTGACCTCAATTCCCCTATCTATCGTGATCCTTCTGAGCCTGTCGACGTCGGCCACTAACCTCATGCGCTCGGCCAACGCCTTCTCCAACTCAGAGGCCAACTTCACTGCCTCCGCCGAGCGTTCCCTCTCCGCCAATTCCAAGTGTCGGACCTCTGCCAAAAGATCGGCATTCCTCTGCTCGGCAGCGGTTAGCTCCCCGCGGAGCCGCTCGACTTCCCCTTCGGGACAAGGGGCTTGGTAGTGCTTCCGCAGCTGATACAGCTCGCGGCACTGCCTCCGTAGAACTGCCTTCACCTCCTCCGCCTGGCCGAGCAGAAGAAACCGCCTCTGTCGGCTGTCCTTGAGCTCACGCTTCATTTTGGCCAACTCCTTCCGGAGGCAGACGAGCTCCGTGACCGGACCGAACCTCACCTGAAAAGTAGAGATAAATCCGATACCCAACACTCGGAAACATCTACGGCTAGTCACACACAAATCCGAAGCTCAACACTTGGGCAAATTTTGGCCAAACAAAATATTTTCATTTCAAAATCAAAGTGAAAGCTTTACACTAGCGGTGGCCAGTCCGCAGTTAGGCTTACAAAAGAAAAAAGACAAAAAAGAAGACAACCGAGTCAGGGGTCGACCTTTTTGCCGCTCGGGTCCGTCGACCCCTCGGTCTTGTCCTCGCCACCGTCCTCGCCTTCGCCTTCGCTCCAGCTCTCCTCCTCGGAGCCGTCCACCTTCTCGTCCTCGGCCTCAGACCCCGCAGGACCCTCGACGACTTCCGTCTCTCCCGCAGGCCCGAGCATCCCCGCGGGCACACCCTCCTCCCCTTCCACGGGGTCGTAAAAGTGGTAGGAGGAGATGTCGAAGCCCGGGTTCCTGGCGGCTATGTGGGTCAGCGCTCGACCATAGGCTTCCTCCATGTTCTGGAGCATATGCTGAGCAGCCTCCTCCTGCACGGCCTTCTTCACCCTCTTCACCTTCTTCTGGTGCTTGGCCTGGGTCCTCTCGGCCCTCTTCTGGGCCTTCTCCGTCTCCGACCGAGCATTGGCCAAGGCCTCCTTCAGTTCGGCGACCTCCTTCTCCGCAGCCTCAAGTTTAGCCGCCGTGTCCTTCGACAGCTGAATGGACTTGGCCAGCTGCCCCTCCAACCCCTTCACCTCGTCAGCCCTCCTCGTCGAGAGGAGCTGCTCGGCATCGAGCTGCTGCGTAACCTTGACGCGCTCTGCCCTCTCCCGTTCCTTCTCCTGCTCCTTGCTCGCCATCTCCTCGACCAGGAAGTTGAAGTGGCAGAGGGTCTGGAAAAGAGCGACGGATTAAAATCCGAACCCAAATACTTGGCACAAAAAAAAGGGAGAAGAACTCAAGGGAAGAAAAGCCAAAGAGAAAGAGCCCGGCCAACTTACCGACATAGTGTTCCGAGCGATCTGCATCACGGCGTCCCCTGCTTGCCCGGCCTTCAGGGTCGCTCGGCCCTTCGGGGTCGGCAGGTGCTTCACGGCCTCCATACAGATGTTGCCATCGCCCAAGAAGCCGTCGACCTGCATGACTTGCCAGTCGGGGACGAAGATCTGTTTGTGACGCTCGGTCAGGATCTTCTCCGCCTCGGCAGTCAGGGGCGGAACTTGGAGGGACAACACCTCCGTCACGCCGAACGTGCCGATCGACGGACCAGGAGCGTCCCCCTTCGGGGTCGGTGTCGGTGCATCCGGGGCGGGCGGGTCGAGGACCTGGACCTCCGCATGGTCAAGGACCATGACCTTCGGCTGCTCGGCGGTCTTCGCGACCGAAGGCTTCTTCGCTGGACGGCTCTCCTGAGTCTCCGCCGCCGACCTCTTCTTCTTCTCCTGCTCCGAACGACCTTTCGCCATCAGGGCCCTGTAGTCCATCTTCATCGTCTCTGCAAAAGCCGAATGAAAGAACTTAGATAAATTTTCATGAGCTTTAAACAATAAGTATAAATACCAGAAGCGTACGAGGGTCGATCGGACTGAGACCCCCATGGAACAGATCCTCCTCTGTAATATCTTTCCAACTCATGGTTGGCAAAGCGAGGAGCCTCCTCCGGACCTCGGCCTCTCCCTCATTCAGTGGCACCTCCTTCTTGGTGCGCTTGGGCAGGCCCTCCGTCTCCCAAACCGCCGGTATCACCCACGGCGTCAGGGATCGGACGAGGAAGTACTTTGTCTTCCAATGTTTGATCGAGTCCGGATTCTCGATCAGTTTCACACCCGGCCGGGGCGACAGATAAAACCTCTGTTCATCTTTCCTCGGCTGGCAGGGTCGATAAAGATTACGAAAGAGGAACATGCTCGGCTTAGCGCCAACCTCTTGGCATCGAAGGACGAAGGCTGTAACGTGCCTCCATGTGTTCGGCGCCAGCTGAGCAGGACTCAAACCGTAAAAGACCAAGACCTCAACCACGAACGGATGGAGGGGAAAGCGGAGTCCGGCGATAAGGGAATCGACCGGGAAGACGCACACGTCTGGCGAACAGCTCGTGTTTGCTCGAAAACCCGGCCCAGGGAGAAGTAGGACATACTCTAGCGGGATCCGAAATCCCTCTCGGATCATCCGAAGGTCATCCTCGGTGAGCGACGAGATAACATGGTCCACCTCGGAAACTTCCCTCGGCTCATTCTCCTCCACCAGTGGGGCTGTACCCTGAGTCACTTTCTCCAAGACGTCATCAGCGTAGTCCCGAACGCCGCCCACACTCGACAAGACAATGGGCTGCCGACCGAACGCCCCCGCCGTCTTCGGCGTCTCCACAATGGTGACCACGCCCTTGTCCTTCCGGGACGGAGCCTCAACCTCCCTAGGCCGCTCGGCCACATCGCCTTCTCTATCCGGGCGAACGATCTCCTGCTCACTCGGCTCCGCCACACCCTTCCCTTTATCCCCTCGGCCAACGATTTGTTCCGAGGCGGGGGTCTCAGTGATCTTAACCATTTCAAAGAGAGAAGGGATAGAAACTGACCTTGAAGTGATGTGTATGGTCGGAGAGTTCACCGAAGTCTACAAACGCTACCGCGACAGCCAGCAACACCGCCAGAGAGCAGAAAACTTCGCAACAAAGTAAAAACTGAGGAGAGAGAGTAAAAACGAAAAGTGAGACTTGGTCTAAGGGGGGGTGAAGATTTATAGTGAAAACGGGACGTCCCTTGGACTCCCAAAGCGACTTTTGGGCCGCTCTCGAAACATCGCGAAGGCCCACAACCGCTGTCTCCATCACCAAGTCAGCTAGCTCGGCACCAGGGGATCTGAATCCGAGCTGCAAGCGAAACTTACATTACGGCTACAGGGTCCGGTCGGAATCCGTGCAGGTGCCTTTCCGAGCGCGTAAACGGAGAAAACTCACTTTCTCCTCAATACTCGTGCGTGATCTTAATCAGACGGCCCAGATCTCGTCGAGAACACTACACGACAAGATAGTGTTTTCTCGAGAAACGCACCCATCTCGAGATACGCACCAGCGTCGAACGGCTCTAATTACGCCGCGTCGCTCGGACGATCAAACCTTCGGATGCCTCACCTACGTCCAAGGAAGGCAGTAAAATTTTGATTCAGTTTTGAGGCGCCGCCTTCGGCAAGCGCCCCCCAGGTCCCGTGGCTCGGCTGGTATTCTACCGACCCACGGGCCCCGGTCAGAAACAGATCGGCACTCCCCCCGTCTCTAACTCCCCCGGGCTGACATCCATCAGAAGCCATCAGCCCGGAAGGAAGACAGAGATGAGAGGGGACCCATCCACACTCAGGGATCGGGAGAAACGCACCATTCCGAGCCAGTTGTTTGCAACTGGAAGGCGCGACTTGCCAGAGGGCTCTGACCACAGCGCCTTCACAGTTGCTAACAACAGGCTCGGACGGTCCAAAAGCCCGAGCTGCAACTCATGATGAAGCGCACCATTCCGAGCTGGTTGGTTGCGACTGGAAGGTCCAGTCTGTCAGAGGGCTCTGACAGCGGCGCCTTCACAGTTGCAACAAACGGACTCGGATGGCCCGGAGATCGGCATCGGACATGGATCATCACTCTCTCGCCAAGACCTCCGCTCACTCCGACGCTCGCTTCGGAGCCACCAAAGAAAGCAGAAGATCTTGGTGAGAGAACGACCACCCGTCCTTCCGAAGAGGCCCACACCCCGGGTCCGGACTATTGCCGTCGACCCTACTGTCTTATTGCTCCCCGCTCCTAACACCCCCTTTCGGAGCAGTGAGGAATGGGGAAACAACAAGACAACAAGGCGACCGCCCGTCCTTCCGAAGTAAATCCTCCTTCGGATCCGAACTACGGTCGTCACCACTACTACCTCGTTCCCCCCTCGCTCCTGACATCCACTTTGGGGCCGTCAAGAACAAAGGAAAAACCGGGTAGAAGAGCAACCACCTCTCCGGACCTCAAGAGAGAAACTACCCAAGGCAAAGTACCCCCGAGGTCTGAAACTCTATGTTGATTGTGACAGAAATGGCAAAGGGAGTGGAGTACTTATAGCCTACCTTCAAGAACCAGTCATTATGGCCCTCGGAAGTTGAAACGCCGCGTGTTAATTAAGGGAATTATCCTTAATGACATTGGGAAGGCGGAACGCCGCGCAAGTCCCGGAGCACAATTAATACCATTGAGAACAGAACCATCCCGGATTGCTAGAAACCACAGGTCCTCGGTCGGCGTCCGAGCAAGTGCCTTTCCGAGCTCGTAAACGGGGAAAAACCATTTTCCCCTCAACTTTCGCGTCTGATCTCAATCAGACGGCCCAGATTTTGCCGAGAGCACTAAAAGACAAGATAGTGTTTTCTTGGGAGCTGCGCCCGTCTCGAGATACGCGCCGACATCCAACAGCTTAGATAACGCCACGTCGCTCGACCTGCCGAACACCACTGCCTTCGGTCGGCGTCCGAGCAAGTGCCTTTCCGAGCTCGTAAATGGAGAAAAAAAAGACACCGATCAACCGCGACCGTTCGATCTCTCAGAAATTCGTGCTCCTGACGATGAATGGTCCAGATTGCGCCACGTGCGCTAAAAGACAAGATAGCGTTTTCTTGGAAAATGCGCCACCATCCGATGGCTCAGATTGCGCCACGTCGCTCGGAACGCCGAACCCCCTAGTCTCCGGTCGGCAGCCGAGCAAGTGCCTTTCTGAGCTCGAAAATGGAGAAAAACGCCGCCGAGCTACAACAGCCGTCAGATCCTTCCGAAATTTGTGCTCGCCCATGATCAACGGCTCAGATCAAGCCACGCCATTAATCGGTATTTAAATCATTTTTTATTTATTTTAATCGTTTTATTTGCTTAAAATTTGCGAAAAAATTGCTAAAAATTCGGAAAAATTAGCTAAAAATTCTGGGAAATGATTGAAAATTCGGGGACACGCTTTCGGACCCCGGAGCGAACAATTATTACCCCGAATGCACCGCTAAAGTCCCCGAACGATTAGCAAACACATCGCAGAATTAAACAAGTACTTCGAAAAAAGTAGATAAAAGACTATCAGATACCCGACTCAGCTCAAGAACAGCTCACCGCATCAAAAGTTACCTCATTACCCCCTTTCTAGATTCAAAATCCCACATTTGGACTCCGATACAACTCCACCAGCCACTGAGACAGCTGAACTACTCCTCAAAGTCTGATCACGCTCAGTCTTTAGGAGTGGGGGGCTCGTGATATGGCTAAAAATGGAGTTAAATCGGGACCGTCCAGATCGAGCACGAATCCTGAAGCATGGGGGTAAAAAAGTAATTTCACATACAGATGGATCCAAAACGGGTATTGGGCCTCCTTCTCACAGGACCAACCACCTGCGAATAGATCCGCTTCAACTGGGCATGGGTCCCGACCCGATACAAGCCCGATCCACCAAGAGAGGAGAATCAGGCCACTGATTTGATCAAATCAAATCAATAAACCTGATTGGCTCTCACCAGGGAATCAGGGGCTAACTTCCCAAAAACAGAATAAGAGGATTTTCCTCCTAACTGTTAGGCAGGAAATCAGGTCCCAAATCATTCCAAAGGCGACTATAAATACAACCCCTCTACCACCAAGACCAGGTTAATCACTTCTTCACCACTTAAGCTCTTTCTTAATCTTTATCTGATTACTGACAAGAGCGTCGGAGGGTGCGTCGCCGGAATCAACCCCGGTGTCTCGCACTTCCTTGCAGGTTGCGGCGGGAACAAGAAGGACGAGACAGCTGTTCAGGTTTTCCTCGGATCCACAAATTCTATCTGTTTACCCCCACACCGAAATCAGCGGTAACAATTGCCTTTTTTATTTTATTTAAAAGGAATGTAGATCACAGATTATTAGGCAACATATATTGCCTTTTTTATTTTATTTTCAGCCGAACCACAATCTTCATCAGGATGAACAACATTTGTTGCTACGTACAATGTTGCTAAATATGAAATTTTTATCTACTTACAATACAGTCAGTTGCTATATTGTGAACGAATTGGTGTAGGAACGAATTGGTGATGATTCTGAAGTTGCTATTAAGTTGGGATACAAAATCTTCTCGAATAGCAACTGTAATAATTATAAATAGCAACTGAAATAATTATAAATAGCAACTGAAATTGGTGAAGGAATACTATAAATAGTAACTGAAGTTAAAATTATAAATAGCAACTGAAGTTGCTATTGTATCTACTTACAATACAGTCAGTTGCTATATAGTGAACTAATTGGTGAAGGAACGAATTGGTGATGATTCTGAAGTTGCTATTAAGTTGGGATACAAAATCTTATCGAATAGCAACTGTAATAATTATAAATAGCAACTGAAATAATTATAAATAGCAACTGAAATTGGTGAAGGAATACTATAAATAGCAACTGAAGTTAAAATTATAAATAGCAACTGAAGTTGCTATTGTATCTACTTACAATACAGTCAGTTGCTATATAGTGAACTAATTGGTGAAGGAACGAATTGGTGATGATTCTGAAGTTGCTATTAAGTTGGGATACAAAATCTTCTCGAATGGCAACTGTAATAATTATAAATAGCAACTGTAATAATTATAAATAGCAACTGAAATAATTATAAATAGCAACTGAAATTGGTGAAGGAATACTATAAATAGCAACTGAAGTTAAAATTATAAATAGCAACTGAAGTTGCTATTGTATCTACTTACAATACAGTCAGTTGCTATATAGTGAACTAATTGGTGAAGGAACGAATTGGTGATGATTCTGAAGTTGCTATTAAGTTGGGATACAAAATCTTCTCGAATAGCAACTGTAATAATTATAAATAGCAACTGTAATAATTATAAATAGCAACTGAAATAATTATAAATAGCAACTGAAATAATTATACAGCAATACCTGACCACTTAAACAGCAACTGTAATAATTATAAATAGCAACTGTAATAAACAGTAACTGTAAGGAACGAAATGGTGAATGATTCTGTAGTTGCTATTAATTTAGAAAACAAAATTTTCTCCAATATTTTACGGGAATAAATTATTTCTCTCTCCAATTTGACCAAATTTGCCTTAACCGTCGCACACAAAAAAAGGCAATTTATAATTATTCCTTTTATTACGCGGTCCCCATCCCTTAATTAAAGGGATTGACATCTTAATGCAAAAATTAATTAATCTTATTGTTTAATTTTAAAAAATCTTGACCGTTAAGATTACACAGATGAATGGCTAGGATAGGCTCTTAGGTTCTCACCCCAGGGTTGGTTCTCACCCGAACCGACCCCTAATTAGGGGTTAATATTAATTAGAGCATATGTAGTCGTTTTGCTAAAAAATGAGTATATGAAAAATATAGAAATAACAATTAGGAGGTAGCGCTGCAGTCGTCAATACCCCAAAAATGAATTGTTTTATTTTTTATTTTTTATTTTATCAAACGGTATATCATTTTCCGTCTGCGGAAAGCGTTGAAAAATAAAAAAAAATTGTCAAAGTGAAGGATGAGAGTTCCCTTCACAAAAAGAAAAAAAAAAGAATGGGCGATTCTCAATCGGGAGATCATCTGCTGACTAGGCATTTTAATTTTTTTTAAAAATTTATTTCTCAAACGGCAAAACATCTGCCGTCTGTTCCAATTATTTTTTATTTTTATTTTTCGTTTTTTCCAGACGGCATATCATTTGCCGTCCACTAAAAAAAATGGGTTTTTTCTTCAAATGGCATATCATCTTCCGATTTCTATAATATGCATATTGGCAAATCTTTTACCAAATATAGCCGGGTACTGTACATCAAAAACCCAAAAATTGGGTATTTAGAAAACGACTACAGATGCTTTTTTCCTATTTTTGCATATATAGAAAACGACTACAGATGCTCTTAGTTGGTTAATTAAGGGGTTAATTAAGGGTTAATGTGTGTGAAAGCGACATGTCAAAGCTTGGACGGATCTTCAAGATCCGTCCACGGCTTAATTTTTTATTTTATTTTATTTTGCTGAAATTTTCTTTTTTTTATTCAAAAAACAACGGATTTTTTTTTTAAAATCGTGAGACGGATCTTCACGGATCTTGAAGATCCGTCCGATCATATTTTATTTTTGTTTGCTATATTGTAACATTTTTATCATTGCAGCAAGCTCGCTTTGCTATATGTGTAATATCTCGTTTTGCTATATGTATAATATGTATTTATCAAATTTTTAGCAAATGACTACTGTGGATGCTCTGAAGGAACTTGTATTGTATTCCAGATGCATACCCTTTCATATGGTCTAGTCGAGTTAGAGGAGACCATGAAATGGAGGATACTCTGAAACATGTGCGCTCCGGGTCCAAAGGTTTTGCTTAGTTCTTGCTTTTTAAATGTTCAAGTAATTCCTCTCCAGGAAAATTAGATCACTTGATGAGAGACCAAATACATAAATTTCAGATGCTAAATATGCAACAATCCTTATAAAGATGACGGATGAACCCGAATTTTTTGCGTACATAGGCCACTTTTTAAAAGATTTTGTATTTTTGGGCCAGTTGCACAACTATTAGCGCTTTTGGGCTAGCCTGTGCCACGTCAGCAGCGGTCGCTATTCCCAATAGCGGCCTCTTCATTTCGAGGCCGCTAATGGGAATAACGACCTATGTTTTAATTTTTTTTGAATTTTTTGTTTGCTGTCGCTATTCCCACTAGCGACCTTAGTATAATGAGATCGCTGATGGGATTAGCGACTTTTAATGAGTTGTATTCTAGCACAAAATCTAGAGAGCTTTTGCTCTCTGAAAAATGACAATCAATTTTTTTTTTTTAAAGTAAGGGCGCTATTCGGAATAGAGGCTTTTATTAACTAAGGTCGCTATTCCGAATAGAGGCCTTAGTTGTAAAACTGTTTTGTAAATTTTACAAAGAATAAGTAGATTGTGTTTCCTACTGAGGTCCCAATAGCGACCTCAGTTTTAAATTTTTGGGGAAAACTTTTTAGAAATTGCTAAGTGTCTCAATACATTCATTCGAGCCGACTAATCTCATTATACTAAGGTCGCTAGTGGGAATAGCGACGGCAAACAAAAAATTCAAAAAAATTTAAAACATAGGTCGCTATTCCCATTAGCGACCTCGAAATGAGGAGGCTGCTATTGGGAATAGCGGCCGTTGCTGACGTGGTACAGGCTAGCCCAAAACCGCTAATAGTTGGCCAACTGGCCTAAAAACACAAATACTATCAAAAAGTGTCCTATGACGGCAAAAAATTCGATGAACCCGGTCCATTCTATTCTTTCATGATCTGCTGTGCTATATTTGGAAAAAAGATCATATGACAACTGTATCTGAGCTTTTGGTTCTTCATTAAAAACTGTGCCTCCCTACACAAATTCCTCTGGATCCGGAGTTATTATGGGTGTAGGAGGCATAGTCTTTGAAGAGAATAAAGAAAAATCGAAGGCTCAGATTCAGTTATCATATAAATTCTATGACTTGTACATTGCTAATTTGTTATCCTTAAAAGAGAAAACAAATTATAAAAAGTTATCTGCAAATTGATAAAACATGTACTTATTTCGTTTTGTGAAATTTACCCTTATAAAATTACTACTAAAAGGCCACAAAAACAAACTGGAAGTACTCAGGGATCTTAATTACAATATCCGCTGATCCTCCTCTTACTGTTGCTATTACCTGATCGAGTCCATCCCAAACTGGATGCGGGTCGAACCCGTTTGGCCAAAGAATGGCCACCAAAGCCGACAGCAGAGGGGGCTGACGCCGTCGACAACCAGCGGTAAGTATTTTATTTTCATGATTTTTTTCCAATTTTTTTCTTCATTTATTTCAAATTTTAGGGCATGGGTAATTTCTAGGGTTCTAAGGGGGAAATAGATTTGTAAGTTAAACTTCATTAAAAATTTCATATAAGCAAGAGTTGTAACATATTAGTAATTTGAAATACGAAAAAAATTCTAATGTTGTAGAAATTTGCATGGTGTTACAACTGAAGCCAATATGAATGAGAAGTTTCTTATTTATAGGATGTTTTGTATCTGATTATCTTTTTGCTTGATCTTGTTCTTAACCTATATTAGGAATTTGGCACAAAGATAGAAATAAATGATCAACTAAAGGTGTTAAAATCACAAGATAATCAAGAATCGGCGAATATTTGTTGAAATTAGTTACACAAAAAAAATCCCAAGAATAATGTAATGGTTCAACTTCAAAAGTTTCCGAGACTTTTCAGGTCTGTTTAAGGATTTGAAACCTCAAATACTCAAATTCAATGAACTTGAACCTAGAAACCATGACTATAGAATTCAAAGGTACATCCAATTAATTTAATTAGACAGCTTTCTTCCTAACCATTCAATGGTTGTGAGAACCCTGTGCAATTAAAGAAACTGCTGCTTAAACATAGTGCTACCAAACATTCGTGTTCGTTCTCCTTACTAGTTCAAGAGAGCCGGACAGTCGAGTAAAATTGCTACTGATAACAGGAAAGAGTCCAAGTTTATAACAATTTGTAGCTATGTAAATGAAACACAGTGATTTCATTTTTTCTCTTAAAGATATTATTATCTTCAATGCAAAAAATACATATGAGAACCCTAATGTATATAGACTCAGTCTCTGTTTAGTGTTTACATTAGGTATCCTCTAAATTTATGCACGATATAGAATGATACATTGATCAACTTTCATGATATGAAATATGTTCTCATCGAAGGTACTACTTCCAAACTTCTTGACGCTTCACCATATAATAAGGAATAGAGACACTAGCTTTCATTGCCATAAGGCTATTGATCAAAATAATGTCCATGTGCAATAATCTGGTAAAATTTGCTATATCTAGGCTTCCTCGGAAGGGATTGCATGGTAGCCAATGGGATCATACGGACGTCCCAGGTGTGCATTATGTTGCCCATAGAAAGCGTAGCCTCCCAGTAACAAGATGGTGACGATGACAAATCTATACCATGCTTCGTGATGTAGCTGTAAAAATGAATTGAGGTTAATTTTGGTGACCAAATGTGTAAGTGAAGTGTAACTTGATTTTGTTGTTGTACGCATGAATTACATATATTTTTTACGTATCATATTTAATAAAATAGAAGGGGACACTTGGAAGTCTCTTTTGGCCATTGTAATATAGTGCACAACTTGCATCTATAGATATTACTTGCACGTTTCCCTCAACCTATGAAATACGGGTCATCTTTCTGATAGTTTCTTCTTCTTCTTTATAATTCTCCTTTTTTCGTAGATTAAATGTGAAACATTGACCCAAGAAGCCCAAAAGTTAGGCTAGTTGGTGCTCTTATCCTACTTTTTTCTCTCTGGATTTGTTGGAAATGTCCCATTTCTAACTAATTCAGTTGTAGAACTGTATAGGGAAAGAATGAATGTACCTGCGCAAACAAGAATATGTTGAAGAAGATGCACACAGCAGGAACGTAGGGAACTCCAGGGCATGAAAAGCCAGGTGGGTCCACATATACCTGTTAATCACAATTGGAAAATGATGTGAATGAAATTTTTTCAAGAATAGTAATTAAAATATTTGCACCATCAAATATTAGTATTCTTTTACAATACCCATCAAATATCAGTGCTTTTGTACTATTGCAACTAGAAAATTACTATTATAACTAGAAGGAAGAAGTGCGAAGGAGAAAGATGAATGAACATATTTTGTAACACCAGGTGTACTGTTGATTATCGACCTATTAGGTGCTCTGATTGCAGCAGTTAGAGCTACTAAGCTACACAAAATTGGAGCTACAATATAGTTCTGACTTCTGATACCATCACACCAAAATACACCATAATTGAATCTACCTATAATAAATTAACTAACTTTTGAAGGAATTGTAACTAACTTTTGTATCATTTAAAAGATGACATCTTCCTAATCAATCAATCATAGGGAACAGAAATAAAAATCAATAACTAAAACTTACATGACGAAAATGGAGAGCAACAGCAGCAATGATTGCTATTAGTATGGAAAGAACCCACAAGATGATAGAGGCGCTAAAGCGATAGCAGAGTCCAGTTGAAAAGCCACATAGGGCAATAACAGAGAGGCATATTATGCCTTGTTTCCTGGTTGACAAGCGCCTCCCAGGTTCTTGGTTTGCTAGCTTGTCCTTCCACCGTAGAGCGACCAAACCAGCGGATACTACTGAGTAACCAGTCTGCCCAACAAAAGTTTTAATATTATCATCAGCAGTTAGCTTAGTTATAAGTGTCTGAATATTAAGTATGTAAGATGCACATGAAATTAAATTTAAAACTTATATCACTCTTTATATATTTTACATATTTTAAAGCATTTGAGTGTAGCTTCAAAGTAAGGCAGTAAATAGTTGTGTAGATGCTAAACGATATTATAATGAAGGCCAGTTATATAGGTTTCAATTTATTTGGCAAGCACCATATATGTTTCTCTAACATTTCCCACGGGTGAGAGCGGCAAGAGCAATCCTCGAGCCACGCGCGTCTCTTCATAGGATGGAGCTTTCACTTCTGAGGTAGCGATTATCGAGGGGCAGGGTTCTGCACTGAGGGGTTTGACGCAGATTCCGAGGGGGCTTCGATTTCGGAGGCTGTACAAAAATCCATGCAAGAGGCTTTTGTTCAATTTTTAAGAGGAGATGTAAGTTCTCTCTCTAGAGACCAAATTGACTCATGGGCTAGTCTTTTGAGAGCTTATTCTTATGGGCCATCCAAGCCCATTGAAGTGCTTTCTATTTATGGAGGGGCGGCTTTTAATAGTGTTGCTCACTCTATTGAGCAGGAAATTGAGGTGGGGCCCATTGGGATTTCCCCAGCCAAGTCTAGAAAGAGGCACTTTCAGAAAGATGATGAGGGAGACAGTGTGAATTCCGACAGGGCTTACAAGAGTGACTCTGACAAAGCTAGCTTTGACTCCCCTAATGATGATGACCTAATTGATGCGCTTAAAAATATGGAGGACACTTTCCCTCTGTCTATTGCAGCAAAAATTTGGGATATCGTGGGAGAGGACAGAGTGGAGGACTCCCTTATTAGACATGTTGCCTCTAGGAAAGGGAAAGAGGTGGTCGTCGAGGCCCCCAGGCGTAGTTCACGCCAAAGGGAGATGCATGGGAACTGCCCTATGTCCAAAGATGACCTGATAGCTTCTGCTGTCAAATTGAAAGTCCCCAGTTCTGCCCTGGAATGTGAGACCTCTTTAAATTATGCAATTATTGATTTCATTCCGGATTCATTGTTAATTAGTTTAGCCAAGGTGTGCCGAATTAATTTGGGTAATGAGAGATCATCGCAACTTGACTGTGCTAGGGGTATTAGAGATTGGGTTAAGCAGCCCAGTAGTCTTTAATAGGCTACATTTTTGAGAGATCCAATAAAAGTGTCCCAATGGAATACACATTTTGGAATGTTAGAGGGTTGAACTGTAGTAAGAAACGTAGAGCTGTCAGGGAAACATTGTCCTACCAACGTCTCTCAGTTATAGGATTGTGCGAGACTA
The DNA here is from genome assembly GCA_017893485.1 of Hemerocallis citrina. Taxonomy (NCBI): domain Eukaryota; kingdom Viridiplantae; phylum Streptophyta; class Magnoliopsida; order Asparagales; family Asphodelaceae; genus Hemerocallis; species Hemerocallis citrina. The sequence continues at coordinate 21,878,577 of CM030362.1, read as the reverse complement.
AGATGGAGAATCCGTCCACGGCCTTGCTCGATAGGCTGGCGGACGGAATTGGGAGTGGTGTCTGAAACCATCATGAGGGCAATCTGGAGGCATCATTCTGGGATACAATGATGATATCTTTGACTGTATCGATGTCTTCATTGGAGAGTTCTCAATTTCTGTTAATCTTAGAACTAAGAGTGACAATGAGTACCAAATCTTCTCTATGGCTTACGGGCCACATACCTCTGCTGAGCATTCGTTGTTCTGGGACGAACTTATTACCATTCGTAATAAGTGGGGGAATGCCTGGATTATTGGGGGGGATTTCAACATTACTTGATTTTCGGTGGAGCACTTAGGGCGGGGCAGTAGCCAGGTCGAGAGAGGAAACTTCAATAGGATCATCAACTTTTTAGAGTTGCAAGAGATTTCTGTTTCCGACCATAAATTCACTTGGTCGAATATGCAAGCCAGACCCATTTTAGCCAAACTAGATCAGATTTTTGTTTTCAATGCTTGGGAAACTCTTTTTCCTCTCGCTGCGGCTAGGTCAGCCTTTAGGAACACCTCTGATCACATCCCGCTATTTCTCTCAACAGGGGGGGGGGGGGGGAGACGTAGAAGATCTAAGATTTTCCGGTTTGAAAAAGCGTGGCTCCGGAATGAGAACCTGCGTGCCATTATCGAGAGTTCCTGGAATGCTCCTCTCCAGAGGCGTGTCGGGGAACAATGGGATGCGGTGTCCTCATGGAACTCTAAGATTCGCAGGCTCAGAGGGTCGCTCAGACTTTGGGCTGGGTAGGAGACGAGACGAGTTAGCACGGATAAGGATAGATATATGGGGCTGATTCATACCCTAGAGATTCTGGAGGAGGAAACAGACCTATCTATTGACGAGTTGTCTGTTCTTCAAAGTCCAGACTAGAATTTGATGCGATTTTCAAAATGGAGGATGACTATTGGAGACAAAGATGTCGCGAACAGTGGCTACTAGAGGGGGATGCTAACACGGCATTCTTCCATAGGGTAGCCAATGGCTGTAGAAGATCCAACTTCATTTTAGGCCTCCTCATTAATAATATGTGGTAGTTGGATCAGAAATTGGTGTGCTCTCACATCGAGCACCATTTCAGAGATGTTTTGGGCCGGTCGAGAACTCGACTGTGCTCCCTTCATGACACGTTCTGGGACCGTCCTCGGGTGGAGGGCCTAGAAGCTGTGGAGCAACCATTTCAGATGAGTGAGATCCTGAGTGCGATTAAAGACTTAGGGCAGGAGAAAGCTCCTGGGCCCGATGGGTTCCCCGTCTTCTTCTACTCCACTTTCTGGGATATTATCAAGCCGGACCTTTTCGCCATTTTTGAAGCTCTATTCATGAACGTTGTCCAGATTGATAGCCTCAACTATGCGTCCATTGTATTGATCCCCAAGACAGAGGATATCAAAGAAGTATCTAATCTTAGGCCTATTAGCCTTCCGAACTGTTCCTTCAAAATTATTACCAAGGTCCTTGCTAACAGACTGAATCCCTGGCTCGATGCGTGTATCCATCCAGCCCAGAGTGGTTTCATTCAAGGACGGGACATTCTAGACAGTATAGCTATTGCCCATGAGACCATCTTCCAATGTGATAGGAACAGAGAAGAAGGCTTCCTGCTGAAACTTGACTTCGAAAGAGCCTATGATACTGTCGAATGGGAGAGCGTGATAGAATTCCTTCAGTCCAGAGGATTTGGATCCAAATGGATTGACTGGATTTACAAGAGTGTTAGAGGGGGTAAATCTGCTGTCTTAGTCAATAGTTTGTCGAGCAACCTCATAGCCCGCAAAAGAGGGCTTAGACAAGGAGATCTCCTGTCCCCTCTTCTTTTCACCCTGGACACTGATGTATTAGCAGAAATGACCGACCATTGTTCCTCTCACCACCTTCTCCGAGGCGTGACAAGTAGGTAGGGACAGAGTCTGTACTAGCCTTATTCTTCAGTACGCCGACGACACTCCTTTTCGGGAGGAATGAGATGGATGAGATTCTCATTTACAAAGGCATCTTGGTATTCTACGAGGTGTGGTGCGGGCTTAAAGTTAATTTTGCCAAGAGCAATCTTATTGGGTTGGGGAGAGGTGATGATGTAGCTCCTGCTCTATTGGCGAATGTCCTAGATTGTAGAGTGGGGTGTTTTCCCATCAAATACGTAGGAGTTCCTCTGCGCCCGGGCCATCTCAAGCGTTCCGATTGGTCTACGCTTATTGAGAGAATTGAGAAGCGTCTCTCAGGGTGGAAGAAGAAACACCTCTCGCTCGGAGGTAGGATCACACTCATTAACTCGGTCCTCTCGAATCTGCTTATTTACTGGATGTCCATATATGAATTTTCCAGATGGGTCATCAACAAGATTGATAGGATCCGTAGAGATTTCTTATGGAAGGGTAGTCGAGAGGATGGTAAAGGTCTGCCTCTTGTTAAATGGAGTGTGGTTTGTAGGAAAAAAGAGTTTGGAGGGTTGGAAATTTTAAATCTCCGCGAGATGAATAGAGCTCTTCTGTGTAAATGGTGGTGGAAATCCACTCCCGACTTCCTCTAGACCATTGTTGGGTCCGTTACCGAAGGCGTAGGCATTTCAAATTTGGTGGGGGACAGCATCGTAGAAACGTGTCCCCAATGTGGTGGGGAATTGACAAGTTCGGGGATCTCTTCCATAGCCATTCCCCAAGCTCAGTGGGGAATGGGGAGAACACCCGATTCTGGCTGGACGCATGGGTCGACCCCAATTCGCTTGCTTCAATCTTCTCTCATATTTTTGAACATGCTCTTAATAACCATGCCCTGGTGGCAGACTATTGGGTCAGGTCCTCTTGGGTACTCAGATTATCTCCCCCAACCATAGGCTCCACCCCTATCAACTGCGCCCCAATTCTCACTTTGTTAGGTGATACCCATAGAGTCTTGGAGCTTTCAACAGACAAGAGAGGGTGGCGGATTAATTCCAACGGCCAATTTTCGGTGAGGTCCATGTACACAGCCCTCACTGACGGCGGGACTAGATGTGCTCTAAATAGAGTCATCTGGAACTCGTGTGCTCTGCACAAGGTCCACGCATTTTTATGGTTGGTCTCTAAGGAAGCTATCCTTACGAGAGTAAACCTTGCTAAAAGAGGTTTGGTTACATTGGTTTCCTGTCCCAGGTGCGGGATTGGAGAGGAGAATATTAGTCAATTATTCCTTGACTGTATCTTTAGTAGGAGGCTTTGGGATTTCCTCCTTCTGGGATTCGGAATCAGCAGATTCCCATCTAGAGTTTCTCACCTATGGGGAGATTTCCGTCGATCGGAGATTGGGCGAGAGAGATTGAGGGATTGGGATTGTTTAGTTGCAGCTACTTTATGGGTCATTTGGCTTGATAGGATTGATTCATGCTTTAGAGATCGCTTGTGTAACTTTTCTCAATTAATTTTTAAAATCTTTTCTCTCACATCAACTTGGCTTTCCATCCCAGGGGCTTGGAAGAAGGCAAGGACGAGGCTTCTATTCCCTACAGGTGATGTGAGCTCTGGCAACGGCAACAACTGATCGAGACACCTCGCCCCGCCATAAACCGTTGGGGGTGGAGGATTCTGTTCGCTTTTGAAGCTTGCATGCTTAGCTGGTTGCTTTCCTTTTGTATTAGAGACTTGATGTATTATGAGACTTTGTATTTTGTGGAGTTGTTTGGGACTATGTATTTTGGTTGTATTTGCTTCTGTTATATATCATATTCGATGACAATTCTCTTACCATCTCTTTAATATAAAAAAAACATTTTGAGCAATATGGGCAATTTGTCACTGTTATTTAAATATGCATCTGGAGAATCTTATAAATTCTATATTAACATGAAACATCTCTTCCATACAATTATTGTAAAGTGAAAGCCTAGGCTTCACACCAGCTTTGGAAATAATATAGATGAACTAATAAGTAAGATCAACCATAACGCAAGTTGTGGATTATGAATGTGAAAAAGAACAGGCATTGTCATACTACGCACCAGTGTGCCAACTGAGAGAATGTGGGAGAGCATGTGGACATTGAAGAGGCCGGCCAGGACAACTGTTACAATGCAGATGAAAACTTGGGAATGAATAGGAGTGTGCCGGGTATGGTGTACTTTGGCGAAACATCTGGGAACCAGACCATCCCTTCCCACCCCAAGATAGTACCGAGACTGCAAATTGTTAAAAATAGCACATACTAAGTAAGCAAAACAAGATGAGGCAAATGAAATGCCTTCCCTTTTAAAAATTAATTTCATGAATTTTTTAGAATAAGCTTACCATAATATATAAGCCGATGAGAAGTACTGTAAGTAGGCCAGCACAAGCGCCAATAGTGATAAAAACAGATACATATTTCAGTCCCTTTGCATTGAAAGCATCGGTAATTGGAGAATCTTCGCTCAGAGTCTGGTAAGGAACCATTCCTGTTAACACTAAGCAGATGGCAACATATAGCACTGTGGTTACAAGTAGGCTTCCTAAGATTCCAAGAGGCAAGTCTCTCTGCATAAATGAAAAATAAGTTATTTTTTTTTGTTTAAATGCCCCCATAAATTCTGCCATTGTAGAAAGAAATTGCAAATGAAACAGTATTTTAAGGTAATTAATGAATCTTGATGTCAAGTATTACTAGCCTGTGGTCTCTTAGATTCCTCAGCAGAGTTTGCTACAGCATCAAACCCAATATAAGCAAAGAATACTACAGTTGCTCCAGTGACAACTGCTTTATAACCTCTGGGAGCAAATGGACTCCAATTTGATACATCAATCTCGAAAGACCCGCATAGAATCACAACTATGACAATGAACACCTGCAAATATTTTAGTTGCGCTCTCAGAATAATTTTAGGGTACAAAAAGTTTGAAAGACTCCCGCTAGGGACAGCCCCGAAACAAGGATTTTTTTTTTTAAAGAAAAAAAATCTTGGTTGTACTTAAATTACAGATTTTTAGATAACTTTTTGTTTAAATTTTTTTCAGTTGTCCATTATATGTGGAGAGAGGTCATATTGCATGATCTAAAGATTCTAAACTCAACTTATAAGCAGTCAGAAGACTGAACTGATATGAATCTTAAATATGTGCAGAGGAACTAAAAGTCATGCAATGTCACATCTTCAAGACTTCAAAGATGGATAGATGCAAAAGGAGGTCTTTACTTAAGAAACATAGGAAGCTACTCTAAACAGGAAACTGCGAAATTTGGGACTTACCTTTGTGATGGTCATGAATGAGTTGACTGCTGATGATTCCCTAACTCCATAGCAAAGAATCGTGGTCAACAGTATGAGAAGAACCGGAGCTAATAAGTTAAAGGAGATAAAGCCTCCGAAGAATTGGTTGTCCCCGTCCCCAAGCCAACTGGGCAACTGTCCATGGAAGTAAGGGAAGATATCGAGAAACGAGACGATGTAGCTGGCCAAGCTGCGGGCCATGGTGGCTGAGGATATGTGGTTGTCTACCATCATGTGTCCGAAGACGAGAAAGGCTGTCAGCTCATTAAATGCCGTATACGAGTACAAGTACGCACCACCGACCACTGCCGGGAAGCGACATGCCAGCTCAGCATAGCACAGTGCATTGAATGCAGAGACTATACCAGCAATGATGAAGCTGATAATAACAGCTGCAGCCAAAAGAGATGCGAGTGGCCAAGTAAGTAGATGAATTTACGACTTAATGCACTTGAATATGCTCTTTTTATTTTGAAGATTGTGTAGTATAGATTCTAAACTCCACACTCATATATTTCGTAGTTTATAGATTATTTGAGAATGTAAACCAAGGGTCCTGCTAATATTCAATGATGAACTGTAGGAAATTACACTAGCATTTGAATGTGCTTACTGTATTTAAATATTTTGTTGCGTTTCAAGATCATAGAGTAGAAGTCAAGGGGTTAAAAAAAATTCAAGAGCATGTGAATATTCTGTTAGAACACAAGGTATTAAATTGAGTTAAAGGAAAACTTGTAAAGCAAAATGCAACAACATTTTAACTCAAAAGTGATTTAAACTCATATCACTAATATCTCATCTTAAAAAAACTGAACTCATATCACTAACCACTTGTTGCTTTTACAAGTTAGAATTAGTTCAGATAACAAAAGCTTTCTGTGTGAACGACCAATGATTGAATTACAGTTATTTCTGTAAAAGGTACGATTGCAAGTGTCCCCGTAAAATTTGGATAGAAATGAATATAGTTTAAACATGTCTGAAATTATACCGAATTACTGAAACATACCTCTGGTTCTAGTCACGAATGCAAGTGTCCCCGTCAAATTTGGATAGAAAACAATATAGTTTAAACATGTCTGAAATTATACCAAATTATATCTCTGGTTCTAGTCCTATACTTTTACTGATCTACTTACATCAACCAAAATTCACCGGGAGGCTTCAATAAAGAGAAATGTTATGGGTACCTAATTTTTTAGTTGATGTGTTGAAATTCTATGTAGAATCCAATTGGCACAATGTTAACATATATATAAATCAAAGAAAAATAATTAATTTTACCGATCTTTAATTATGTTATGGTACATATAAAAAGTGATTGTGCCAATTGGATTCCAATTAGGAATCTAACACATCAACTAAAATATTAGGTATAATAAGAAGTACTTATAATATTCCTTTCAATAAAAGCCAAAAAAATGGAAATCTGATGTCGGCAAACATCTGAGAAACATTTGAGACCAACCATTAAAAGTTTTACTTTCAGCTTCATTTATTGGTCCTTCAACAACTTTGGAAAGTTTCATCAACCAATCATTCAAAATAACAATTAAAAAAAAAAAAATTCAAAAGAATCATCATAAACTAAGTTATGAGTTGAGACAAATTCAGATGAAGAAAAGCTAATGAAAACCCAATCAGAACATTTCCTCATTAAGTAGAAAAGCAAATTTATCACTAAATACCTCAGTGATAAGCTCAGTGAAAAAAGTCATGATATTTAGCACTAAAACGTAAGAAACATTGAGGTATTTACTGATAAATTAGCCAAGAATGCAGTTCTAACCTGGCCCGGTCTCACGCGTGACGGTGCCGGTGACAACAAAGATTCCGGCACCGATCGATGACCCAATCCCGATGAGGAGGAGATCGAGGAGACCGAGGTGGCGTAGTAGGCCATCGTCGCTACTGTTCAAATTGGAACTGCACGATAAATTCTCTGCCGGAAAGGTTTTTCTCCGACGAGCCGAAGTCCAAAAGGTAGATATGGAAGAGGAAGAAGATGCACTTGGCTTCATGTTTACCATATTCACAACTACGGAAAAAGGCAAGTATGCTAGCAAGAAGGAAGGAGAATGTGTGTGGGCATACAAATAACACAGACAGCGGCAGATGCTTGTGCATGTGTCCTGTTTAAAATGGTAGGGACAACATTTGTCGCCTTTTTGTTTTGATTTTTTTTAATAATTAAGTATTGTATACTACTGATGATAGATGGGTCACATTGTAATAATAATTGTGAATAACATTTTTAAAATGATGTTAATTATTGAGATTAACTTAGACTGGTAAGATATTTTTTTGGGTAAAATGCGGAAAAGCCCCCCGTCTTTTCTCTTGTTACGAGATTCCCAGTCCCAACAATGTGGGAGTTGTTAGCCTAAGAGCATCCACAGTCGTTTGCTATTCTCATTGCTAAAAATAGCATTTAGCAATAGCAATCGGAGTAGTTCGCTGCAGTGGTCAAAATCCTAAAATTTAAGTGGACGGATGAACATCATCCGTTTTTAGTTTTTTTTTTTATAAATTTTTATAATACTTATCGGTGATTTTTAAAATTAAAAAAAAAAGTCAACAAAAAAAGTCAAACCATTCCAAACGGATGACCATCATCCGTTTGGATGGTTTTGGCTTTTTTTTTGAATTTTTTTTTGGGTTTTATATTATAAAAAAATAAAAAAGAATTAAAAAAATAATAAAAAAAAGTCAGAAACTGAGCCAAACGGATCATCTTCATCCGTTTGCTCAGTTTCAACTTTTTTTTTTTTAAATCAAAGAAAATAAAGAACGGATGATCTTCATCCGTCCAAGGCCATAAACGGAGTATCATCATCCGTCTTCTATATTTAGCAATCTTCTATCCAGACTTCTAACCTTAGCAACTTACTGTACATTTCTATTCTAACTTTTGAGTTTTTAGCAAACCACTGCACGTTGGTTTTCTAAATGGATTTCTAAATTTTGAGTATTTAGCAAACCACTGTGGATGCTCTAACTAGCACTATTTAATCAATTAAATCTCAAGTTATACATTAAATCTCAAGTTATACAAGCAGCCATAAATATTTCTTAATTTATAGAGTTATTTTTCAAAATATATCATGTTTTTGAAATTATTTGCAACTATATGATACTTGCCAAACTTATTGCAGACTAGGGTCAGAAGTTGGCAACGGGTTCAAAAGAACTAAACTTGCAGTTGGAAATTGCGAGTATTATTGTGTACACCTGTAATAAATTTGGCAAGGGTCATATAGTTGCAAATAGTTTCAAAATCTGGCATATTTTGAAGGGAAATTTTATTCACTTTGTACATGTATAGTTTTGGGTTTATTTTCTTAATTAATGTTAATTAGGGGGGAAAAAAAACAATGTGTCCTATTCCAACTTCCAAGCACATAGCACCACATAGTGCATGAATTAATTCCCAAATAATAAAGAACTTCATGCTAACCCAACCCCTATCAATACTGATCAGAGGCCCAGATGACCAAATCAAATTCTGTACTTGATAATAGACAATTTAAAAAGCTTGTGATATGGACGTATGCAAGCAAAGGCATCCAAATGGTTGGTCCACAATTTAGATGGTCATTGCCCTTATCTCTTCCATTAGCACAAATCAAAATAAAATAATCACAGCCACTTCGCCGAGTTTTCGCAGTAATCTAGGGTTGGCATTTGGGTCGACCGGGCCGGGCCGGATCCGTCCGGGTTGAAGGCTAACTTGGGCGGGTTCGGGTCGGGTCGGTGGGTTAACCGGGCTGGCCGGGTTCAAAATTGAAAATTTTGACCCAGTCGACCCGCGAACCCATTAGGGTCGAACCCGGGTCGTGTCGGGCCGGGTCGCGGGTTGGCCCGGTTTGATTTATTTATTTATTTATTTATTTATTGTTTTGACAACTTCACTTTAAAAAAATATATAATCTCTATTATAATGGGAGAAGGCATTAGTGTCATTTATCATTTTGTCATTCTACCAACATGTACAACGCATGTACATAACTAATATAAAGGAGGTTTCCGGTTCAAATCCTCCCTACGTCAGAGTTTTTATTTTTAGTTTTTGAAATTATTAAAACGTGCATCGTACGTGTAATTTACTAGTAAGAGCATCTGTAGTTGTTTGCCAAATATGCATAATATGCATATTTGGTGCAAAACAGAGATGCAGTCGTTTGTCAAATATGCATATTGGCTACAGTAAATTACCAAAAATGAGAAAGGATATGAGAAATATCTATATATAAGAGGCGGCACTCGAAGTGCCATCCCAACAAAAAAAATTAATTTTTTATTATCGGACGGCACTTCAAGTGCCGTCGCTCGAATAGAAAATTAATATTTTTAATTAAGACAACCCAAAAATAGCACAAACCATCGGACGGCACTTCAAGTGCCGTCTCTTGCCCCCCCATTTTGTCGGACGGCACTTCATGTGCCGTCCGGAGTTTTTTGCAATTTTATATTTTTTTTGCAATTTTTGAAATGTTTTTACAATTTTGTATTTTTTTGCAATTTTTGGAATGTTTTTGTAATTTTTTCGTAATTTCTGAAATGTTTTTGTAATTTTTTATAATTTTTTTGTAATTTTTTATTTGCACTTCGAGGACGAATTTTTATTCCTACGATGGCACTTCGAGTTCCGTCGCTCCAATTAATTTTTTTTTAAAAAAAATAGCTTTTGACGACTGCAGCAAAACTTCGATTGCTATTTCCATTTATGCATATATGCATATTTTATCCCTTCAACGACTACAATTGCTCTAAGTATAACTGTATAAAAGTGAAAAATGCATATATTAGAGCATCCACAGTCGTTTTCTAAATCTCCCATTTTGCCATATTATAGCAAACGATGCGCTGCAATCGTTTGCTATATATGCCATTTTCCCCATTTCTCTCAAATCTGTTTCTCAAATTTGAGAAACGAAGTAAGAATTCTCAAATTATAGAAGACGGGAAATCATATACCGTCCGAAGGATTTTAATATTTTTTAATCGACTGAGACGGGGAATCATATACCGTCCGAAGGATTTTCGAATTTTTTTTTATTTAAAAAAGGGTCGGACGGGGAATGATACCCCGTCCTTCCCTTTTAAAATATAATTTTTTTTGGAAAAAATCCCCAGACGGGGAATCATCTCCCGTCCGGGAGATGATAGCCCGTCCAGGGAAGATTTCCCTTTTTTTTTTTTTTTTTTTTTCTTCCCTTTTTTGGGTTTGTTTTCCCAAATTGCCCTTCAACCTATATAGAACGAATTTAAAAGTCCAGGGATAATTTGGTCTTTTGCCAAATGAGAAAAATTTGAGAAACGACGACTGCACGATACTCCCCTATGCTATTACTGTAGCTGCCATATTTTGGCAAATGAGAAAAACGACTGTGGATGCTCTTATTGATTATTCATTTCTTTTTTGCTTGCTTCTTTGTTTAAAAAACTTGATTTAATTTAGATTGAATTGAGTAGTAGTAGACTAGTAGTAGAGAGAGTAAGAGAGTAAGGTGTAAAATTTTTTAGATTGAATTAAGGGGAGTATTTATAAGGAGAAATACAAAAAAAAAAAAAAAATACAAAAAAAATATAAAAAGGACAAAAAAAAAACAACTGGTCAACCCGCGGGTTGACGGGCGGGTTTGACTTGGTCAACGGGTTGGGCGGGCCGGGTCGAGCGGGTTGAGTTCACGATTTTTCCGATCCGGGTCGACCCGGGTCAACCCGCGGGTTCGACCCGAACCCGAACTGGATTATAGCGGACTGGGTTCGTGTGGGTGGGTCGCGGGTCAGCCGGCCCCTAGTCATCTATGAAAAGCAATCACTGCCTCTAGATCTTCTAAGAAAGCGTGCCCTCGAACATGGCCCTTCGCATTTTTGGGGGGTCGACTAGGGTGAAGATATATACAAAACACACTAATTTCCCTTGTGATTTCAATGATCAATTGTGCATTTTTTTTTTCCCTTTGGCGTTCCTTATTACCATCACGATATTAGTACAAGGACTAGTCACCATAGGTCAATAAGATCATCTTTAGTCATTGGCTATTTTGTCAAAATTTTTAAAAAATAAAAATTTTGATATTGCAATCGTTGACTATAAATCAAAAAAATGGGTTTTTGATGAACAGTGGTCTGTCAAATTTGGCAGACGAATTAGCTATGTGGAAAAAAATAGCCGACGAAAGATAATTTTTCGTCCGTTCGATCAGACGAAAGATAATTATCCATCTTTCGTCTCGTTTTTTTATTTAAATTTTCCCCATTGGACGGTAAATGATTTACTGTCCCAAAAAGCACGTAATTCTCAGACGATGGATGATTCCGAATCCTTGATTTTTTTTTTAATATTAAAAAATGGTAGGATGGGAAATGATTTCCCGCCCGTTCCATTAAAAAAAAAAATGAAATGAGCAGGAACGGGAGATGAAGCTCCGTCCCTTACATTTCTCACCTTTAAAATCCTATACAACCACCGTATAATTATTTTTATGGATTAAAATTAGGTCTAAATGGGAATTAATTAAAAATTAGGAATTAATGAGGATTAAATTAATAGTTTTTTAGGAATCAATTAGGATTTAATTTTTTGTATTTTTTTTAAAAAATACAACGGACGGGATTTGATTCAGTGTCCGTCGTTTTTTAAATTAAAAAAATAAAATAAAGAATATCGGACGATAAATCATTCCTCGTCCATTCATTTTTTAAAAATTAAAATCCAAATTTTGAGTTCAGACGACTACAGCTCAAATTTATTTTTTCTATTTCTATATGCCAAATACCTAAAATTTGGCTCCTCACTACAGATGCTCTAATATTCGATCTCTCATTATGCTCAATCATTGTTTATCAGTTAATTATAGATGACGTAGCCAATCTATTAGCGCTACGGCCTTCATCCCCATTTGTCTCAGTCCTATTTTAAATTTACGAGTATTAAAAGGCTTTGCTTCCCATTTGTTTCGTACTTTTTTTTTTGGTAACAGATGACCAACCATATCTGTATAACATGAAATCGGAAGACACCAACCATATCTTCTTCCGAAAAGTGTGGAGGACGTTTGGGGCACTTGGAGGAAGGGTAACATTAGGAGACACTTTAGGCCACAGTGGGATAGTATGAGTGGAGCGATTTTGTGGACCCTATGGTTGGATAGAAATGATTTATGGTTTCGTAATATTAAATATAGTTTGCATATATTATTACGTAAGATTGTGGTCTTTCATTAAGAGTGGACAGGTAATACAGGATCAAGGAAGAGGATCAGGTTCGAAGTGATCGAGTGAGCGGGTCGACGTGGAGGAAGTTCTCGCCGGGCTAGGCTTGGGGACTTCGGTTCCGAGGAGGGCTCGGATAGTTATTTTGGTAATTGGGGTGGTGAGGTATTAACCACACCGTATTATGTATTGAGTTGTAATAGATAGAGCGTTGTATTATGTAACCTTTATAAGTGCCCAGGGGGCACAGTACTTGGTAGATATTGTAATAGGCTTATTTTGTGGTTTCGTTAAAATTTCAATAATGAAATCGGTGATTGTGGTCACTTTTATCTATAAAAAAAAAAAAAACAACAGATGACCAACTTGGCCATCCTGTTCTGACGAGAGACGGGTTGGGAGAATGTAGGAAAGGGGATTTTTGTATGATCCTTCAAAAACATTGCTTCCCAGAATTGTCTTACTCATAATTACAAAAGAGAAATGCTACGACTGCTTTTAGTTGATGTATTGGATATATACGTTGATGTATTGGATATATACGTAAAATTCAATTGAAACAAATTGTTTTAATATGTATAATTAAATAAAATAATTAGTATTACCAAATTTTGATTAAGTTATGATACATACAACAACAGAATGTGCCAATTGGTTTTCACATATAACATTCAACACATCAATTAAAATTAATATTGGGTACATTAAGGATTTAATTACCTGTAGCACTCCTCATTACAATAATTAGTAATATATATATATATATTTCTGATGTTGTCTAACATCGAACCAAAGACCTTTGTTATATTCATTATGCATGTACATTACACATATTTGTTGAGTTACAATGTACGTATTTATTTGATTACGAATAAAGTTTGTTTGGTGACAAACTCTCCTATTTCAAAAAGTAGAGATATAATTCATCACTAAAATTACATGACACTCTCTTGTGCATGATCGATGAGGAGCCTTTTAATTGATGGAATTAACTATTTCACTCTAGTATAGAAAAACTAATCATAAAGACCAATCAACAAGCAGCTACTCCACTTTCAATCATGTCACGGGTTCCCTGATGAAAGGCACCTGTGATCTTCCAATTTGGTAAAATTGTCCGTTTTGTTTTTGTTTTTGTTTTTTTATTGGGTTTTTAACATGCATACCCCCAATAAATATGATAATATCATATATACCCTTTGCAAATGTATATTTTCGTATATGCCCCTAACAATTTGAACTATATTTCATATTTATCCCTATGTTAGATATCACTAATTAAGTTAACCATGATTTTACCCTTACGAGACAAATATAAATCAAATTAAAAGATCAAATTAGACAATTAAACGAGAAAAGATTTAAGAGTTTTAATAAAAAAATTGAGGAATCTTATAATCTATCGTTAAAAAATAATATTGATGACAAATTTGGAGATGTAACATGAGGAAGAATATATAATTCTCAAAGATACATTGTTAGTTTGTCCATTTTTTGAATTTTTTTTTTTTTGAGACGAGTTAATGAGTCTCGGTTGGATTAACAACTGTCCGAATTTACAAGGATGGAAAAGATAAAGTTTGAATGGTAAAGAAGATAATATTTCAATCATTTTTCATGAAGTCCATTAAAAAAAATGAAAAATTCACCATCGTTTTGAGCTTTTACTAACCAGAGGGATAATTAAGAAATATAGCATATATTGTTGAGGACAAATATGACAATACATATTTGTAAAGGATATATATGATATTCACTTATCTGTTAGGGGCATACACGTGAAAAACCTTTTTTTATTTTTTTCGTTTTTGTGTGTTTGACAGTGATTGTGATATTGATGTCACACTTAACAAATTTGAGTCATTAAATTTTGATTTCAAATCTTATTTAAATTTTTAAGTGGCTGTAATTGAGCTCATTCCTTACAACAATTTGATGGATGGGACTTTTGATTTGGAAGGTAAAGGTTTTTTTTTTTTTTGGTGGGGGGGGGGGGGGGGGGGGGGGGGGGGGGGGGGGGGGGGGGGGGGGGGGGGGGGGGGGTATTGTTCAATACAAAGTAAAGTTGATTGTGAAGGTACCATAAACATGGTCGAAAAGGTGATTTGGAAGGTATTGTTCAATACAAAGTAAAGTTGATTGTGAAGGTACCATAAACATGGTCGAGAGATGCCTTCATTTATGCAACGTTTTATTTCTGTCTTACTAATTTAAGATTCAATGAATATGTCGATGTATATTTTATAGCACAATGGTAAAGTCACTCAAATAGTCATTAAAAAAAGTTGGAGGTAATATAGGGTTGACTACAAGATCATTGGTACATATTATATATATATATATATAAAATAAAAAATTAATATTATCAATTTTTTATTATGTTATGATACATATTAACTAATTGTGTCAATTGAATTTTATGCAGGTATCCAACACATCAATTACATTAGTAGGTACATTAAAAAGTATATGTATCAGTTCACTTTAAAACAAACAATAATTCAAATTTAAAATTCAAATTTAAAATATTGTGCAGAATCAAAGAAATAAGATAATTTATGAAACATAGAATATAATACATTGAATTATGTATTTTGCCAAAAAGATTCTAAAAGCATAAAAAAATCGATTCTAATCATAAACAGAAAGAGAAGATTAAAACCATTCTATTTCTGAATCAAATCTAGTTAGCATAGCACGAATTCTGACTATTAAAGTTTCTATTGCTACTTTTCCGCAAATTCTACTTGCCAAACACATCATAATAAAAAAAGCTGAAAACATTTACATACAGGGCTGCCCCCTGTCTCGAGGCATGAGAGGCAGTTGCTTTGGGCCCTCAAATTTTGTGTATTTTTAGCGCTCCCAAAATTTTATCTTTGTATTTTACATATGCATATTTTGTGCGTAATATTTTTTTAGGGCCCTAAATTTATATATTTTTTGCTTTTGTTTTTAAAATTATTATTTGTCTTAATTTATTTTAGTTGGTCTTGAGTTAGTATGGAGGATTTTTTTTTTTTTTTGTTTCCAAATCACTAATCTCCATCTATTTTTTTTTTATATGTATCCGTTTTTAAGAATTGTAGCACCCAAAAATAAAAATCCAATTTTTTAAAACTTTTATCTAAAAAAACAAATTTTATATGAGGCCCCATTTCTGGAGTTCGCTTGGGCTCCATAGTACTCAGGGTCAGTATTCATATACACACAGATAGCAGCACGATGATATAAATAAATATAGCTAACCTGGCCCAGCATCACGAGTAACAGTGCCCGTGATGACAAATATTCCCGCGCCGATGGATGACCCTACCCCAATAAGTAGGAGGTCGAGGAGGTTGAGGCGACGGAGAAGGCCTTCACTACTACTCTGTGAATCCGGAACACCCCCGGGGCCATTCAACGGCATTGGTTTGCTCCGACGAGCCGACGACCAAAAGGTGGAGATGGATGAAGGAGGAGGAGGACGAGGAGGGTTGTTATTTTCCTTCATACTATCTAATTGAACCATGTCCTGTAGTAAAAGCTAAGATGTTTTTGGGGAAGAAGATGAAGGACTTAGGATCCAAAGGGGAGCAGCAGTATTGGCTATAAATATCGGTGGCTTCGACTTGGAGTGCAACGACGAAGCGAGCAATTTACATTGATGACACAATTAATATAATTATTAATTAATTAATTAAAAAATTTTTTTTTTTTGAAGGTTGTGGGCCATGATTGGTTGATAGTGGTGATGATACCCACCAGCTCATCACCTTTATGTCTTTCTTTTATCGGTGGATACCATTGAGATTGAGCTAAAATTTAAATGAAAATAATTTGTATAGTGCACATGCATATTATGTGTACCACACCTGAATTAATTTGCAAAGCTTGGTTTCTGTTGTATCACTTAATGGACTAATCGAGTTTTGAGTAGACCAGGAGTTGCAGGGATGAAGCTATTCATGGCCCGCTCCGGGTTGGCCCAGAACACCCTGAAATTTACAAATACCCTGAATTGGAAGCGCCCCCCCTCCCCCAAAGAAACATTTTGGATAGAATTTTCTGCTGAATTTTGCGTCACAATCACTACAAACCATCAGGCAAAATAGTAGATCAAACTAAACACACAAAAAATACACAATTTTGATCCATTTCGGCTGCGCCTAACCCTAGGGAGAAATAACCGAGATAATATTTAATTAGAGAAGGGATAAGAGTTGCAACAACTTTCACGAAGAACTTATCTATCTCTCATGCCTTACCAGAAGATACTTATTGTTTGCAATTGGAAAGCCTCTCAAACTTTCTTTAATGAAGTACTTTCTTTTATCTCTCAAAGAATGTTGTTATAATACATATATAGAGATATAGAGAAACCATCAGTTGTATTCTTGATACAATATCCGCCGTCCGATATTCTTGAAGGCATAACCATACAATAAGAGTAATACGATCGTACTTGAAGAAGAAGTTGGGCTCAAATAGATTCACCCAAAATCAGACCCAATAAGCTGCTGCGCCGCTGTCAGTCAACTGCATTGAGTCAAATCCAAACCCAAGTGAAAACGCAGTTGACTGCACCTTAGGCGGTTGGCTGTCAATTCTCAGTTCAAGTTAGAACTTGATGTCGGTCGACTGCCCCCTAGGCAGTCCACTATCATATGCACAGACTTGCACAATAACTTTCTTTAAATCTCCAATCTAATTCGCTTTGATTCCTTTTCTTGCTTCACCCGTCTTCGTTTCACATTGAACATAGTATTAATTAGACATATAGATGTTTTCAAAAATCAATTTTTGTTAAGGTATGTCATTTTTCCAGTGTTGTAGCTAGCTAAACGAGGAGCATGTAACTTGATGTTGTATTATATACATTGAGCATGCTATAAACTGTTGAGTGCTATTGTTGTTAGGCTTACCCAACGAATTTTTTTTGCTTTCGTCCCTGGTTGAAGCATGCTCTAGAATAAAAAGAATTTGTGGGTGCAAGCTTACTGCAGATCATGTAAAATCCTCGGACATAGTTGTATGGCCTGCAGCGAGGGCACTTACAAATGTTTTGAGATGAGATGATCCCTCCTTAATGTTTTAAGATTTAATGATTGAGTAATGCTAGAGCCACTACCAATTTCACTACATTTCTCTTCACTATCTTAGGTGGCACACTGCTATAAGTAGGGGATGATAGAGTAGGTGGGAGAACTCTCTAATAGGAGTATGCCATCTAAGGTAGTGAAGAAAATGGTAGTAAAATTGACAGTGGCTAAAGCATTTCTCTTAATGATTTGTTTTTCTTTCTGACAACGATGTTTTTAAAATTGCCGGAAGCTTGAAATTGTTTGGTAACCTTTTAAGTTAGCACTATTCATTTTGCTTGTTGTGTTTCATACGGCTCGAATGATTGCTACGGATCCTGAACCCATTGCCTTATAAACAGACAAAGGACAGGTTTCTAATCTCTTCCATGAATGATAATGATGGGAAACCATAAATTTCTGTAATTAAATGTCGAGCAACTAATTTTTTTCAAAATAAAAGGGAAGCTAATTAATAAATATTATAGACAGCTATAATTCATGCGAACCACATCTTTGCATAATCCTAAATTTCACTTGTCATTTACTACTAGTTAGGCAGTAATGTTGAATTAGGAGAAGAGTATAGTAGCTAACTTAGCAACACTCTTAATTTATTTCAAATTAATTTGTAAGATAAGATTAATCATCTTCTTATCCGCTTTAGGTCAATTTTTTTATATATGATTATATAATAATTTATTAAAGAGGTGTATTGCTGGATTCTGGTTTGGCCCATGCCTTATACTTGATGTTGATGTGGCACAATCTAAAACAAGTTGTGTGTCGTTTATGTACATCAATGTCGCACGATGAATATGTCGTTTATATGTGATTGCGAAACTATGAGAGAATATTTTTTCAGTAAACTAATTGTAACGATTTTCTTCGGAACCGATAGTTTTAGCCATAAAATAATGTGCAAAAAAGTCTGACAATATAGTCTTTTAAAATTTTGAAGACATCATAAAAACTGCTTTGGAATGCGGCACTCACTGTACCATTATGCTTCAACCAATATCTAACAGAACAAGTTGACAGGGGCGGCTCTAGGATTTTAGGAGTGAAGTAAACTCTCAAAAAGGGATACTACATATACCAAAAAAAAAAAAAAAAAACTCTATTCATGCATCAGAAACAAAAAAGGTATATATGAGAAATCATGGATTTTAGGGATTTGAAGCTAATATAAATTTTTTTAGCGGCCTGAAGCTAATATAAAATTATGAAAAAATAAAACGATTAATAGATTTTAGGGGCCTGAAGCTAATATAATTTTTTTTTTCTTTTCTGAAAACAGGGGCCTTTTTTTTTTTTGGTGATTTGAGGGTCTAAGACAGTTGCATCGGTTGCATCAGGCCAGGGCCGGGCCTGCAAGTTGACAGGGTCAATTGGATAGAAGTGAGCACATGTTTCCGGCAACTAGCGCGTATTACATGCTCTTTGAAAAAATTCCCAAATAGTAATTCTTTTTTGAGTCAATATGTATACAGTTGTTACTTGTCCTTCACTTGTAGTCACATTTTGAGATATTTCTCAGTGTCAAATGAGCCATTCCATAAATATAATTGGTCCCCCGCTTTAATATTTTTGATGATGTCAAGATCCCATTGTTTTATGTTCCTCATTCAATGGCACCTTTTCTTTTTTTTTTTTTAATTTCTTTTTTGTTTTGTGTGTGATAAAAAGATAATTTAGTTCTCGCTTCATTAATGCGAGATTAAAGAAACATAGTAGAGCTAAATACAACAAGTCCAAAATACAATCTCTAATCCAATTACACCGAACAGACATGAAATAGAAAAGCATAATTTAAGATACAAGGTTTGAAGTGTAGCCCCACCCAAACCGGAATCGCAACCAAGAAAAGTCAGATAGAACCCTTTCCTGTGCATGCCCTCCTCCCAAGAGAACTACTCCTCTTCCATGCGCAGACTTTTCATTACTCCCCTATTACCTGTCCAATCATGTGTTAGCGCCAAAATTTCATGCATGAGAGTCGAAAAAGTACATTTGATATTTCGAAAGCATAAATCATTCCGAGCAAGCCATAAACACCACATAGTGGCGGTTGCAATGACACCCCATTCCTGTCTATCTTCCTTCTAACTAAATGTATCCATCAATGACCCCACACATCTGAGCTAGCCCTTGGGCTTTCTAGACACATGAAACGTAGACATACCACCTCCCAAGCGAGTTTGGCTTTTGTACATTCGAATAGTAAATGCTTGGCGTCTTCATCAGCGCTTTGGCATTCCCCGCAAATGGTATCAATTTGCAGTTTCCTTTTCTGAAGGTTGGTCTTGGATAGGATGGCGTTATTCATGACTAACCAATCAAATACCTTTACTCTCAATGGAATGTGAAGCTTCCAAAAAGTATTAGCATCTTTACATCGCAAACCACCGTCGTTAATCCGCTTGTACATCGTAGATACTGAGAATTCCCCAGAAGGATCAAGCATCCAAGATTTGCAATCTTCAATCTCGTTGTTGTACCGACCTTCCTTCCTAATATAGTTATTAAGTTCAGTCAATTATGTTATATTACTCTGGGACAATTGGCCCCCGATGTCTAGCTTCAATCGGTTATTTTTCCAAACATCCGACACCAACGTGTCGCAATTAATCATCGCCTCTGCAGCCCTTGAGAATAAATTTATGAGACTTATATCCTCGCACCACTTGTCCCTCCAAAATCTTGTGTCCTTCCCATCCCCAATCGTGCATCTGGTGTTCGCATGGTACATGATCCCTACCTTGGCCACCCCCTTCCATAACATAGAAGACTTCCCGAAGGCGCTTTTCCCTTCAAATCAGTATAGTTTCCTCCCTCTGTACTTAGCAAAGGAATTGCACCACCAGTTATTGCGTCGCCTCTTCATCTTCCACCACCACTTACTTAACAGTGCTTTATTCATATCCCTTAAGTTTAGAATCCCCAGCCCACCAAATTCTTTTCTTTTGCACACTCTACCCCATTTAACTAGCGGCAATCATTTGTTAGATTCATCAGATCCTCTCCAAAGAAATCTTCTTCTGCTTTTATCAATCTTCTGAATCACCCACTGGGGAATCTCATAAACAGACATCAGGTACGTGGGAATACTGCTTAGCAATGAGTTAAGCAGTCTTATTCTACCACCTAGCGTAAGGAATCGCCCCTTCTAGCCGGCTAACTTTTTATCAATTTGATCGATCAAAGGTTGCCAATCTTCCCTTTGAAGGGCCCCATGTCTAATGGGGATACCCAGATATCTTAGAGGAAATTGACCAACCTCGCAACCGAAATAGCTCTTAATGGTATCGATCGGAATAGAGAGTTGCTCGCTAATCGGAAGAACACACGTATTAGCTAAGTTCACCTTCATCCCCGACCAGGCTCCAAAGCACTGCAGGGCCATACCAATAGCGCATATCTCTTCCTCTTTGGCCACCCCAAACATCAGCGTATCATCTACATATTGAAGGATTAAGATAGTTTCTGAGATCCCCCTTGCTCTAATTCCTTGAATCGTCCCTCGATCCCTTCCTCTACTAATCATTTCCGCTAGACCATCCGCTACGATAGCGAATAGTAAAGAAGACAATGGGTCTCCTTGCCTAAGCCCCCTCATGCATTTAATTTCTTTACCAAGCTGTCCGTTCACCTGTATAAATGACTTCCCTCCTCGGACACATTTTGTAACCCATGCTCGCCATTTCTCGCCAAACCCTTTCAAGTTAACCGCTTCATCGACGCATTCTCATTCCATCGAGTCATAAGCCTTTTCAAAGTCTATCTTTAAAAAGAATCCGTCAGTCTTATCTCTGTGACCTCTATAAACAATTTCATGCGCGGAGGCCACACTATCCGCAATATCTCTTCCCCTGATCAATCCGAATTGCGACTCACCCACCACCCCATCCATTTGAGGAGCCAACCTCTGCGCTAAAACTTTTGTAATGATCTTGAAAGACCCGTTTAGCAGACTAATAGGCCTGAAGTCATCCACCCCTATTGCCTCTTTCTTTTTCGGAATTAGAACTGCGTTTGCGTAGTTAATCCTATCCAGGTCTGCGTTACCAATGTATAGCTCATTGAATATGTTCATCAGGTCCTCTTTAATGATATCCCAGTATATCTTGTAAAAGAAAATAGGGAGTCCATCCGATCCTGGGGCTTTGTTCTGCCCCAAAGCTTTTACTGCACGAAGAACCTCCTCTTCCAAAAAAATCCCCTCTATGCCATCACTCCCATCAATTCTTGATGAACTCCACATATCGGGAAGCATCCTGTTCCTGAATTCCTTGTTAATCCCGAATAGATCCTTGAATCATTTGTCGAATTCTTTCCTAATAATTCTTTCATTCTCTGTCCAGGACCCTTCAATAAGAAGCCTGCTAATGTGATTCTGTCTCCTCTTACCATTAGCCACTTTATGAAAAAATTTGGTATTTGCGTCCCCCTCTCTAAGCCACTGTACCTTTGCGCGCTGCTTCCAGTATAGTTCCTCCATGTCTCCAATCTGCTGGATCTCAGTTCTATATATGAGTAGCTAATCGAACTCCGCCTCTAGTAGATCTCTCCCTTCCTGAGTTGATTCAAGCTCTGCCACTTTATTGGACAACTCCTGTAATCTATCTCTGTTAGCTCCAAATTCCATCTTTGCCTAATCTTTGACCCGCTTTTGTAATCTCCTTGTCTTTTTAACCCAAATCCCTACAGCGGATACCTCCCTGGTAGCGGCCATCCAAGAATCATGAATAATCTGGCGAGTATTATCGGACAAGGTCCATGCTTTCTCGAACCTGAAAGGGAAGAGTTTCTTGATGTAGCCCTCTCCACACTCCAATACCAAAGGCAGATGATCTGAAGTGTATCTCGTAATAGTCTTTACCATAGCCTGCGGGAATACATCTTCCCAATATGTAGATATCAAAATCCTATCTAGCTTGGCTAAAATCGGCTTAGACTGCATATTTGACCAGGTGAAGTTTCTATCTCTCTGCTCCATCTCCATTAACTCTAGCTCGTCAATGATACTGTTGAAATTATCCTGGTCGGATCTACTCGGTCCCCTACCTCCGTGCTCGTGCTGATATCTGGTGATGTTGAAGTCGCCCCCCATCAACCAAGGATCTGCCCACTTCTTCTTTATATCTCTAATCTCGTCCTAGAATAGGCCTCTCCTCCTTGAATCATAAGGTCCATAGACGGTGGCAACCAAATGAATCAAGTCATCGCTTCTCCTTCTAATTCTAATAGTAACCGAGAAATCTCCAATCTTGTGATCCAACAGTTCGAAATTTTTTAAATCGACACCTAACGCTATACCCCCTGAAAATTTTTAAATCGACACCTATCCAATCATGTGATCCATCCCCAGTCTTTTTTTTTAAAATTTTTATAGCAGCCACTATTCACTAGGGATTCAAATATTCTACACTCACAAAATCTCTAATATCTAATATTATAACATGAGAGTTATGATTTATAAACAACCTGTAATTTGTATGTATCCAACCTTAATTAAATCTACACCACACAATTAGATTAGATCTTACCCTAACCTAACTAAATCTCTCAATTAAATCTACACCACACAATTAGATCTAATCCTAACCTAACTAAATGTAAACCACGCAGTTTGGCAACTTTGGTAAAAAAGGATTAATATTTTGACAACTTTGACAAATTTTATGTATAAGTAATTGGAAGAATATACTATTTACAATTGAGTAATCTCTACTTTTCTACTATTTTAATGGGAGAGTTGTGGTTTGTAACAAACAAACCTTAACTTTGTAACTATATAAACACATATAATACACGTCCAAACTATATTCAACAAATATAATGTGCACCGTACGTATAGACCAAATCAAAATATTCAAATATAAACTATTTTTTTTTCTTATTCAATATATATTCATTTAATTTGTTGACTTTACTTTTTTTAGATGTGCATCGCACGTACATTATACTAGCATGAGTAAATGGTGCACTCACTTAATATCAACCGTCCATCGTAAATTAAGTTTGATGAATGGTTAAAATTTATTAAATTACTTATTATTAAAATCAAATATGCTTCAATTAACCTAATTAGAATAGTTTCCATTTAAAATAAATTTAACAGCCTAAATGAGAGAATCTCTCTTGATTTTTTTGGGTAAGTTTTCTTTATAAAAAGTACCCCTTACAACAACTTGTTTTTTGGGTAAGTTTTTTTTAAATAAAAATCACTGACTTTCGAAATGCTTAAAGAATTGTCGAGATCCGACTTTAAATATGATTTTAGGTCTGAATTTAAACTCTCACCAAGCTGAGTACTTCTCATTCCTAATGTGATAGTACTTTTCATATATGCTTTGGCCCATTATTCTTTGACCTTATAAGTAAAAAAAACAAATCTGGACGTGTCCTAAAATTCATATGTAACAAGCATTTGTTTCCATGCATAATCAAGAATCATTCTACCATCCGAAAAATTCATGAGAAATGAAAAAATAAGTTGTTGTAGGGGGTGTTTTTTGTAAAAAAAAAATTACCCAAAAATTAATGAGAGGATCTCTTGTTTAGGCTATTAAATTTATTTTAAATGAAAACTATTCTAATTAGCACTCCCTCACATAAAATTATTTGATTTTAATAATAAGTAATATAATTAAATTTGACCATTCATCAAACTTGATTTACGACGGTTGATATTAAGTAAGTGCACAATTCACTTATCTCTAATCTCTATTCTCTAATAATATTATAATGAGAGAGTTGGGGTTGTCATTTGTAGACATTCAATCATCTATCTCAACCATTCATTTTTAAGTGAGAGTTATATTAACAATTTATTTACTCAACTGTTGTTAGTTACCATAATACCTTCAAAGTTCAAATTTATTTACGACATAATTATTTACAAAAGTGTCACTCATATAAAATAAAAGTTTGTGCCACTAAAGATAATTTGTAAACAGTATGCAATGAGTAAAGGGAGGTCCCAGGTTCGGGGCCAGATTACGTCTTATTATTTACTATATACAACAAAAAAAAATTTAATTAGGACGTACATGACATATACAGATTACTAGTATTTTATAAGGGTAGGGAATCGAATCCATTCACTAGTTGTCCATTTGGGATTTGAGCGACTCAAACCACAGGCGAGTTCTACATATTCTTACGGGTGTCTTTTCTGCTGTTGGAACTTGGTTAGAGCATCACCAACCACGTTAGCTATTTTGGCTAGCTAAATAGCCAAAATGGATAACAAATGAATAATTTGACTAGCTAAAAAAATCTCCACTCCAACCATGTTATCTATTTTGAATAACTATTAATAATTTAAAGTCCAAAATTAAATAAAATAAAAATATAAAATAAAAGCCCATAAAAAAGCCCAATACAAAATAAAATTTCTAAGCCCAAAAATAAAATTTCGCAAATTTCACGATTGATTTTCGTGATTCTGCTCCAACAAAAATATAAATGTCGCGATTCTGCAATTTTCCGCGATTCCGCAATTTTCGCGATTGATTTTGCAGTTTTGCAATTTTGCAATTTTTTTGTTTTGGGAAGAAGTTTAGCGAGCGGTACATACTCGCAAGATCTGGCGAGTGAATATTAGAAATCTATTTTGGTGAGTGGTTTGGCTAAGTCTCGTTGGAGCATATTTTTGTCTTTATATTAGCTATTTTGGCTAAAATTGAAAGATGGCTAGCATGGTTGGAGATAGTCTTACCTCCAATTTGATTAAGTCAGAGTATCTTCAAAAATTTGCAGGGTTTTTCCAACGTATATTCGTAGTTGTCATAAATTTAGGATTTGGAAATAATCCGGGATTTAAAAATTATTTTATATAAATTACTTAATTTAAACACTTGTTTATATTTGTAGGTAAACATGTCTTTATTATTCAATTATGTGCTATTCTTTGGCTAGGAATTTATACATGTATATGTGTATGTGTATTAAGTAAGATAGGGGTATAGTTTCAATTTCGTAAAAAGCTAAGTTGCATAAATAGGAAGTTTGTTTCAGAATATAGATAAATAAGTAAATTTCCCTATTCTACACGTGTCCCACATACTCAATGCACTCCCTCACATAAACGTAATAAGAGTTGGCGGCGCGGATTTGGATTTTGATTTTAGACAGGGGGAGACGAAAGAGATCTAGGGTGAACAGGTTTGGGGTTTCTGTTTTTTTTATAACCTTTTTAATAAGAACGTGCGGATTGCACATGGTTGTTTATATAGAAATTCCTACTTTTACTTTCCTTTCAAAATAGAGAAAGGAGAGAGTGGGTAGGCCTATTAGCTTAAGTGTAGCGCCCCGAGTTTCGCACACTGGGAGCTCGTGACACTTACCCAGAATCTTTACTTCAATGAGTACACAACACAGAAAAATTACAGGAAATTAGAAACTTACATTGCGCAAGGAAACTATATCTTCCACTTGGATGCTTTCCGTAGCTCGAGTCCCCTGCTCCACGATCAGCGATCCTGCATTAGCAAACTGTGGGCACGTCAGTTGAATACAACTGACGCAACGTGGATGAAAACCACAATCTCCAAAATCCTCAACAATCAATATTTGATGCAGAAGAAAAATGTGAAAGTCAAACCATCATTGTCGGTGTATGTCATGATCTAGATTCTAATGCACAATTCATATGCACATCATGCTCTTAATCTAATGCAAACTTGATTTGGAAACGTATGCATCCCATACTACATACTGGCCAAATCAAGTTCGTATTCTCCAGATAATAGGGTTCAATTCCTCGCCATGCATCCTACTCTTGTACTCTTTCTTGTTTCTGACATTCATCTAGTGACTGGTAGAGTCTGCAGCACATGCGGTCCATTTCCGCTCCTGCAGTCGGAACATGGTCCTTCTCCACTCTGAATGACAATGATCACCCTGTTCGTTCAGATCATGGTCCTTCTCCACTCTGACAGGATCGTGGTCCCTCTCCACTCCCGGTCATGCCAGTGATCATTAGCTCTGCCGGAATCATGGTCCTTCTCCACTCCTGCCCCTACCAAAGTTATCATGAACATAAGGCAAATCGATACGACCATCCCTACTCCGCCCAGAGACTTAGAGTCACATTCTTTCTCCTTGTTCGTATTGATAACCCAGAACATAGACGGAAACTTAAGAGTCCCCCTCCTAAGTTTCGACAGGAATTTTGATTTACGTCTGCATCCCGTTCTTATCACTAAATCCCAGAAATTAAGAGTCGAGACCACGCCACACGTGTTCCAGACGAGACGACACCGCACGTGTCCCCTTGACAGGTGAGTAGTACACGCCCAACTAGTGTCTGTCCTTACCAATCATCCTAGTTTAATTTCTCAATTCACCAACTCAACAAGCCTCATCTAGATTTAGTCAAGGTTCATTCTAGCCTCCAATCATGCTAAGAGTTGACCCACACATGCACCTAACTAGTGTGCTCAATGTGCACCACACTTCACAACAAGTACGCATATAAGTATGCATTGGTTGTATACATACCCATGCATAACCGTATTTCATCTAACACCGCATTCCATGCTTATAAAAAAATTATTTCCATACTAGGATATTGCACACATGTATATGTACTACCTCACATCCACATAATAGTAAATACCTTAGTGTAATCAACCTATTTCACATTCACACATACAACAATTGCATGAACATCACTCATACATATTTCTCAACTACCTTTCCATATTATGTTTAGGCAAGCACAAGTGTGAACATGTATTCATGGAACAACCAAATACCCATTTACTTAATTTCAAAAATTGTGTAATTATCCCCACAAACATATCTTTTCTATCCTTTCTACTTTGTTCCTTTTTTCGTTTCCTTTGTTTTCTTAATCTGGCAATTATAAACATACACACAAGCATGCATATAAAACCATCGTATATAATCTATTATCAATTACTACAATAACCATTAACACTTTAATACTTCTCAATTACTACTAGTAACGATTACAACCGATAACAATTCAAGCTATCAATTTTAATTCATCAAGCAATCTATACCATCTACCAAAGCAAATTATTATCAACAATTTTCCTTTTGCTACAAATAAATTACTGCACAATCATGTCAATAAACTACTACACAATTATTTAAATATAAATAAATAACAAACAAAATAATAATAAGAAGAATAATAATAATATATGAGGTATGAAGAATACCCACTTTGATTGTTTGCAAGCTTGAAGTTGTTACTTCTCCTCCTTGCACCTTTAGTCTTCTTGACTTCTTGCTCCAATCCAAAAGTAGTTGTAGTAGTGGGTAGTAGTAGTAGGAGGAGTTGTAGGTAGTAGTGGAGTAGTTGTAGCTAAGTAGTAGAAATAGTAGTAATAGAAGTGGTAGTTGTGGAAGAAGTAGTAAAGTAGTAGTAGTAGTAGTAATTGTAGTAGTAGTTGTAGTTAAGTAGAAGTAATAGTAATAGGCATATATATAAAGAAAAGGGAAAAATATGATGCTATTGCTGCTGCCGGCTGTAAAGGGAGAAAAGAGAGAAGAAAAGAAGTGTAGGAGTAGTAGTAGTAGTGCAGTAAAGTAGGAGTAGTAGTAGATGCTAGTAGTTGAAGTAGTAGCAAGTAGTAGTAGTTGAAGTAGTAGTAAATATATAGAAAAAGAGAGATGAAAGGAGGTTACTTTGCGGCTGTTGCTATCGGCAGTAAAGAGAGAAGAGAGAAGGAGAAAAAGGTAGGAGTAGTTAGTAGTAGCAGTAGTAAGTGGAGTAGTAGGAGTTAATACATGTGTATATATAGAAAAAGAAAGGAAAAAAACTGATGTTGCTGTTGGCTGTCTGCAGAAGGAAAGAAAAAGTTAGAAGGAGAGGTGTGTGGAAGGGTGTAAAATGCTTAGGTGTTCCTTACTTTTGCACATAACCCCTTATACTTTATGTAATTGCACTTAAGCTCTAAATCTTATTGGATTGGGCTTAAGAAAGAAAGTGTTGGGCTTTTTAAAAGAAAACATATTGGGCTTTTTTTAAAAAATAACCACACTAACAAAAACAAAATAATAGTGTAGTGTATGAAAAAAATAATAATGTCAATGCATATATATATATATATATATATATATATATATATATATATATATATATTGTAAGAATTTAGGGGTATTACATTAAGATATAGTATAATATGTAGTTATCTAAACCCAAAATTGGGGTCTTTTGGCATATAGGAATAGAAAATTTAGAAATGAGTTGTACTTGTCTAAATCCAAAATTTGGCTTTTCAACGACGAACGGTAGATCATTTTCTGTGGGTGCATTTTTTTTTAATTTCAAAAAATATCGGACGAGAAAAAAATATATGAAGAAAAGAGTGAATGGACCAATAAATATGGACTATAGGCCTAATGTGTAGGATTTAAAAAAAAAAAATGAGAATTGAAAATCTGGGATGGTGTTTGATTTCGGGTTTTTTTTAATTTTAAAAAATCAACCGGACAAGATAACATATCCCATCCAGTTTAATTAAAAAAATAAGGCTAAATATAAAAAAAGTATACAAAGTTTTGGGCTAGTTTAAAAAAAGTACACTAAAGTTTTTTTGTTTAAAAAAAATGACACAGTTTCAAAAAACTCTACTGGGTTAGTTAGGGTTAGGGTTAGTTCAGGGGGATTTATTTAAACATCTGATTAGTTAAGTGATATTTTTAAAACACAAATACAAGATGAATGTGGTTTTTTTAAACACAATTGAAAGATGAAAGTGGTTTTTTTAAACCCTATCTTAACCCAACCCTAACCCTAATCCTAACCCTAACCCTAACCCTAACTAACCCAGTGGAGTTTTTTGAAACTTTGTGTCCTTTTTTTAAACAAAAAAACTTTAGTGTACTTTTTTTAAACTGACCCAAAACTTTGTGTACTTTTTTTATATTTAGCAATAAAATTGTCGTTGGGCGGGATATGATATTTTGTTTTCCAAATTTTGGCTTTTGCCATTTATTCTCCCAAATTTTACTGGCGACTGTTCACGTCGAACCCAAAATTTAGGTATTTGACCAACAACTGCAACTTGTTTTTGGCCAAAATTTTCAAATTTTGAAAATATGGCCAACGACTACAAATGCTTTAATAGGTGAAAAGAGAGATAGGTAATAATGTAAATTCAACAAAAAAGTCTAATCGCTCACTTCTTCTTCCCTAACTTGAATGAACCCTCCATAAAAACACCGTCGTCGTCTACCCATTTCCTCCTCTGTTTAGATTAAAATTTCACCATTCTGTAAGCCGAATAATTCATAATTTTATCTTCTATTCGTGAATCTCACGTAAAGTTCGAGTATTTATCTATTAATTCGCGAGCCAATGAATTAGTCGTGAACTCATTCGACTGCTGTTCATTTGGTAGTATACAAATGTGCGGGTGTCTAAGATATACAAGTTGCAAAATAAATAGGGTTAAAAGCAAGAAAACCCCATATACTCTTAGGTCAAATCAAATAACTCATGAAAAACTGGTCAATCGTACGGACCTAACCACTTAAGCTAGATACAGTGTTGGTCAACTGTTAGTTTTTAAGTTACGTGCACTGTATGTATTTTGTATATGATGAAAATACCCCCATTCTGAGTTTTGTGTTCAATTTTGAGTACCGATTTTGGGTATCGAGTTTCGAATTTTGGATTTTAGGTTTAAATATGCTTTGAACATATAAGAAGTATAAGAGGAGGAGGAGGAGGAGGAGGAGGAGGAGGAGAAGAAGATGAATGAATGAATGAATATATATATATATATATATATATATATATATATATATATATATATATATATATATATATAGCTAAAAATGGAACCGTTCAAATCGGGCACGAATATTAAAGCTCTCAGGGGTAAAACGATAATTTCCACAACAAACGGATCTAAAATGGGAACTGGGTCTTTCTTCAAAGCCCAATAAACCAAAAACGGATCTGTCCTATTGGGTATGGGTGGCAGCTCGTCACAAACCAA
Organism: Hemerocallis citrina; assembly: GCA_017893485.1. Classification (NCBI taxonomy): domain Eukaryota; kingdom Viridiplantae; phylum Streptophyta; class Magnoliopsida; order Asparagales; family Asphodelaceae; genus Hemerocallis; species Hemerocallis citrina. Next base: position 21,848,052 of record CM030362.1, on the reverse strand, counting down.
CCCAGGTCATTTAAAGAGTAATTCAAATTCATGGTTATCCCTAAGAGATGGTTTAAACCAAATATCTTATCATGAAACGTTTTAAACTCTATATCTTATCCAAAAACACCGGGACATAGAGATAAATGATTATCTCTAAACTGTCTCTAAAGGCGACTATAAATTCCCCTATCCCTCCACCATAAGAAAGGTAATCAATATTTTTCCACAAAAGCGCTCTTTCATAATCTTCCTGATTACTGACTTGAGCGTTGGAGGGTTCGTCGCCGGGATCCATCCAGGTGTATCGAGTTTTTTGCAGGTTAATGGCAGCAGCGAGAAACAGTCAAATGCAGGCTAAAAATCAACAGGTTTGCCTTATTTGTTTCCAAAAGAATCCACAAATTCATCTGTTTGCTCCCAAACCAAAATCAGCAGCAACAGATTGGCGCCGTCTGTGGGAAACAGAAAAAGCAATCTAATCTTACTTCACTGGTGAAGTTAGTTTCCAAGTCATGCCTCCGAAAGGGTAAGGAAAAGCAGCGGCTTTCAGCCGAAGAGCCACTCCTCTTCTTCCCCCTCATCCACTCCATGATGTTCTTCTTCAAACAGACCAACAAGTTCAGCAACCGCAGCCTGAACAACCCCTTTCTCAACAGCTTCCTTCTCAGCAGGCCCTTCTAGGGTCTCGGGGGGCTCTCTTTGAAGTCGTCCAAAGCAACACCCTCTTCATGACCACATCTCAATCCACAATCCTTCAACTGAATCTATGACTTCTAAAAGCCCTCCCGGGTAGTATCTCCGTCAAGTAATTGTTAACCGTCAGCAGGGGGTTGACCTCCGAACTCACTTGAATGAAAGGTGAGCACTTGAGGAAGTCCCTCACCCTGAGCGCCCAGGGGCCCCGAGATCACGGACCCCCTATAGGCTGAAGACCAGAAGATCCCCGCCCCGGAGGAGGCGAAGAGAGTCCCCTCCACATCGTTGACGGAGAAGTCATCCTCCAATAAGCCGAGCCATACCTGGGGACCGCCGAGCTGGAGGGGCACAAGTCACTCAAGCCGAGCTCTAAAACTTCAAAGAAGATATCCTGCGAGCTCTTATTATTGCCATGAGTCAGTATCAGCATGCGCATAGCCCTCGCCATACCGCCACTCATGAAGGAGAGTCCCAAGGGTCGACTAGATCCGACCGGAAGGATGACTCGGTCCACCACCGTCTCTACGAGATGGAGAGGCACTTCAACAAGATCAATACCGAAGAAGAACAACGAACCAATAAGTTCCGTCCAAGCAGACCCCCTTTTTTCAGAGCCATCATGGAAGCTTCGGTCCCCGAAGCCTTTAGGCCGTCTCGCTTTGAATCCAACAATGGGGAGTCAGACTCGGCCGATCATATCGAGAGTTTTAAAACTCTCATGATGATTCAGCAAGCCTCAGATGCGCTCCTCTGCAAGGCCTTCCCAGCAACATTAAGGGAACCAACGCGAGATTGGTACTCCTGTCTATCCCCAACCTCCATCTTCTCATTTGAATAGTTTGATGAGCTCTTTCTCACCCACTTCGTTAGCAGTCGCCGAGCCGAGAAAACAAGTGCATATTTGCTAGCCCTCGGCCAAAGAAAGGGTATGTGCCTAAGAGATTACGTTCAGTGTTTTACCGCTGAAGCCCGGTCTATTGCCTCTCTCAACCAATTGGTGGCCTTTGCAGCATTCAGCACAACGTCAATAACACCGAACTCAAGGCGTCCCTTGCTAAAAAGCCTCATCGGGACTTCTCGGAACTCCTTCTTAGGAACGAGAAGTACATTCAAGCGGAAGTGGCTCTCAACACCCCCCCCCCCAAGAGGAGACATCTTTCGGGAACAAACGAAAGAATACAAGTGAAGAAAGGTCCAAAAAATTTCAGAGGAACGACAATGGCCAACACCGCACAGCTCCTTGTTTTGAGAAGTTCACCCTCCTTAATGCTAGTATATCAACACTTCTTATGGATGTGGACAAGGAAGGGCTACGCCACGTCCCCCTAGAATGAATACCCCTGGTAAGAAAAGGAACATTGTAACCCCTATTGCTCATTATTTGTATTTTTAATTATATTTAATAAAATCCTTGATTTATTATTTTATTTTGGTTGTATTTATTTTTATTTCTTTTGTATGGTGTGTTGTGTCCCTCTCTCTTGTGATTCATTCTCTGTTTGATTCAGCTTTTCATTCTCTTTATTTATCTACAATTTGTTCTTGATCTCGTCTATTGTTTAAACCTATTTCATGGCTTATTTGTCTCTTATTGGATTCATTTCTCCCTATTGGACACCACCCAGTTCTCGCAAACCCATATTGTCCGTATATAAACACCCTAATTACCAAACCCTAATCCTATCTCTCTCCCTCTCTAGACGTCACCCTCTCTCTCCCGAACTTCCCTCTGCCCTTCGCTGTCGTCTTCTACTTTCGGCATCGACCACCACCGCACCCCTTCCTCTTCCTCCCTTCCCTCTCCGCTGTGCACCCACCCCCAAGACCGAGCCCCGCTGCCGTCGTCTTGTTCGAGCGCCGCCACGACACACCCCAACCCTAGGCATTGCAGTCGCTGCTGTCCCTTGCGCTGTCATTGTCTTCTCGGGTTGCTGTTACTGGTTCTGCTATTGGTTGCTGCTGTCCCTTGTGTGTGCATGTGAAGTCACGTGCACCACCCGTGGTTATATTGGTGTGATTGTCGTCGCTTGTTCATGCTTTCGTTGTGTTCTATGTTCGGGATCCGTTCCCATTATTCTATTCCATCGTTTCCGTCGTCTTCGTAACAGGCAAGTAGCTTATATATGTTATTTTTATCATACAAGTTAATACCGTAAGTAATCTAGTATGAAAATATTTGTACTCTCATGATGATCCTATTTTGGTAGGTTAACCGTTGACATCATCTCTTGATCATGAGTAGTTACAATAATCGACACCGTTGCATGAAATCAATTAGATTAGTGGACATCTTGACTGTATGTTGTTTGTGACACACCGTATGTTGTAGATGACTGTTGCATAGATGGTTGTTGGATGTATTATCTCATTATAGAATATCCATACACGTGCCATACTGATTAGAGTGACCCACATATACCATGCTTCGTATGACATCCAGATTGGACCGTTTGTAGTTAAGTTGTTCGATTAAATGCATAAAAGAAATTTTGTTTGCTGCTGTCCTATTTTCGTACAGTAATTTCGACCCGATTAAAATCAGTAAAATAAATAAGTTTGTGAACATGATTTGTAGCCTTTGTTTTCTAGTTTTCAGAACTTTCAACGGATCTGAGTTCCGATTTTTTATGCATGAGTTATTGCTGTTTTACTACAGCCATATTGTATATTCTAGATTCTGAACTATATGTATTTTGTATGGAATTTTATTTTAAAGCTGATATTAAAAGTAGAATTTGAGATCTATATTTTGCTGAGTATGTTTAGATATGACTGGGATCAATCCCTAATTTTTGTGGAATTAATTAATGAATTTTGTATCTCATTTCATGCTTTTGAAACCAATTAAAATATACCAAACTGCATGTTGTTTAGTAAAGAATTATGTTTTCAACCTGATTCTATTCGTTTGTGATGAAAACTTTATGAACATAAACTATAGCCTGATTTGTCTATTTTATCACCATTTTGAAGGATCTGGATTTCGAATTATATTTTATGAATTATCTCTGTTTTGGTACTGCTGTGTCTTAACTTTCAGAATTGAGATTTTGTTGCATTACTCTGTTTTTCCAATTTTGATGACCATACTATCTGTAATATAAATTCATGATATTTTATATTTTGAAACTAGATATGTTTGGAAATCTTCCAGATTTTTCTTAGATTTAGTTATGATGATTTTAAACTATTTTCAGGCTTATAAACACGATTTTACATTTTCTGGCTGAACATAACTTCTGTATTAAATGTTGTTTTCGACCCTGTTTCTATGGCTGAAATGTGACTTATATATATGTGCTGGAATCGGCAGAGAGTCTAGTTTCTATATTTTCTGATGGATCTGGATTTGCTATTCTGTAGCAATGGAAATCTCAGATTTGGTACAGTAGTGTCTTGATGTCTAAAACTGAAAATTTCGTTGTTTTGACCATTATGAGTTGTTTTTATCAACCGTTGTAATCATTATTTCATCTTAGACTTATTTTCTGTTCTTGCTATGTCTTTAGACTGTTTGTATTCGTTCACTCATGTTTATTAATAATAAAAAAAATCAAGCCTGGGTTTTTAAGGGAAAAGATCGAGTAGTGGACAATATAGAAATACATATTCAGAAGGGACTCGTTTCCCCACAGTTTACTGTGGTACCTACTGTTTATCTCTGGATGCATGAGGGCATGATCCATGAATTTTTTTTATTACTGTTACTGTTACTGTTTGTCTGAATATATTGCCCTATAGAAGTTCCACTACAAAATCTTAAAACGAAACTGTTTGCTGTAGCAACCATGTGGTAAAATCTGGGACGCATGAAGTGCTACCTAGTTAGTAGTGAACATTAGACATAAGAATAACTATTTACACTGTCACATCCTGTTACGGTTACTGTGGACTTTTCTGTTACTGTTGATTACTACTACCGTTGACACACTGTTACTGTTGATCCTTATTGTTACTGTTATGCTTCTCCTGTTATCACTACACTGCTTACTGTCATCTGTATACTGTTATATTTGCTACCTTCTCCATGTTAGTATTGCCTGTTTAGTTTAGTTTTTCCCTTCATTTTCCTACTTGTATTGATTGCGGCCCGGACTTGCATCTAACGGGCATTATGTTTTTGTTTTTTTTTCTTTTCTGTTTTCTGTTTTCATATTTTTCTTGTAATTACCATATGAGCTGGTTTTGCTGATCAATTGCCTACTGGAGTTGGTGAGCAAAAGTTTTGAGTTGTGTAATTGGAATAATTTGCTTAAATGTTTGATGAACTATTATATTGCATGAACTGTATTGAGACTTGTATTTGGGCTTATTGTCCCAGGTTTATTATTTTGGTTCGGATCCAGTATTTATTGGGATATTTATTATTGATGCAATAAATACTGTTGAGTTATGATTATTTTTGCATGCCTGGTTGAGAATGTTACCTTATTTACGGTTATGATTAGTCAAGCAGATCCATACAGCTTATGGATGGTGAAAACTATCCGCTGGGCTTAGTCCCGTACCGTATTCCGTATTCGTTTTGGGAAGTAGGGCGTGACAAACATGGATAAGTGGTGTCGCATTCATAGGGACCTCGACCACGACACGGATAATTTTCGGGTTCTCAAGAAGGAGATCGAAGAACTCATACAGCAGGGACACCTGGCCAAGTTTGTCAGAAAGGACGGGGCCGATCCTCCACCCCGAGGAGCCAACAAGCGAACTATCACGCCCCGCTTCCCAAAAAGAATACGAAATACGGATACGCAACAAAAGCCCAGTGAATGATTTTCATCATCCATAAGCTGTTCAAGAAATCTTTACAACATTCACAAGAATCATCAGAGTCGGAAGCAAAAGTATCAACCACATGCACATATGAACCAAAATACCAACAAGAATACTTGAAACCAAATATATAAGTTTAAAATAGTCATGATTTGAATAAAACAAATATCTTGGATCACATCGCCTAAATACAAGAATAAATCCAAGTAATCAAGTACAATATTGTTCAAGCAAGCTAAAAGAAATAATAATAATAAAATCCAGCACTAATACTTCATGTCTCCGATACCATCTGGAACTTGTTCTCCAAAATTTGCAATTCAACGAATGCAGGAAAGAGGAAAAAAGAAAAACAAGTACCCATCAATTGTAAGTTACGGACCACTTATAATGTAGGATACAAGTACATGAGGAAACTAACTAGCAACATGGTATAAGTATGATGTCAACATAAACAACTAGCATGGCAAAGTGAATAAGTGTAATAAACAACTAGCATGGTAAGGTGAACAAGTATCATGTAGCATATATCAAGTGTCAAGTGAACAAGGATCATGCAAACAAGCATCAAGTGTCAAGTATCATGTAATCATGTATCAATTGTCAAGTTTCAAGTCTCAAGTAAATAAGTCTTATGTATCATGTAGTCAAGTATCAAGTAAGCATGTATCATGTTCAAGTATCATGTATTAAGTCTTGTAGTGATTACTATCTAGGTAGCACTTCATGCAGCCAACCTTACATGGTTGCTACAGCAAACAGTTTCGCTTTAGATTTCATCGTGGACCATAGAGGGCAGTATACTCGGGGACAAGTCGAGTAATCAAGCTCCAAGCTCCAAGTATCATGTATCATGTAATTACGTGTCAAGTTGTGCAAGTGGCAAGTATCGTGTCTTGCGTGCAAGTATCAATAAATCACGTGTCAAGTATCATGTCTCAAGTAATCACGTAGGATCAGTGGATCCCCTTCCGAGTACACGTTTCTGAATTATCCACTATTAGATCAGTCCCTTAAACCCCGGCTTGGTATTTATTATTAATGCCAAACAAGCATGTATATGTGTAAAATATATCAAGAATAACATGGCATGATCATGTGACAAGTGCAAGTTACAAGATAAACATGTACGAGTGCAAGATATCTCATAAAAGAATAAAATAGACAAATCTCAAGTTCAGGATAGCAAGACCATACTGTAGTAAAATAGTGATTCCCAGTGTTACAAGCATGCAAATCTGAATCCATCGAAACTTTTAGAAAATAGACTCCCAACTGAATCCAGCGAGTATAAATAAGTCATATATTAATTCATAAAAACATAGCTCAAAACTGATTTGAATACAGAAAATAGGTTCAGCCAGAAATCAGAAAAACGAATTCAAGAACAGGAAATCAGCATGAAAACACGTTAAATAAATCCACTAAAAATCTGGGGTATTCCCCTATATGTCCAGTATCAAATATAAAATTTCATAATTTTCCAGTAAAATTAGATCAGTCATCAAAAATAAGAAAACATCGATAAACGAGAGTTTGGCAAATCTGGAAATCCCAACACTGCTGTACGAAAACCATAATATCTCGCAACCAGTGAAACAAAATCCAATTCCGCCAAAGGAATATGAAAATATATAAAATATACTAAATTCCATATTTCACAAACATTTTTCATACAGTAAAAGGAATCAGGGTGAAAATACGATTCTTTACAGAACAGCGAGCAAAATACAGCAAGTATAGTTTTCATAAATGAGCATGAAACGACATATAAAACGCATCAATAAAATCCACCAAAATTCTGGGTAATCCCTAACTAGATAAATAAATACTGACCAAAGTTTTGGATCAAAATAATATATGTAGGATCAGTATCAAAATCATCGAAATATGAAATCTGGAAAAGATCTACACCTCTGTAGTAAAACAGTCATAACTCACACATACGAAAACGAAATCGAGCAAGGTCAGAGGGGTTTGAAAATCGACGAAATTCTATAAAACTCATGTTTTATACCGAAATGAAGATACTGACATTAAGACAGTCCAAAACAGCAAACAAAACAGATCAGCGACAAAATACAGATTTTTCCCTTTAACAACAACTCAACATATGTCATACAAATCTTGTTCAGAACACAACCAAACATGAAATCAATTCTACCAAATGTCCAAACATCATGAATTAGGATATCTAGCATGTCCACAGCAAGTATATCACATGGGTCTCAACTAAATCACGAATTCTCACAAAAGTCTCACATACATGATCAATTCAAGAACGGATAAAACCTAAGTTAATTCATGTCCATATTGTGTCGTGAGGCAACTATGGTCAAGTTTTCACAATAGAGACAAAATCCATCAAACATAACACAAACAAGAGTCGCAACTACACTATAGGTAGTATTTTTGACTTGTATCAAACAAATGAATTAGAGTACAAGTTACTTGCCTTAATCGAAGATGAAGAACGACGAAAACCAAGAGCAACGAGCAAAACCCACGAACGAAAATTCACGAATCAACCAATCCAACCAACTTGTGCACAAATCACCACACGCACAAAACTCCACAAAGCGAGAGGGAGAGAGATCAAGAGAGAGATGCCGGCGATGGTGGCTTGCGGCCACGAACAGGACACCAAGCGAGAAAGTCAAGGTGCAAGAGGGGTTGTATGGTGGAGTAGATGATGGTGTTAGTCGGCCAGGGGGGGAGGGGGGGTTTGGCCGATCCGGGGGGTAAGGGGCTGTCGGCCAAGAAGGGATCGGAGTGTGGGGGTGTTGCAGGTTGGATGCAGGCCTGGAGGGGGTGCTCGGCCTGGGCTGATCGGGATGGGGGTGAGCGGGTTGCGGCGCGAGCAAGAAGAGGGAGGCCGGTTGGGAGAGGTAGAGGGCTAGGGTATTAGGGTTAGGGTTTGTGAGAGAGATTGGAGATATATATAAGGGGATTAGGGTTAATGGGTAATTGGGTTGTGGGTAATTAGGAGTAGTAGCAGGATTTGTTTAATTGGGCTTCAAAAAGGATACAATTTGGCTTTGGTAATCTTATTAGGGATCAAACAATAGGATTGGGAATAGGATAACAACCAATCACCACCACCACAAACACCCAAAAATAAAATAAGGAGAATGAGACCAATGAAAGAAAGATCAATAATAGAAGAACGAAACAAAAGAGACAACCAATTAAACACAAAGAGCTCAAAATGAAATAAAACGAATATATATTGAAAACAACTCCAATATGCAGTTTAGAAAAATACAAGAGAGAAAAATACACCAAACGAAAATACACTCAAAAATACACAAAATAAAAAAGTGGGGGTTTCAATCCTACCCACCTAACAAGAAGAATTTCGTCCTCGAAATTCAAAAAGAAGATACATAGGGTAACCCCAAATCCATAGTGATATGTTCCCACTTCCACTCTGGAATAGGAAGCGGTTGAAGAAGTTCAGCGGCTCTCTGATGCTCTGCCTTAACCTGCTGGCAGATCAAACACTGAGCAACAAACTGAGCCACAACCCTTTTCATACCCTACCACTAGAAATGAAGCTTCAAATCCCGATACATCTTAGTACCGCCAGGATGGATAGAATATGAGGACTGATGGGCTTCCTCAAGCAACCTATGACGAACATCACCTTCTGGGACATATAATCTGGACCCAAAACGAAGCGATCCATCCAAATGAATAACCATGTTCTTCCTGGACCCAGACTCAACCTCAGCTCGAAATTTCTGCAACTGTGCATCACTAGCCTGCGCCTCTTTAATCTGATCAACAAGAGACGACTGCAGCTGAAGCACCAAATAACTCTGATCAGAACTCGGCAAAAAAACTTCCCACTCTAACCTCCTCATCTGCTCAATCAGATCCCTCTGCCGAGTCAAGAACATAACTGCCAGTCTCCTGCTCAAAGCATCTGGCACCAAGTTTACTTTACCAGGATGGTATTGCAAACTGATGCCATAGTCGGCCATAAGCTCCAACCAACGCCTTTGCCTCATGTTTAACTCATTCTGGGTGAAGACGTACTTGAGACTTTTGTGGTCTGTAAAGATCTCCACTCGGTCCCCAAGTAAATAATGTCTCCACAGCTTCAAAGCAAAAATCACTACCGCTAACTCCAAGTCATGAGTCGGATAGTTCTTCTCATGCGGCCTCTACTGCCTCGATGCATACACAACGACTCGGCCCTTCTGCATCAAAACTGCTCCAAAATCCTTACCAGAAGCATCACAGTGAATTACAAATCTGCCTGAACCATCAGGAATAGTCAACACAGGCGCTGACGTCAATCTGTTCTTCAACTCAACAAAAGCTCCATCACACTCATCAGACCAACAGAACTTCTGATCCTTCCCAGTCAACTTTGTCAACGGTCCTGCTATCTTCGAAAAATTTTGGACGAACTTTCGATAATAGCCAACCAAACCGAGAAAACTCCTGACTTCTGAAATTGACTTGGGAATAGGCCAATCCTTCACAGCCTCAACCTTGGCAGGATCCACAGAAATACCATCACTGGAGATAATGTGCCCCAAGAATTAAATCCTGTCGAGCCAAAACTCGCACTTGCTAAGTTTTCCATAAAGCTGATTCTCCCTCAAAGTCTGCAGAACCACTCTGAGAAGCTCAGCATGATCTTCCCAATTCCGAGAATACACCAAAATATCATTAATGAAGAACACCATGAATCTATCCAAGAACTGAGAGAAGGCCCGGTTCATAAGACTCATGAATACAGCCGGCGTGTTCGTAACTCCGAATGGCAATACAAGATACTCATAGTGCCCGTATCTAGTGTGAGGGTGTTGCGGGTTGGATACAGGCCAGGAGGGGGTGCTCAGCCTGGACTGATCGGGATGGGGGTGAGCGGGTTGCGGCGCAAGCAAGGAGAGGGAGGCCGGTTGAGAGAGGTAGAGGGTTAGGGTATTAAGGTTAGGGTTTGTGAGAGAGATTAGAGATATATATAAGGAGATTAGGGTCAATGCGTAATTGGGTTGTGGGTAATTAGGAGTAGTACTAGAATTTGATTAATTGGGCTTCAAAAAGGATACAATTTGGCTTTGGTAATCTTATTAGGGATCAAACAATAGGATTGGGAATAGGATAACAACCAACCACCACCACCACAAACACCCAAAAATAAAATAAGGTCCAATGAGACCAATGAAAGAAAGATCAATAATAGAAGAACGAAACAAAAGAGACACCAATCAAACACAAAGAGCTCAAAATAAAATAAAACGAATATATATTGAAAACAACTCCAATATACGGTTCAGAAAAATACAAGAGAGAAAAATACACCAAACGAAAAATACACTCAAAAATACACAAAATGAAAAGTAGGGGTTACACGAACCGAGAGGCCCGCCAAGTTTCAAGACTCCGAACCTGGGGCCATTCTCCACCTTCTCCTCTCTCTTCCGTGAGCACAGAGCCCAATGTGGGCCCTATGCTCATGTCAGCCGAAGGAGAGAAAGCAACAACACAGCTGTGGCCCCCACCTTTGGCCACGTCACCCCTGTGACGTCAGGACAAACACAGTAGCAACAAGTATTGCTACTGTCTCTTTTCGGTTGGCTCCCCTCTTCTCTTCACTTTTATTTACCAAGTTGCCATCAGGCACTCTCTTTATATATATATATATATATATATTATATTTGAAATTACGGGGTGTTACAATTCTTCAATAGACTTATGAAGAGAAATTGAAGATCTTTGAGTCAGCTTCGAAATGAGGGGTCGCACACCCCAATCCGACCTCCGTAGCACCGGGAAAGCCAGTTACAATGCAGTTGCGAAAAGCTAATCGAGGGGTTGACTAAGTCAACTTGAACTGGGTCAAAATCTCCACGTGTCGCCTTCTCGAAGTCTCCCTAGACCTCGGTAGCTCTCGCCGAGCATTCTTTTCACCGACGTCGAAACGAGAAAAAACAACATTGATTGGTCAACGGTCAACGGTCAAAATTCCCCTCGTATCGCTCTCTCGAAGTGTCTACAAACCTAGGCAGCGCTCCCCAAGCATTCTTGTCACCGATGTCGAAATGAGGAAAAAACTCTGCCTTCCAATGCACGTTCGATCATGATCAACGGTTGTGATTAAAACAAAAAAAAGTGAGAGTCAACGGTCAACGTTGACCGAATCAAGGGTCAACCATTGACCGCCACGTGTCAAGCCGTCGAAGCCTCTCCTGGGTTCAAAAACGCGATCCGAGCATTCTTGAAACCGAGCATAAAATGAGATAACAAACACTCTGCCTCAGGATCTGCGCTCAAATCTAGATCGATGACCACAAATTTCCATTAAAAAAAGCAATTAAGGTGTTAACGGGTCGGGTTCGGACCCGTTATAGGCCCAAACCCGCAACCCCCTCCGTCTTCCTCTTCTTCTCCTCCTTTGAAGTTGAGCGCCAAAGCAAAAAGAAAAAAAAAACCCTCAGGTCCTCTTCGAAAACCCATCACCATACTGTCGTTGCCCAACTCCCTCCTTTGCCAACTCGCCGACTAGTCACCAACGCGAGTTCTACCTCATTCCCTCCTCTGTCATCGAGCTCCACTGCTGCCCTCAACGAGCTCCACTACCGCCCTCAACGAGCTCTCTTCAGCTAGCTCCCCTCGCCTAATGACAACCCTTCGATGCCGAGCTCCGTCTCCACCTCCTTCACGAGCTCCTCTCCTCTGTCGTCGAGCTCTCGTCAACGAGCTCCAATGCTGACCTCAACGATCTCTCGTCAGCGAGCTCCCCTCGCCAAACGACAACCCATCGCCGCTGAGCATCGATGCCGAGCTCCGTCTCCACCTCCTTCGCGAGCTCCCCTCCTCCGTCGCCAAGCTTTCGTCAACGAGCTCCACTGCCGCCCTCAATGAGCTTCATCAGCGAGCTCCCCTTGCCAAACGACAACCCATCACCATAGAGCATCGATTCTGAGCTTCATCTCCACCTCGAGCTCCCCTCCTCCTTCGTCGACCTCACCCTGTCAAGCTCCCCTCCGCTGTCGTCAAACTCCCCTTCGCGAGCTCTGACATTGAGCTTCCCCCGCCGAACCCATCGCGGTCGAGCTTCTCCACTGTCGAGCTCCCTTCCAGTGCTGAGCTCCATGCTGCCATCGCCGAGCTTCAACCAGCTCCTCTCCACTGCAGCCGAGCTCCTTCGTCGCCGAAGTCGCGAAGCTCGCCGCTCGAATCCGAGCATTCTTGTCACCGGAGCTCAAATGGGGAGAAATACTCCGCTCCAACATCCGTGCTCGATCGTGATCGATGCTCCTGATCACGCCACGTCACCACGTAAATATTAATTAATTAATTTAATTATTAAATTGAAATAGTTATTTTAAAAAATCCTAAAAAATAAAAAAGTAAAAAAAAATTAATTAAAAATTCTAAAATAATTATTAATTCAGAAAATAATTTAAAAGTCCTGGAAATATAATTATTAAATTAGAATAACTATTTAGAATTTTCGAACATTAATTATTTAAATTCAGAAAATGAATAAAAAATTAGAAAAAATTCAGAAAATTCTGGAAAAATCACAAAAAATCCAGAAAATTCTAAGAATAATTTTGGTATTTTACATGCTCAGAATAACACCATTACACCTCGAACAAGATCCAAACTCCCCTGAGACTCCGATAAATTCTATAAGCCATTAAAAACGGGCAAACTACTACTCAAAAGCTGTGAAACTTAGTCTTCAGGAGTGGGGGCCTTATGATATGGCTAAAAATAGAACCAAATTGTGACCATTCCAATCGGTCATGAATCTTAAAGCTCTCAGGGGTTAAACGGTAATTTCCACCACAAATGGGTCTAAAATTGGAACTGGGTCTTTCTTCATAGCCCAATAAACCAAAAACGGATTTGTCCTATTGGGTATGGGTGGTAGCCCATCACAAACCAGCCCAGGTCATTGAAAGAGTAATTCAAATTCATGGTTATCCCTAAGAGACGGTTTAAACCAAATCTCTTATCATGAAATGATTTAAACTCTATATCTTATCCAAGAACACCGGGACATATGGATAAATGATTATCTCTAAACTGTCTCTAAAGGCTAAAATAAATACCCCCCCCCCCCCCCCCCCCCCCACCATAAGATAGGTAATCAATATTTTTCCACAAAAGCGCTCTTTCATAATCTTCCTGCTTACTGACTTAAGCGTCGGAGGGTTCATCGTCGGGATCCATCCCGGTGTATCAAAATTTTTACAGGTTAACAGCAGCAGTGATAAACAGTCAGACGCCGGCCAAAAGTCAACATATTTGCCTTATTTGTTTTCAAAAGAATCCACAAATTCATCTATTTGCTCTCACATCAAAATTAGTAGCAACAATATATATAAACCCAAAAAATCCATCAAATTCATATATATATATATATATATATATAATATGAATTTGATGGATTTGTTGGGTTTATATTTAGACTTGATGAGTTTGTTAAATTCAAATTTAATGGATTTTTTTGGATTTGAGCTTTAAGAGGGTGAGAGAGATGAAAAAGGGAGAAGAAGCAAAGAGGGTACAGAGGAATATGAGACACTGGATTCGATTCAAATTTGATGGATTTATCGAGTTTGAGTTTGGATTTGATAGGATTTGTTGGGTTCTAATATAATGAGTTTTCAAAGTTGCGGTAGGAGCATTTTGGAGAGATGAAGAGAAGAGAGAGGAAAGAGATCGAAGGAAAAAGAGAAGAAGAGTATGGGGTTTTGGTTCGAGTATAATGCGAGCTTAGGTTGGATTATATAGGGTGAAAATAAGAGACACTACAAACTGCATAGGCTTTCCCTGCGATTTTTTGTGGGCTATCCTGGTGTTTATAAACGCCGGGATAGACCGTAGCAGCATTTCTGAAAACACTGCAAGGAACACCGCTATAGCTTGCGTCGGGATAGATATAGGGTCTATCCCGACATTTTTTACAAACGCCGCTATGGACCATATCTATACCGGCATTTTAAAGAAAAACAGCCGGGATAGACCTTTTATTTAAAAAAAAGGAAAATGTTATCCATCCTGACGTTTTTGAACACAAACGTCAGGATAGATAATTCGTTGTTTTATTATAAAAACATACCCTATCCAGGCATTTTCTCCCAAAAATGTCGGGATAGATAAATATTTTTAATTTTTTAAAATAAAAAATACTAGAATCCCATGTATATGTTATAAAACAACATTGAACTCCTTAATTCCATTTAATACAACCAATTCAAATCCATAACATCTGGCATAAGAAAATGAAAAAAAAGGAAAAATGTGATGGACATTTTCATTCTGCGGATCTGGGAAGAAGTGGCCATACTGCAATATATAGGGAGAAAAACAAGTAAAACCCAAGAGTCAATGAGTAAAGCTTCATTATTGAGAACATAATTACACACAGAATGTCCAAGTTTAAAATCTGGTTATGTTCTATATCGCAATACACATCCGAATGCATATGGCCAACTCAACTTACCCAGCCTATAAGAGAGAATCGAGAATTATCCTACTCATACCAAAAATTTAAATAAAAATTATAAAACGCCGGGATAGCTAATAGCTATTGCGGCGGTTTTTCAAAATGTCGTTACAAAATGTCATAGTAGACCCCTTGAATTTTTGCAGGGGTCTATCGTGGCGTTTCACGTAAACACCGACAAAAAAATGCCGGGATAGACCATTTATTTTGTAGTGAGAGAAAAAAATGATTGAATTTTTTGCAAATAAGTCTCCCACAATTATAATATTTTTAGGGATGTATTTCCAAAAAAATATATAAGTATATCATTAGGGGTGTTCATGTAATAAATATTTTAAGAGACTTATATGGAAAAAAAGAAATTACTAAACAGTATAAATATATTTTCTTCATATATAAAACATGTGCACTAACATAACTTAAAAACTAACGGATGACTAACACCGTACCATGAAATTAAGAATTTGACAAATGAGTTAGTTGCATGGTGTGAACTATTAACATCGTATGTATATTTCAAGAACAACACAACACATGCAGGGTTTTTTTAAAAAAATGAGAGGGGAGAGGAGAGAGAGCGAATGGCGGCCTTGGGAACTGAGCAAATCTTTTGCTCAGGTTCTTCGCCATCCACCCCCTATCCTCATCATTACCCTACTCCCCAACCTCTTCGTATTCCCCACCATCCTTGTAAACCACCCCACTCTCTTATCCCTTCCTCTTCCATTCCCAAAACCATATCAAACCCCTTTTTTCCACCAAAACCTACCTCCCTTTACCCCGAAAACTCAACCACTATCAACAAAAAAAAACTTAGATCCAAAAAGAAGATGGAGCAAAGGTGCATGAAGTGCGGCGACGACGACCATCACACGGTAGATTGTAGAAATATGGGTATCCATTGTTTCAAATCCCTGAATGGTTCCACCCACCAAGGATGTTGAGTGAGCCTCAACTTCGTATGGGGGCGACATGGAGGATGATGGACCCTTAAAAGAGTGAGTGAGGTGGTTTATCATGTTCAGTTCCTAACCACTGTGGAGGTGGAGAAGGCAATAGTAGAGGAGCATTCAGTTTCTCAAGCTTCAATGCAACGTTCTTCTCTTGATTGCTCGAATATGGAGCCAAACTATGTCCGAAGTCATGCTACATATGGATCAACACTCCCTCCTTCCATTTCACTTATGGAACCAAACATCCCTTGAGCACCTCATCAAACTTTTTGGGAAGTTCATCATGATGAGCACGGAGATGATGGAGGTGGAGACCAGTGACTAGGCGCTAGTGCTCATTGAGGTTGTTGATCTAACCAAAATTCCCAAATCCTTATGTATTAAGTACACAACTCCTTGGTTTATGGAGAAGCATGTGCATGAGGTCCCTATACTGCTCCTTGGTTAGTCAATCGCAGTGGTAAAGTTCAGCTGTTCACAACGGGGAGGAGTACCAATGATAGAAAAACATGGCTCTTTCTGGAGGGAAAAAGCCTTAGACCCTACCAACCCCCTAAACCACCAGCACAACCATGGAACCTCCCCAACCTGAACTTCCGGCGAAGCTTGCTGAAAATCCTAAATCCTGTGAAATCAAGCAAGGCAAGCAAGTGATTACTGATTCTGATCCTCATGATATCCTAATTGGCAACAATTTTCGTACTTTTTTTGAATAATCCTGGATTAGCGGAGTCAAGTTCGGAAATGGAATATTTGGTGCACCCCCAGCTATCACCAATGTTCATGCAGGGACCAGCTCGAAAGGGAAATTTGCTTATAAGGCAGTTTCTCTTATTGAGGTAACTGATTCATCAAATAGCAACAACCATATTGATCAAAAGGCTCATTAAGGAATCTGACCCCTCAGCTGGCTCAAATAATGAGGACTCGGATAAGGAGATACGCAACATGTATTGAAAGGTACAATTAGTTACTTTCCCGTTCTCTCTTTTCAAAAATCTAGCATGCTGTTGAAGGAGCTCTCAAAGAATTTTTTCTCAATGAAATTGCCAAGGCCTCTGCAGAGCTAGTCATGAAGTTCAATGCTGGGTCCAGCAAAGCTAGGGTGGAAAGCTTCAAGACTCAATCTCTGATGTGCACCGGAGCGAAAAATAGACAACACCTCCAACTCAACCCCTCCAGGCTTTGAAGATTTTGCACCAAAGCGCCACAAGAGAAGTAGATCAGCACGATAGCATTCATGCACAAGGTCTTTTATGAAGAACCTGACTACAACTATCAAAGCTGCCACCTCAAAGAAAGTTGGAGGTAAGTCTTCTTCTGCTGCTTCAATTGCTAATGTGCATCTCAATCCTTTGTTATATCTTATCTAAGGAGGACATTCTTGAAGTAGTTGAGTCAGTAGGAGTGGAGGCTAAGGGTCCACACTCAATAGAAATGCTTAAGCAATCGGAGAAGGTCTTAGTTGATCACCATGATCAACTAAGACATTATGCCTAACTTTTATATTTGCTGCTAGCTGTGGCATTGCCTGTTTTATTATTGTGCCTTTTGATTTTTTTATTTTTTCTTAATGAAGATTTCTAGTTAGAATTTTTGAGGGTTGGGTGTAGCGCCCCGAATTCTGTACACAGACAGTTCGTGATTCATCCAGAATATTTTCTTCAATTTCGTACAATATAGTACAAAAATATAGGAAAATTTTAGAACTTCTCATTACATCAATGTCCTTTACATTACACATTGGAATTTACACATAAAAATTACAACTTATTTCTTCACAGATTCTCAATCCTCTATCACAAGCTCGCGCCCATGTCATTCATTGACAAGGTCCTGTAAAACTTGCAAATTGTGAGCACGTCAGTTGAATACAGCCAATGCAATGCTAACACTATGAAAATCCTCCAAAACTTTACAACCACAAACTTGAATGCCGAAGAAAAATATGAAAATATTGACTATCCTAATTATGTCAGTGTATGTCCTAGACCTAACGACTAATGCACAAACACCCATGCACACGACGCACCTCTAATGCACACTTATTCATATTCTATGCTGCCCATACAACATAGGTCCGAGGGAAAGCTCTTAACGTTCTCCTCACTTTAGGGTTTTCCCCATCGCCAAGAAATCCTACAACAGTGACAAAAATCAAGATTTAGACATCCGACGAGTATTGGCTCCAGTCCAGAACTCCTCCGCCCGATTATACAGAACCCTCATTATGCGAACATCCCGCAAGTATCGCACTAGCCCGGAATACTAGAGATCCGTCTCCTTTATGGTCGAATTCATAATCCAAGAATCCTCCGCCCGATCATTCATAGCCCCAAAAATAATTGAGACTCGTCACCTCCACATGACAATTGCAGTCCCAGAATCATTCGTCCGACTGTAACTATAGTCCCGGAATCCACACTTGAATATATAGAGCCCCGGTACTCACGTTTGCTCAAGTTTCGTGTGCATGTCCTTAATTTTTTTTATAAAAAAAGTTCCACCTAGAGCTAGCGTAACTTGCCAGCACCTGGGTCCTACTCAACCTATAGAACTCAACCAACTAGGACACCTTACCCAAACCCTCCCTAGGGTTATCTACGACCACCCTAAAAAAACTCAAAAGTATATGCTTGTCTCTCACAAGTTTTGTTTAATTCATTTTTATCAACTAACATCCACTGCAATAACTCCAATCAATCATTAGCATTTAATAAACTAATCTTTGATTAGTCTTTTAGTTCATTTAAATTCTACTCATTATCAATTTTATTGTAGTTCTCTACTCAGTTAAAACAACTCGAAGTTCAATATCGAAACCTAAAACTATAATTAATCAATCTCAACTCAAATTAACTTCAAATCCCACACAATCTCTATGTGCAACTTCTACTTGAATCTAATTTAATCCTCAACCCGATAGTTAAGTCAACCCGCAACTCCCAAATACATTCACACTAAGATTTTAATTTTATGCCACCAAATCATGATTTAATTAACATTACACCCTAATCAAGTTTAAATGTTGCCTTAATCTCCATCATTAAGTTACACCTGAAAACCACCTTAAAGACCAGACCCGACATTAAGCCAGACCCGAAACCCCCAAATCCAGACCCTTTAACAAAAATAAAGAAATGGATTCAAAACCCGATTCAACAATATGAAGCCCATACCCGAACCCTATAGGTGATCCAAACTCGTTCAACATGCAGAACCAAACCACATGGTGATCCAAACCCACACCCAAATTGCATACCTGAACCACTCACACACACACAGACCCGTTAAGTACACAGATATGTTAAGCGAACAGACCCGTTATCCATTATAGGGTGCAAAACTCATTTAAAAAATAGGGTTTTTAAACTTTAAACAATGCCATGCTTTTTCCCCCCATCAATTTTCTCCTAAAAAAAACAACATTATTTCATAAAAGTTTCTGGAAATAATCCATCGATCTTTCTACCTCTTAATGGGTTTTTATTCTACAAAACCATCATATTGATCATCAATATTTTCGATCTAAATCTACAAACATGAATACATCATTTAAGATCGAAAAATCCTTTCTCTTTGCATGATAGCAAATTATTTAATAACATAAGTATCACTTGCATGTAAAACATCACATAACAAAATACGATCCACATAAGGATCTACATTACTTCAAAGAAAACATGCATAAATCTACACTACATCAAAGAGAACATGCATAATACATCATACTATAATGGATCTATTGAAACAACATAACTAAAGCTCAAGAGAAACACCCACCTCAAGATTTCATTGTAGAACGAATCATTCAACTAGCCTTCTCCTCCTAAGTTAGAGCCTCCAAGAAAATCACCCAAAATCAAACAAAAAGAAAACCTTAATACCACCTATAAATTACCGAGATTTAGTTGTTAGGGTTTTGGGAAAATTTCTCACTTTAGTCCTCCTTAGTTTACATGATTCAAATATGGTATCTATAACCAATTTGATTTGATTTCCAAACAAACTTGATTTTCCAAAAGTTTCTCCTTATTTCCTTAACCACTTGGCCGGCCAAAACCACAACCCTCTTTGGGCTTGGGCTTGGCTTGGATCGGGATTAAAGGTTCTAAAATAATTTTTAATTCTTTATTAGATAAACTCGAATAAAAATAACAATAACTCAAAACGCTCTTTATTCAAATTAATAGAATAAACTAAAGGTGATTAAGTAAATAATCAGACGATATAGATTAATTTTAAAAATGAAATTTCTGCATTTTCATGCACATGCGTTGCACGTACTATAGTGGGATAAAAAGGCAAAATATTGTTTTATTTTTGCCGGTTGTTACACTAGGCAACCCTAATAAATGATCAATGATCATGGAAGGAATCGGTACTCTGTTGTTTCTATGGTATGCCTTCAAGAGACGAAGTTCCAAAAGTCCATGAATCGAAAATTTACTTCCATTGGAGGATCTTTCATCACTCAATGGCTGCAACTTGATGCTCTAGGCAGTTGTGGAGAGGTTCTATTGGGATGGGATGATAATATCTTGGATTGTCTATAGACTGCAGTTGATATCTTTTCTATTTTAGCATTCTTCAAACACAGAGCCTAAGATATGGAAATTTCTATTACCACAGTCTATGTTCCTTTTGGTTTGGATGATAGGGAATTATGTTTTCATGAAATCAAACAACGAAGAAGCAGCTTGAAGAATGCATGGGTTCTATGTGGAGACTTCAATGTTACAATCTCCGACTTAAAACGTACAGTGAATGTGGTTCCAATAGAGATATGAGGATATTCAGAGAATTCATCCAAGACCTAGCAGTTATTGGTCTACCCTTAGCAGGCATGAAATAAACTTGGTACAATTTAAGAGTTAATCCAGCTATGGAAAGATTTGACAAATTCCTGATCTCTAATGAATGAGAAACCTCACATCCAGATTTCATTCAACATTCACTCCCAAGAGTATCTTCTGATCACTGCCCGATCATCCTAGACACACAAGCAATCTCTCCTACAATTCATTACTTCAAATTTGAGAAAGTATGGTTAACAAATGACAGCTTTTCCCCTGCGGTCATAAATTGGTGGCAAAATTTTACATGCAGGGGAACGACCGTGGATATCTTTGCCAAGAAACTGGTACTACTAAAAAAAAGAATTAGGAGATGAATGAATGACGTGTTTGGCCATATCTCACTGAAGAAGAAAATGTTGTTATAGAAGATGTTACGTCTTGAGACTGAAGCTGAACAAAACACACAGCCTGATTAAGAACTGAAAGAAACATAAAAAAAGTATCAGGATCTAGTCAAAAAAGAGGTGGTTTACTGGAGGCATAGATCTAGGCCGCAATGGATCAAGAATGGAGAAGCAAATACAAAAATTTTCCACTCCATTGCCAATGGTAGGAGGAGAAGAAACTATATATACTTACTCATGCAAAATGGAGGTCTCATCACCTCACCAACAACTATTAGATCAAGCTTTGAAGATCACTTTAAGGATATTTAAGGGACTAGCACTCAGAATGACTTCAACATTGACTGTAGAACCCTATATTCAGTCCAAAATGTGCATCTAGCCCACTTAGATTCTTCATTCACCTTGGAAGAGGTTCATAAAGTTGTTTTTGACATGAGTGGGGACAAAACACCTGGACCCGATGGATTCTCTATGAGGTTCTACCACAGATTCTAAGACACTATCAAACATGAGTTATATGAAATGTTACTATCTATTCATAGGGGGGAGACTGACTTAGGCAGACTAAACTACTCCAATATCATGATAATCCCTAAATGTGATGGTGCTAACTCATTCACTGAGTATAGGCCGATTAGCGTATTAAACTACTCATTCAAGATCTTCACCAAAGTATTGGCAAATAGACTCAGCCCAATCCTGAATTTGCTTGTCTCATCATCTCAAAGTGCATTTCTTAAAGAAGAGTCTATAGTAGACTGCTTCTAGGTAGCGCATGAAGCCATTAATTTGTATAACAACAGACCCTTAGACAATCTTATGTTGAAGATAAGACTTCAAGAAGACTTTTGACACAATAAGTTGGGAGTTCATTGATAAAATGCTAATGGCAAGAGGTTTTGGAACTTGTTGATGCTGGTGGAATCACATGATCCTCTGAATGGCAAAATCCTCAGTGTTGGTCAATGGCATGGGAGGAAAAACTATAAATTCCAAGAGATAGCTAAAGCAAGGGTCCCCTATCACCAATTCTATTCATTGTGGAAGTCCTAACACAGATGATGTTATGTGGGAGAAGAAATGACTCTTTCTCACCCCTCCAGCTAAGCGGATCACTCTCCTCTCTCGCAGTTCTTCAATTCGTGGATGATACTCTCCTATTCTGCAAAGGGGATGAACAGAAGGTACCTAATCTCAAGTTGTTACTACACATATTTACCAATGTCTCAGGTTTGGCTATCAACTTTAACAAGTCGTCCATTGTATATTTTGGTAAATCAAGAGCAAAACTTCATGCATTTTCAAATATTATGGGATGTGAGTAGGAGAAGCTCCCTATTAGCTATCTTGGTATGCCCCCCCCCCCCCCCCCCCCCCCACTATAAGTAAACTAAGGAAAATGTACTGGCAACAACTTACTCTACAAATTTAGAAAAGGCTTTCGGTGTGGAAAGGTAGGATTAAGGAGGGGGGGGGGACTCTCAGCAACTTAGTGTTTAGTGCATTGCCTAAATACTATGCTTCCTTCTTCAAATTGCCTCTTTGGGTCATCAAAAGAATTGACCACATTAGGAGCGAATCCTTTTGGATTGGGACTGGTACAGATGCAAAGGGCAGTGCATGTATGACATTGAAGAGGGTTTGCCAGCCAAAACATCAGGGGGTCTTGAAATACTTGATCATCAGATTTTCAATGAGGCCGTATCCCTCAAGTGGTGGTGGAAAATTGCATCTTCTGACTCTCTAGTAAGTCAAACCCTACAATCATTATATTATAATTTTAGCTCTCAATGCTTTGTTTGCCCAACTCAAGCTTCAAATGTTTGGAAAGGGGTCTTCCACCTCAAGGAGAAATTCATGCAAAGTGTTAACTAAAAATTGGGCAATGAGAAACTGATCAAATTTTGGACCTCAAGGCGGATTGGAGGAGCAACATCCCATCAATTTTCCCTGCCTTGATAGTAGCAACTTGGAATCCTGACGCATATATCCTTTCCCAAAGAGAGTGGAACAACAATGCCTAGCATTGGAGACCAATATTAAGCAGCATCTAGAATCCAATCCTTAGGGAAGAGAAAATGAGATTGTTGGAGCTCATTGCACACATTCATCAAACAGAGGAAGCAGACAGACCATCATGGAGACACAATACAACTGGTATATTCACAGTCAAGTTCGCCTATAACTTCTTCAGCTACTCAGGACTGAAATATCCTTATCACAATGCAACATGGAACTCAATAGCCCCTCTAAAGTGTAAAATCTTCATCTGGTAGTTGAGCTGGAAGAAGCTCAATTTGAAAGCAACACTCTTGTTCAAAGGATGGTTGGGAGACCCGACATACAAAGCTTGTGCATGTCAAGTTGAAACCACTTTCCACATTTTCTTTGAATGCCTTATTGCCGTCAGCACCTGGAATTATTTTACAAACCACTTCAACATCCACACACTGCCACATTCCATTCATGAATGCTTCTCACTATGGTGTGATGGCTAAGATTGGGAACCCCCCCCCCCCCCAACCCCCCCCCCCCTCTCTTCTCTCTCTCACACTCTCTCTCGTATCCCTTCTGTTTTGTTTTGTTTTTTTTTTTTTGTGGGAAATTTTTACCTCAGGCCGTTATTTTCATAATTTTCCTATTTTGCATAATTTTAACTGTTAGATCGACGTTGACAACGACGACCTAGGTTAATTTTTTTATATATAAAAAAAGCTAGAACCTGATATATCTTCTCTCACCGTCTAACTTTTAAAAAAGTGGGAACAGATATTATTGATGTAGTATATATTCTCTATTAAGCATCTGAAGAAGACAACAAACCAAGAATCCCATGCAGAGTACAGACTTTACGGTGTATAAAAAAATGCACATAAATAATCCATCTAGTACCAAATCTAAAGAATAATAAGAAGAAGAATAAAAATGAAAATATAAATAAAATATGTGGTCAGGTTGTTACTAATTAAACCCTAGAACCAACCACTTTGCTAGGCTCAATTAAGTGCAGCAGGTTAGAGCTGGTATCGGGTCTTATTGGGTCGGGTCCTCCACCACCCGGATCCGGACCCGGTACCTTACAGGTTTAAAAATTGGGTCTGGATCCGAGTCCTTGTTAAAAAAACATACCCGTCGGATCCGGTAGCGGGAAATAAATATTTGTACTTAAGTATTTTTGCACCCGATACCCTACGGTGCCACCAATTTTTATACTTAAATACATAAATAAATATTATATTTACACATCTATCATCAGCAATTACTATTTATATGTATATCCCTATAACCCTATTATTCAAATTCTATATTTTTGGGGGTATTTTTTAACTGGTCCGGGTTGGGTCTATTTTGAACAGACTCGGACCCAGATCTGAAAGTGCATCGAGTCTTATTTTAGGATCCATACCCAGACATATAGATCGGGTCGATTCCGGTCCAATGCCGGATCATGATCGGGTCTGGATCAGGTCCGGATATCGGGTCAAAGTAACAACTCTAGCAGGTAGTGCAAATTGGAACTAATGGTTGTCTATTATTATTATTATTATTATTATTATTATTATTATTATTATTATTATTATTATTATGTATTGTATGTCTTTTCGTGTGTGTGTGTCTCTCTCTCTCTCTCTCTCTCTCTCTCTCTCTCTCTCTCTCTATATATATATATATATATATATATATATATATACACATAGGAAAATGCTCCATTAAAAATGGGTTTGGTTTTACGGGTTGGAAAACACGAATCTGAGCCATTGGATCGCTCATGATCTCGATCAGCGGCTCAGATCGCCTTCGCCCATCACCCAATATGACTTAAGTGGCGGAGGGTTATTTTGGGAATTTTGTCCCAAATAACTCTTCGCCTGATTCGTTCTGAAAAAATGATATAACCTAGGCCGTTGTTGGAAACAACGGCCTAGGTTATAAAAAATTGAATCATAGGCCGTTGTTTGGAGCAACGGCCTTGTTCTCAATTTTTATAACCTAAGCCGTTGTTGGGAACAACGGCCTTGGCTATAAAATTTTATAGAAATTTTATAGAAATTTTACAGTCTAGGCTGTTGTTCGTTATAAAAATTGAGAACAAGGCCGTTGTTCCAAACAATGACCTATGATTCAATTTTTTATAACCTAGGCCGTTGTTCCCAACAACGGCCTAGGTTATATCATTTATTTTAGAATCAGTGAGGTGAAGAGTTATTTGGGACGAAATTCCCAAAATAACCTCCACTTATCAATTGAAACGGGTGATGGGGGGCTCGATCTGAGCCGCTGATCGCGATCATGAGCGATCCAATGGCTCAGATTTGTGTTTTTCAACCCGTGAAAACTTGACCCGTTTTCAATGGAGCATTTGCCATATATATATATATATATTTATATATAGGGATATGATCATGGGAGAACTCCTTCAGTGAGAACCAAGTGTGAACTTTTTTTTGAGATATAAATTGGAAAATCCGAACCGTTCATTTTGATCTATACATCGAAATTAGTCTATGGATGAGAAATCAAGTCATTTGAGATTTGTTTTTTCATACATTTAAGTGTTACAAATTGTATGGCTGAATATCGTTATTTTTTATAATGACGTGATGGATGGGCAAATGAACTTCAAATAACTTGATTTTCCATATTTTGAATAATTTTATCATTCTAAACAATGTGAACGGTTTAGATCATCCATGTGATGACTATGTAAAAAGTTCACACGTAGCTTATCGTGAGAACTAGTTCTCACATGTTCACTCCCCTATATATATATATATATATATATATATATATATATATATATATGGGTTTTGCTCCATTGAAAACGGGTCCGTTTTCAATGGGTTGGAAAACATCCATCTCAACCCTCCGATCTAGCGTGATCTTGATCAGTGGTTGTGATCAAGATCCGCTAAGGATCTCCCATTAACGCTGAGAAAAGCGGAGGGGTATTTTCGTCACTTCACGCCAAAAAACGTTTGGGACTTAGCATTTTTTTGGCGTGGAGTTTTTTTTGTCGAAAAATTAACGTAGGCCGTTGTTGGAAACAACGGCCTAAGTTGTTTTTTTTATAAAAACAACATACCTTGGTCGTTGTTTCCAACAACGGCCTAGGTATGTACAAGTATTTTTCCAAACACTTGTACATACTCAGATCTTCATCTCCCTGTTTTCGTCACAAACACTATCTCTCTTTCTCTCGAGCTCCCGAAACCCATCCCCAAACCCTAGTTCACTCTCCCAACTCCTTGGCATCGATTTCTTTGTCTTCCCGATCTCCGTCCCTTGTGGAAAGCTCCCTATCTCTCTCTTCCTCTCCCGAATACAGTAAACCCTAACTTCACATCTAAATTTCCAAATCATTTAAACCCTAGCACAAATTGTCTTCCTTTGTCTACAACAATGTGCAGCAGCTTCTCACATCTTCGCCAACTCTCTATCTCTCTCTTTGGACCGGGTATTTTCTTAATCCCAATTTACTATAATGAACTCTTTGAATTAATTGATTTTTTTTCCAATTTTGGAGTTGGGTTTTTTTGTATTATGCGTAGTAGTCTAGTCTATATTTAGAGAGTATATAATTAGCTCTGATCATGTATGTTGTATACATTTTGTTGACATTTTTGTAGATGTAGTGCTAGTTGTAGTGGTGGAATATAGGAGAAGAAAAAAACGAGATGAAAAAATTCGGAGTTGTACGAGTAGGTCGGACTCGCCGCGTAGAAGGTAATGGATCTTGTAGAGGCAATTTCCGTCTCACGATTTGTGAGATACGTCCGTTTATCATTTTAATTCAATACAACGGATATAAAGTGATACACGGCCGTATCTTTCAAACCGAGAGTCAAAACTCACCTCTGCAAGTTCCGCTGGCTCGTGTTTGGTGTGCCAGAGTTGACGCCCAAATTTAGAAAATTTTCCTTCTCATTTTTGTTGTTTTGACGCGTATATAAAAAACCTTTAATCCACCTCGGAATTTGTGGAATACGTTATGAGGTGAAAATTGCTTAAACGAAGTCCAAATAAAATGAAACTTTGTGAGTAGGTTGGTCTCGCCACTCACAAGTCATACCAACCTGTACATGCGAGTTCTGACCCGCGGTTTGCGAGATACGTCAATGTATCGCTTTCTGCTCAGTTTTTAATAGTGAAACCGATACACGGTCGTATCTTTCAAACCGTGGTTCGGAACTCCCATGTACTAGTTGCATTGGCTTGTGTGTGGGGAGCCTGAACCAAAGTCCAATTTTTGGATTTTTTGCATCTCGTTTATGTTGTTTTTACGCGTATATGAAAAAACTTCAATATACCTCGAAATTTTTTTAGTACGGTCGCAATACAAAAATGCTTAAACGAAGTTGAAAAAATTCGAAACGGTGCACATAGGTTCGGCTAACCATTCACAACGCAACAAAACTTATATTTGCGAGTTCCGACCCACAGTTTGCGAGATACGTCAATGTATCGCTTCCCGCTCTATTTTAAAGTGTGAAAGTGATACACGAGCGTATATTTCAAACCGTGGTTAGGAACTCACTTCTACAAATTGCGTTGGCTTGTATTTGGTGTGCCCTAGTTGACGGCAAAATTTAGGAATTTTTGCATCTCGTTTGTGTTGTTTTGACGCGTATAAGTCAACTCTTGGAATTTTTTTATTTCGTTGGTTTGTGTTTGCTAATTTTTGGCGAGTAATTAGTTTCATGTATGCAAACTTTGTTACAAAGAAATAGCTAGAACGAGGGGAACCGGAAGGGGAAGGACATCCCAGGAAGCATGGAGAGAACATTCCACAGAGAATGTGAGAACTAATAATTTGTATTGTCCCTAATTTTGTATTTAGTGATATTGATTATAGACTAATAATAATTATGTTTTTTGGTTCGTGTAGGTTGGTGCATCCTCTTCGACGACAGGAAGTCGTGGTCCAGGACTAATATATCCCGGCGAACTGACCTTGCAAGATCGCCACAGATCCACGAAAGTGTGGGGTGGGACGACGCGTAGGTGTAATTTCCGCACCCACGAGACCATGAAGGTGCATCCACGTATTGTCGAGTACCTAGTAGTAGTCGGTTTCTATGGAATCAGCATGATGGGAAATTTTAAACTCGACTGAGTACTTCTCTCGGCACTCGTGGAGCGCTGGAGGCCAGATTTGCACACGTTCCATCTATCGGTCGGAGAGATGACGGTGTCGCTACAGGATATAGCGATGATATCCGATCTTCCAATAGATGGGTTGGGCGTGACGGGTAATATTAACTTTGATAAAATAGAGATGTGCAATGAACTGCTCGGTACAGAGTTTGATCAGTCGGCTGCGGAAGATGATGACATTTTCCAAGGACAATCAATCCGACTATTTTGGTTGAAGGGACGTTTTGATGGGACGCTGACCAACGAATCATCCGACGACTATGTACAGTCCTACACCAGAGCCTACATTCTAACGGTGATCAGAGGGGTTCTATTGCCTAACTCCTTGGGCGATACGGTGCACCTCATGTACCTAAGATTACTCGCTGACCTAGGCTTAGTTGGCTGGTACAGCTGGGGAAGCTGCGCGTTGGCAACGCTATATAGGGCGTTGTGTCATGTAGCGCTAGAATCATCAGAAATGACCGGACCGATGGTTTTGTTACAGATTTGGTCCTGGGAGCGACTGCACCTGGGTCGTCCCCGCATTAGGAGACCGGTAGCTGGTTGGATGGTCCAACCAGAAGATCCTGCTATGTTAGCATCCTTAGGGGTATATTGGGCTGGTAGTCGGAGTTACAAAGACAACCCCAAGGGTGTAATAACGTACTACAGAGACGAGCTCGACCAACTACGTGAAGAGTTCGTGATTTGGGCGCCGTATACACCCGAGCGGGTGGGAAGACTACCGCCAATGTGCACCACCGGGTCGCAGTTGTGGCTGACGACGGCTCCCCTCATCAACTTCGATATAATGGAGCATCCACGACCGGAGCGAGTCCGTCGTCAGTTCAATCTTCAACAAGATAGTCCCCCAAGTTGCGCAAACCTATACGATCATGAGTTACAAGCCGTTAGGGGTACCGGCCGCATGCCTACTCATGATTGGGCAGATTTTCATCATGTTCACGTTGCAGAATGGAACGAGCGACGGTTTGAACTTGTACTCTTCAATGTTCCAGAGTACGATGGAAGAGTGCAAGGAAAGTACATGAATTGGTTCCAATCATATACACGTTTGTACATCTCTCCCGATATAGTACTACCTGCTGGTGTTCAACGAGAAATTGAGGAGAGGGAGATTGAACCACCACCCGCATATTCCAGTTCACAACCCATGTTCCAACCGAAGGCCACAGCTATACGTATAATGGTAACTTCAATCTTCATATTTATTTTAATGTTCGTTATACGTGAAGTTCATGAATTCTTTAAATTATTGAATTTGTGTAATTATTTTTGTTGCTTTTTTCTGATTTAGATTGATAATACGATGGACATGGCAAAAGAATGCACGGAGGTAATAAAAAGTAATGCGGGCACGGCTATAAAGAAGTTCGCTCAGAGAATGCTCTCTTCATGCCGTACCAATTTGGATGTTTTGGGAGAGGCCGAACGTTTGGATCGAGCATTAAGCGGACCGAGGGGCCGACGTAAAAGTGTGAGGGGTAGGCCAACTGCATTGATGGGGCGACAACGAGAACGTGAGATGAGAGAACAACAAGCTTCAACTTCACATCCATCTCACGAACAAGCGCAAGAAGAAGAGACTGAGGAGAGGGTTGTTGGAGACGTACAACAAGAGGAGGGAGGATCTGAACAAATCCCCGAGTCGCCAACCACGATCAGGCGCCGAAATCCTACTCGGAAGAGGCGAGCACCACAGACATACACACCCGGTACTTAGCCAATACATTTTGTTTATTGTAATTTTTTTAATTTATTTTTTGGGTTTTATCCTGTTGTAACTAAACTAGTGGAAAGTGTGGTTCGTAAGTTTAAGTGTAGTTGATGTTGTTGTTATTAATTTCTAATAGTCAATTATGGTTGGTGATTTTGGCGGTTGTAGATATGAATTTATTTGGAGAGTGTAGGTGATGGCAAAGTGTTTGGAATTTGGTTAAATTTTTAAGTGTAGCAGCTTCAGCTGCTTTGTACAAATGTAGATTAATTTTTTTTTTTAACCTAGGCCATTGTCTCCAACAACGGCCTAGGTAACAGGACTAAGGTTGGAGGATTTGTCTTGCTGTCTGACTTGTTGGCTTTAAAAATAGCAACAAGTCAGAGAGCAGCTCCACTTTATTGTTTATATCCTAGGCCGTTGTCTCCGACAACGGCCTAAGTTGTAGGATAAAAATATAGACAATTTGTCTTGCTGTCTGACTTGTTGGCTTTAAAAATAGCAACAAGTCAGAGAGCAGCTCCACTTTATTGTTTATACCTTAGGCCATTGTCTCCGACAACGGCCTAAGTTGTAGGACAAAAATATAGACAATTTGTCTTGCTCTCTGACTTGTTGGCTTTAAAAATAGCAACAAGTCAGAGAGCAGCTCCACTTTATTGTTTATACCCTAGGCCGTTGTCTAGACAATTTGTCTTGCTCTCTGACTTGTTGGCTTTAAAAATAGCAACAAGTCAGAGAGCATCCCAACTTTATTGTTTATACCCTAGGCCGTTGTCTCCGACAACGGCCTAAGTTGTAGGACAAAAATATAGACAATTTGTCTTGCTCTCTGACTTGTTGGTGTTAAAAATAGCAACAAATCAGAGAGCATCCCAACTTTATTAGAAATACCCTAGGCCGTTGTCTCCGACAACGGCCTAAGTTGTAGGCAAAAAAGATAGACAATTTGTCTTGCTCTCTGACCCCTTAGGCCTAGGTAGTGGACCAAAAAGATACACAATTTGGGATGCTCTCGACTTGTTGGTATTAAAAATAGCAACTGGTCAGAGAGCCCCCCTAATATAATGTTTATACCCTAGGCCGTTGTCTCCAATAACGGCCTAGGAAGTAGGCCAAAAATTAATTGGTTGTTTGTTTTTTTCAATTTTCTCTTTAGTCTTTACGAACAATCTCTGTGAAACTTTATACAAAAGACAGATGAGAACTTGGCTTGTATAACAATTTTATATTTTTTTATTTTTTAGTTTGACTACACCTAACTAACCACTACATAATCATGATGTTTTAATATGTACAGAACACCCCAGAAAATATTAAGCTAAACTATATCATTCGTTAGGGGTTAAGGTTAGGGTTAGGGTTAGTGCTAACGGGGGTTAAGGGTAGGGTTAGGGTACGCGGGGGTTAGTGGTTTGGTTAGGGTTATTGTAGGGGTTTGGTCAGGATTATTTATAGTAGGAAGTTGATAGGTAGTATGTTTCCAGTAAGGAGTTTATAGATATTTAGGTTCTATCATTAATCACATGTGTCTCTCCACTCTTTACGTACATTGTCTTCTGAACTCTACAAAATAGACGTTCATATTTATGTTTTTTTTGTTTATATTTTTTATTTATTTCCATTTCTAGCCACGTAACTAACGAATATAAAATCGATACCCAAAAACGAATATAAAAACTAACCCAAATTAATTGGTATTTTGTTTCTTTTGTCTTTATTGAATAATAATATATAATCTTCAAAATCCTCGTACGTTGTTTACAATGAATACGTTACTGAAGACATTCTCCAGACATGCAACTGGGAAGAATTCCACAAGATTGGGAAGAAGAGGTGTGATCACATGTAGTAGAACAAGTTCATTATGGAAAAAACCAATAAGGTAAAACCCCACATGTATGGAAAAAACCACATGTAGCTCCCTGACTTGTGGATAATTATTGCAGACACTTCAATATAGGAAAAACCTAAACTACATCACCACATGTACCTCCCCACATGTATCTTATATATGGAAAAAACCACATGTGGAAACCCACATGTAGTTTTCCCATCTATTGCACTCTTCCGGAAACACCCTCCTAAAATACAAAAACCCATCTCCGAATATCAAAAATATCCAATAATTATGATGGACAAGAAGAAATCAAAAACAAAAAAGATTTGGTTCACTTTTGAGCGGAGAGTAATCAGATCAAACTACTTGGCCATCAAGAACTGAATCTGATTATTTTCAGGAAAAAACGGTCTAAATAGGAACCATCATGTATTGGGAAACCATAACAGAAAATCACATGTATATTTGACCACATGTATAAACCATTGTGAAGAGTATTCCAAAAAGGTTCAAAGATTACTCTAAAACACTACCGCCAACTGTTGCTTCTGTGGAAATTTTGGATGTGGAATCTTGTCGTGAAGTAATTGTGTGCAGTTTTTCGAGACACTTTGAAAGGTGGAAGTAATGGGCAAATAAAAAAATATACCTATACGATATACAAGTGTAGATTATCTATCTTTTGTATAAATTTCCACAGAGACTGTGCGTAAAGTGTAAAGAGAATATTGTAAAAATTCCAAAAATTTCATACCTAGGCCGTTATTAAAGACAATGGCTTAAGGCATTCATATAAAGGGGTCCTTCATGACTTTTTGCTTTATAAAAGTATTAAGCTAAAACTTAGGCCATTGTTGGAGACAACAGCCTAAGGTATTTACTATAACCTAGGTAGTAGGCCAAAAAAAGATAAATTGGGGTGTTCTCGACTTGGCTAGGGTTAGGGTTAGGGTTAGGGTTAGTGTATTCAGTTTGGTAATTAGTGTTAACGGGGGTTAAGGGTAGGATTAGGTTTAGCGGGGGTTAGGGGTTTGGTTAGGGTTATTGTAGGGTTAAGGTTATTGCAAGGAAGACATTTGCGGTAAGATCTTGTTTTGGTTTATCATTAATTTGCGGTAGTTGGGAGTTGACAGGTAATAAGTTTCCAGCAAAGAGTTTATAGATATTCTGTATATAACCAATAAAAATCAATAAAACATGATATGTAGGTTAGGGTTAGGGTTAATGTAGGGTTAGGGTTATTGTAAGGTTAGCAGAGTAGGGTTAAGGATTAGGGTTAGGGTTATCGTAGGGTTAACACAACGCAAGACTAGGCACATTTGTAATGTAGCTCGGAGTAAGACTAGGCACATTTAGCTGCTTGAATCATCTGATTCTTCTTTGATTTAGGATAACACCCGTCTACTATTATTGAAACAAAAAACCACTAACCCTAACCTTAACCTTGACCTTATACATGTAAACCTACCCCTTTATATTTTTTGGAATATTTTTTAAAGCATATTACCTTTTATAATTTTATGTTGGTTAGATAGAGCGAAAAAATTGTAACGTAATTATAAACAATATATACGCGTATATCATCTGTCTTTCGTGTAGAGTTCCAGAGAGACTGTTCGTAAAGACAGATAGTTCTTATTTTTATTTTTTTTAAAATTCTCCACAATCTATGGTGTAGGCCGTTGTCTCCATCAAAGAAGTGGTGTTCTCCTCTAAGCCAAGTGACCACCAGAAGCCAGCAGACTTTCAACATACACCTAAGTGGGAAAAAGCACCAAGCTAAACAAGCAGAACTCAATCTCAAAGCAGAACTCAACACCCGCCTACTATTATTGCAGACACTTCAATATGGAAAATACCTAAAGTACATAACCACATGTAGATCCCCATATGTAGCCTATATATGGGAAAAACCATATGTACATCCCCACATGTAAACCCATATAACAAAAAACCCCTAACCCTAACCTTAACCCTAACCTTATACATGTAAACCTAATCCTTTATATATTTTGGAATATTTTTTAAGCATATTACCTTTATAATTTTTTATTGTTTAAATAAACCGAAAAAATTGTAACGTAATAAAAAATTATAAACAATATATACGCGTAAATCATCTGTCTTTCGTGTAGAGTTCTAGAGAGACTGTTCGTAAAGACAGATAAAATTTATTTTATTTTTTTTATAAAAAATTTCCCAAAATGGATGATTATGAATTATTTTTTATCATTTTTTTTACATATTTAACCACTATGATTATATATTGGTTTGAAAGGTGGTAGTAATCGGCACTTAAAAAAAATATAGCTAAAAGATATACAAGTGTAGATCATCTGTCTTTTGTATAAATTTCCACAGAGACTGTATGTAAAGAGTAAAGAGAAAATTATAAAAACACCAAAAACATCATACGTAGGCCGTTGTTACAAACAACGGCTTAAGGCATTGAATTAAAGGGGTACTCCATGACTTTTTCCTCTTTTCAAGTATTAAACTACAACTTAGGCCGTTGTCTCCAACAACGGCCTAAGGTATTTATAATAAATGGAGTTGCTCTCTGACTTGTTGCTCTTTTTGTCTTCTCTAAGTCAGAGAGCTCCCCCAAAATCACAACTTTTAGACTATGACCTAGGCCGTTGTTGAAGACAACGGCCTAAGGTATTTATAAGAAAAGGGGTTGCTCTCTGACTTGTTGCTCCTTTTGTCTTCTCCAAGTCAAAGAGCACCCCCAAAATCACAACTTTTTTACTATAACCTAGGCCGTTGTCTCCAACAACGGCCTAAGGTATTTATAAGAAATGGGGTTGCTCTCTGACTTGTTGCTCCTTTTGTCTTCAACAAGTCAGAGAGCACCCCCAAAATCATAACTTCTTGACTATAACTTAGGCTGTTGTCTGCAACAACGGCCTAAGGTATATATAAGAAATGGGGTTGCTCTCTGACTTGTTGCTCCTTTTCTCTTCTCCAAGTCAGAGAGCACCCCCCAAATCACCACTTTTTTGAGGTTATCGTAGGTCGTTGTCTCCAACAATGGCCTAAGGTATTTATAAGAAATGGGGTTGCTCTCTGACTTGTTGCTCCTTTTCTCTTCTCCAAGTCAGAGAGCACCCCCCAAATCACCACCTTTTTGAGGTTATCGTAGGCCGTTGTCTCCAACAACGGCCTAAGGTTATCATGTACATATTGTTTTGCTCTATGGCTTATTGCTCTTTTTAAACTAGTTACATTGAATAAAAAACCAAATTCATGAAATAACTGAGGCCGTTGCCTCCAACAACGGCCTTGGTTTAAAAAAAAAAAATTACAAATACATGTAAGCTACAGCTGATACAATTGAGTTACAAACCAACATTTGCGTACAACAACAATATTAACAAACGACACAAACAAACGACACTTAAGTCTCGAGAACATTTACAGTTACCAATCAAAGGTAATTAACCAAGTTTCATAAAGAGTTATAAATATACCGAACAATTACATTTTAAAAATTACAAATCACAGTGGATCATCATATCTCGACTCAGAACTGTCTTCTTCGGAAGGAATTACTTCTTGCCTTCATTGAAAGATTAGGTTTAGTTAGTAAGAAACTCATTTGTTACAAATAAAGTATAATAAATTTAAACGAGTGAAAAACATAAAAATTACGAGTCATAACCCTCAAATAAAGTTGGACAATTTCTTGAATCATGATTCATTTGGACAATGCCGCATCTTCGGCACCTTCTCGGTTTTTTTATGCAGAGTTGCTCTCTAATCGGCCTCTATCTTTTGGCGCGAGGCCTTCTCTTTGTTGTGCACTGCTGTAGGTCACTAATGCGTGTAGGTATGTGTCCACTCCCTTGATCATGAGGTTGTGCACAACCATGCGATTGTGAACTACCTCCAGGTTCGACACTATCATGTGGTTGTGAGGCCTGTTCCGGTTGTTCACCTAATCCGGGTTGTAGCCGAGAAATTCCGTCAATGATCTTCTGCAAATTCTCCAACGTGTATTTGTAACTCTCATTGGAGGAACAACAGAGATCGACAATTTGTTTTGCATGGTAGCTCAACTCACAATATCGAGAAGCAAAATTCTCGGTATTGGGTTCGGTTAGAACTGATGTGTAACTTCTTCTCATCACATCCCTAGTCCATCTTCTTTTAATATATACGTTCGGGAGGGATGTGTGATGGCAGAAACGAAGTACAACTAAAATATGCCTGCAAGGAATGGCAACGAATTCGAACAAGTGACATGCACATGTAATAATTCCATTGATTTTGGATAATTGAAGAAGGCGAGCCGGTTCTGATTCTTCACAGAGTATCACATGGAAGGTTGAACTATCCGGTGTCTCAAGATCGGCAATAAATGTCACATTGTACATGAAGCTTTTTGTGACTTCATCTTGGAATTTGTAAAATATTTTCAAAGTATATGTTTTTGCCATTTGTGCCTCCAAAGCCCATTCGCTCTTCAACTCCGGTCTCTTCTCACGGTTACGATGATTTTCTTTCAATTCATCGTGTCTTTGCCTTCCCAAAAAACGGTTGAAGATTATGGCAAATTCATGCAGGGAATATTTTTTTTCTGTATGATGCTTCAGGGCAGAATGTGCGGACTCAACCCGTTGGCTACTCAACATGCTGCCCAAAAAGAATCTTTAGCGTAGATGGGTGCCCAACTTTCATGGATATCGAATATATCGTTCAACCATTAGTTACTCTCTAATCCATATTGCGAAATCAAAATATTCCACTTTTCTACAAATTCATGTATATATTCGGAATTGTAGATTACATTCTTCAAGGACTCCCTAAACTTGTCGACATCGAAACCAAGACGAACCTCCTGGGGTAACTTATCCATAATGTGCCAAATACAAAAACGATGCCGTGTCTGGGGGAAAACTTTCTTAACTGCGGCGGCGATCCTACGGTCTTGATCGGTAACAATACCGGATGGAGCACGATTCATAACCCCTAACCACTTTTCAAAGAACCATTCAAACGAAGAGGCCGTCTCATTTGGAATGAACCCACCTCCTAAGAAAGTCGATTGCCAATGTTGATTCACTCCAACAAACGGAACAAATAACATTCCGTAACGGTTCGTATTGTACGTGGCATCAAAGCAAACTACATCGCCAAATTCTTCATAATTCATCCTACAAATACCATTTACCCATATACAATGTGACAACCGCCCTTCGGGATCGACTTGAATGTCATAAAAAAATGAAGGATCCATCTGTTTCTTAGATTTGAAAAAATCAATTAGTATTGTAGAATCGTGTCCTTTCAATGCTTCTTGCGAATCTCTAACTAAATTTCTAACATCTTTTTCTGTGAATCCTACTTGATCGTGACCACCACTAGCACTTTCGAAGAAGAGCATTTGTTGGCATGTTTGGATATTAGCTTGGTTCATTTGATCTATAATCCTTTTGTCCGTATTTGACACGGACCTGTTCCGGGGCAAAAGGTGCCTTCTACCGGGTGAGGTGAATTCGTGATTGTGTTCTTCGTGAAATGAATACACCACCCACGTATTACTTGTTTCGTTCAATTTTACACGAACGCAAGCCTTGCAACCCGTTCTACTGGTTGTTCCACGTCTACCATCACTATGTTGACCCGGCGACGACCCAGCTTTATTACAAAGATATGACTTATCTACTTCCATTCCCCCCTTTAATTTATTCCCACCCTTACACATTGCAAAACCCCCACAACGAGCATATGAAGAATAAAAATTCTCGGCCTCAACTAAAGTGGGGAATGTCATACCTAACTTTGGTTTCAGATGGTCTTCGACTATCGGCATGGAATCAGTGATCGGTTCTACCCGCACAAAATTATTGCCGGCAGCAGAACTCTCCGTATCGTTGTTCATCTACATTAAAAATATATTATTGGTCAATTAATAACACATTATATATAAAACAGCTTGTTAACAAACGACTGTGATATATTGTTGTGCTATCTAGATGATCTAAACTAGACACAAATTAAAAACCTCGCAAGTGTACGAATCGTTTATAGAATCGTAGTGACGAGCAAGGGTCGATCCCACAGAGATTGTAGAAATTAACTTACTAACCAATAAAATAGAAATAAGGATCTTAAGGTGTTGTTCTAAAGAAATAAAAAGATTAAAAACTATATCTAGTAGTTCTGAATCACAAATATCTATTGAGTAGTTGGGTTTTGATTTCCACCTGTAGTTAGTAATGCTAAGTCTCCTTCTTCACTATTCTAGTTACTCATGTTCGTCCCTTTAAGGGCATGGTATCTACTCCTTAAAGTATTGTTTCCCTAGCCAAGAATTAGGCATGGTATCTACTCTAATTCGTTTCTTTCCTTAAGTATTTAGCATGGTATCTACTAAGTTGCACTTAAAGAAAACATAAGAACAATGGAAACGAACAAACACTCGAAGTTCTAGAAATTGGTATCAGATCTAGATTCTTCAAGTTGATTAAACCAAGAACCCCTAGAGATTCCTGTGTTACAAATTATGGGCACGAGATACGGGTCGTCTCTATACTCATATAACAGATTCAGATTTATAACATGCAAACTTGATAATCTCAGGTTCTGTATGGCAGTCGACTTGCTCTCACTCTCAGTCGACTGCTCTTAGAACTTCTGAACAAGTTTGTCTATTATAAATCTATACCAATACTCTCAGGTTTAATCAATAAGTAACAGAATAGCATTCAGAAGAATATAGGCATTACATAACTACGGTTTCAATCTACCCAACTATGAAATTAGTTCCACATAATTAAACTTTTATTAACTAACAGTTTCGCATACATGATGAAAATAAAACTAGAAAGAGAAGAAATAAACTGATGATGTTTGCTCTGAGAAGCCGACTGCTGTCACTCAGTCGACTGGCTTGTGCTTCAGTTTACTCGATCCCCTTCTTCTCCGATGCTGATAGAATAATCTTCTTGGTTGATGATTTGATGATTCAGAAATTCCGTCTGTCTTCGATGCTTCCTCCCTCCTGGAATAATGCTTCTTGGTTGGTATTTATAGAATACGGGAAGAGAATTAGGGTTTGCATTTTTTTCCACAAAAGTCCTCTTCTTTTATTTATTTCCTTCCTTATTTGATCGGTGTTTTATTTCTTTCATTTTCCTCTTTTCTTCCTTATCTGCTAACCACGTGCTCTTGCCAATCCCTAGTCTCTAGTTCTGATGGTTGAAGAAGTTGTTATTCGCATATAATCTGGGTTTGGATAACTTAACTTTGATTTGGATTTAGATGAGGGCGGATATTCAATTATCTTATCTTTTCACTCCGTCGCCTACCAGTCGACTGGCTTTGGAAGCAGTCGGCTGTGTCGAGACATCTGTGGCTTCATGATTCCTTCAGTCAAGTCGACTGATGTTGAGTATAAGTCGACTGTGCCGAGCCCCAGCAATCTCTCTGTACGGTCGACTGGTGAAGAGCCAGTCGACTGTTGCACTGCAGTTCCCTGTATATCATCCTCTCAGTCTGTATTAGTCTGGAATCTGCTTCGTTTTGCTGCTTTTGGTTGTTTCCTATGAAAAAGAGAAAAGAGGAGTAAAATACCACATATAGAGCATTTAATTGTCTAATTGCACTAAGATTATTGCTCCTAAATGTGAATATTATTGAGTTCATCATATATATACATACGAAGCAAAATAAGTCACAACACGTCGAAAACAACGTCATATAAATACAAAACTCTTCTATTGTCTCCGGCTTGCCGCACACAAGGTAACGGAACTTCTACAAGTAAGTTCCGATCCACAGTTTGCAAAATAAGGCCGTGTCTGGCTCGCATTCCCCTCATTCTTGAACTGAGGTTGTTGTTTGATATACGGTACAAATCCGCACAAACGAGATTAAAAAATTCCTAAACTTTCGGAGTTGGACGGCGGCAAAATACATGAGCCAACCAAATTTGTAGAGGTCAATTTCGACTCACGGATTGCAAAATACACCGATGTATCGCTTTCACTCACGGGAATGAATTGAAAGCGATACACGGCCGTACAATGCAAACCGTGAATCCGAACACACTTCTACGAATTGCATTGGGTTGTGTATGGCGTGTCTGACATACTCGCAAAGTTGCATAAATTTTTTTTCCGCTTTGTGCGCTATTACTAACATCAAACAACAAACAACAACAACTAATACAACATCTACTTTCCCAATCAAACTAGAATTACCTACTCTATAAA
Organism: Hemerocallis citrina; assembly: GCA_017893485.1. Taxonomy (NCBI): domain Eukaryota; kingdom Viridiplantae; phylum Streptophyta; class Magnoliopsida; order Asparagales; family Asphodelaceae; genus Hemerocallis; species Hemerocallis citrina. The sequence continues at coordinate 21,808,024 of CM030362.1, read as the reverse complement.
AACCTACGCATAATATTGCAATTGTACACTGAAACATGGGTGAAAAATTTTCAATGAATTAGCCTAGTTAGAACTACTCAAGTGGTAACAAATTAGTACCTTCAACACTACCGCAAAGTTGCTGCTGTAGAAAAAGGAAGGGGAGTAGGGTTTGGCTAATTTAGGGGGATTAGGGTTTTAGGGTTGGATAGATTTTGTATGGGTTAGGGTTTGTTTGTAATTGGGATCTCCAAAGGAAGAGGTCTAGAGACTGAGAATAGGGGGAGATTCGGTAAAAAGCAACGATCAAGAGAGATTTAGGGTTTTCAGTTCAATAGAGAGACAGCTCCGGTTGGGGAATTGGGTTTATCGAAATCAACTAGCGAGAGAGAGTTGTGAGAGAGATGAAGATCTGAGTATGTACAAGTGTTTGGAAAAATACTTGTACATAGTTAAGCCGTTGTTCCATACAACGGCCTAAGTTGATTTTTTTTTATAAAAAAACAACCTAGGCCGTTGTCTGTAACAACGGCCTAAGTACAATTTTTTTCAAAAAAAAAAATTCAAACAACCCTACGTTAATTTTTCGACAAAAAAAATTCCACGCCAAAAAAACGCTAAGTCCCAAACATTTTTTGGCATGAAGTGACAAAAATACCCCTCCGCTTTTCTCAGCGTTAATGGGAGATCCTTAGCGGATCTAGATCACAACCACTGATCAAGATCACATTAGATCGGAGGGTTGAGATGGATGTTTTCCAACCCATTGAAAACGGACCTGTTTTCAATGGAGCAAAACCCTATATATATATATATATATATATATATATATATATATATATATATATATATATATAGAGAGAGAGAGAGAGAGAGAGAGAGAGAGAGAGAGAGAGAGTACTGATCAGGTGCGAACTGGTTCGCCCCTGATCAGTAGCGAACTTTGCCTATAGCTGTTGGATCTGCAATTTGACAAGGGAGTAATCCAATGGTCTGATTTTCTTCTGCTCATCTCACTTAATGTTGGGGTAGTTTAGTCATTTAACTAAGTCTCTCAATCATCTCTCTCCCTCCCAAACTCATCATTGCTGCCTCGTCTCTCTCTCTCTCCCTCGAACTTCGAAACCCTACACGCCTTCGAAATCCCCTGAACTTCTCTTCAACCTTTGACCTTCGAAATCCCCTTTCGACCTTCGACCTCTGAAATCCCCCTTCGACCTTTGAAATCCCCTGCTGCCTCTTCTCTCTCTCTCCCTTCGACCTTCGAAACCCTAGACGCCTTCGAAATGTGAAGTATCTCCTACCTTCGAGCTTCAGCTTCTGATTCCCCCTTCTAGCCCCTTCTATGTTCTCTTCTTCTTCACCATTCGAACCCTAGCTCCTCATTCTCCCCCATCTCTACACCTCTTTGCCTCTCCACCTCAGCTCTGCCTCCAATCTCTCATTCTCCCCCATCCTTCGAAACCCTAGCCTTCCACTTTCCATCTCCACCCAGCGCCGCTTGATGTCCATCTCACCATCGCAGGTGCCAATCGACTCCACCTCAACCCCCCACCAGTTCTCTCTCTCTCTCTCTCTCTCTCTCTCTCTCTCTCTCTCTATATATATATATATATATATATATATATATATATTTGATGCTTTTTTTTCTTCGAATTTGTATGAATAATTTTTTTTGTTAATAAAGAGCTTTTGTTTTGTTTGAATTTGTAGGAATAAATTCTTTTGAATTTGTAGGGCATGCTTTTGAGCTTGACTGAGTCCACACGTAGTTGATTCCGACTATGGAAACATTTCTGAAGTCATTGAGCTTGATATCAATTGAGGGAAGTGTTTGATTCTAACTATTCCTTTTTAAAATTTTAGTTCCTTGCTTTATTGCATGTTGATATAGGTAGTGATGACAATCTATAATTTACAAACATTTGTATGAAGTTTGTTGCTTCTTTTGTATGTGTACTTCTGTTTGTATACATCTCCATGTTTCAAGCATGTTTGTGTACACAACATCATGAGTACCATCTCTGTTGGCATGGTTTTTTTTATCATTGTTTTCAGCATGTTGGAATTGTATTTGCTGACTTGGTAGGTTGCATAACCTTTAAATGCAAGAGGGGTTAATTTTTACCTGTATTATGGTTGGAAATAGTTGGCTTGGTCTAATATATGTACATATAGAGAACCCTTCTGTTGCAAATGGTGGATTTACGAACAGGTGTGCGGACTGATCCCCGAGGGTAATATGGTCATTTCTTCAGATTTTGGTTGGAACTAGTTGGCATGACATAATAATGCAGCCGTAGTGAGATCATATTTCTGAATAAGTGCTATACTCATTCTTGATTTTGTTTGACTTATTTCATACTTGTTATGTACAAGGTAAATCAATGCCTACAAGTACTTCAATTAATTTGAGAGAGTTTTGAACAACATAAACAGAGCTCATTATGCCTGAAACAACATAAGTTGTTCATCTTCAGCCATAACCAAAATATTGTGTGACTATCATCACAGACATAATAGTGTGACTACCATCACAGCCATAACCAAAGTTGTTCATCTTCAGCCATAACCAAAATATTGAGTTCAAAGCATTAAAAGAAGTTCATCTTCAGCCAAAACCAAAATATTGAGTTCAAACAAAGCATGGGCATTAAAAGAAGCTCCTCCTCAACCAGGTTCAGACAAAAACAGAGCTCCTCTTCAATGCCTACAAGTACTTCAATTAATTTGAGAGAGTTTTTGAACAACATAAACAGAGCTGATTATGCCTGAAACAACATAAGTGCTATACTCATGCTTGATTCTATTTGACTTATTTCATAAATACTTGTTAGGTACAAGATTGTTCTGAGCCTATATGTACTTCAATTGTTTTTATATTATGGTGTTAGTAGTGCAGTCCGACATTGCTAAGCTCTTTTTGTAATATTTTAAGCAATTTTTTACAGCATTCCGACATTTTGCAACGAGAGCTTCAGCAGCAGTTCGATATTTTTTTGGCATTTTTTTGCATGCATGCAGCACCCATGCTTTAATATGAGCATTGTGTTTATAATATTTTTGCACTTTCTTTCTTTAATCAGAAGCACTATGAGCAGCAATTTTAAGGTTGGAAAATTTTTGTATAATGATATTCAGAGTTTGTAATATGAGCTTCGAGTTTGTATAATGATATTCAAGTTTTTATAATGTAATACGAGCTTTGAGTTTGTATAATGATATGCGTAATCATAACAAAGTGGTATGTTGATGCCATGAATTTTACTTGTATTTTTCTGCAGTTGCAAGTGTACTTAGTAATGTTGTTAGCACTCTCATCTATTTGAACCTTTCTTCATTTTTTGTTTGTTATAGACTGAGGTGAATGATTGTTAATTCATTTTTCTTATTATTTTTTTTTCTGTTGAAGGAAACGGACTGTAATTCATTACTAGCTTAACTGATACCATGTAAAATGAAGATAAAACATGTGTAATATGATTTCGAGGCTGCCTGAATGAGTTCAGCCACAACCGCAACTCTTTAACCTAATTTAGATAGAAATGATTAGGATTACACTAGAGCATCTTCAACTTCTCACTAACTAGGTTCTGTTCTCATGTGCAAAAGTGTTGCATATTCAAATCGGAGTATCAACATTATAAAAATTTTGAGCATCAGTTCTTTAGCTCCTGCTTTATAGAAGTCATCATCAACATATCATTATACAAACTTTTACAATGCAAATTCCCAAAGTAGCAACTCATGCACATTTCAGTAACTACATAATTATGAGGAATCAATAAGACTCTTTTGCATCTCATAAACAGAGAGTAGAATATGCCTAGAAACCACATAAATTGAGCTCAATAACCATGGAAACAAACGCAAACAGGGCTGAAAATGCATAAAATTGAGAACACTCATGCTCATAAAATTGAGCTCAATAACCCTGGGAACATTATGTTAAAACAGAGCTCAATATGCTCATATAGAATTCAAATATGCTCAACAGAGTAGAATTCAAACATCCTCTTGAACAAATTATAATAATCACAAAATGCATACATAGTAGTTGAAATTAAATGATTAATGCCAAGCTGAAACCATGATATTATACATAAACTGTACAGTTTTCATATCTTGAGAACCCAAACACTTGCCAAGATGAATCCATTGTGGAGAAAATAAGAAAGCAGTCAAATCAGCTAGGCATCCCAGCCGGTTTCTGAAATGACGGAAGCTAGAGCTCGAGACGTGTTCCACCTGCACCCAAATATAAGGGAAATTTATATTTTTCATTTGGAAATAAATTAATGTAAAAGATAATATCTTACTAAGAGAATTTGAACCGTTTCTTTTATAAATTTGTTATCTAAGAAATATGGATAAAAGGCGACATGGAATCTTGTTAAAACTATGATATGACCAGGGCTCAGTATCACACTAATTTCTTCACTATCTAGGCTCAGAACTTTTAGAATATCACATTTCATGAACTTCAGAAAAATCTATAAGGAAGCATAATGAATGCATCACCAATAGTGTAATATACCATGTCAAAACCAATCTCATATTCAGAGAAGCATTGTCAAAACCAATGCCATAACCAAAGAAGCATCAGCAGTATATTTGTAGATGTCAAAACCAAGTGCAAAACTAAAAGATAGCCAAATTAAGTTCATCATTGCCCAGATTCAGAAAATCTTCAATCACTTCATCTTACCTTAGATTGAGTCTGAATATCATCACATCCATATAGTGTGAATATCTTAATATTGAGTTCAAAGCATAATAGTGTGACTATCATCACAGCCATAACCAAAGTTGTTCATCTTCAGCCATAACCCAAATATTGAGTTCAAAGCATTAAAACAAGTTCATTTTCAGCCAAAACCATAATATTGAGTTCAAACAAAGCATGAGCATTAAAAGAAGCTCATCCTCAACCAGATTCAAACAAAAAATTTAGAAATAAAAGCATAATGAAACACACAAAACACATACGTTGCACGTGTAACTCTAACTCTATTTATTGACACGTGCAGTGCGTGTGTAAATCAAGGTTTTTTCCTTCACCAAAAAAACAATTATTATTATTTTTTGTCAGAAAGCAAATACATACGTCGCGCGTGCAACTCCAAATCTATTTCGTAACACATCACCAGACGTACAATTCAAGGTTTTTCCTTCAAAAATTTAAAAAATTGCTTGCAGCGCCCGTTCAACTCCAATTTTTTAAAAGTTTAAGGCATTCATGACAAGTGCTGGTTACTATCGACTTACGTGTATCGCACATTCAACTCTAACTATTTTAATGGGAGAGTTGGGGTTTGTAACAAACAAACCCTAACTTTGTAACTATATAAATACGTATAATACACGTCCAAACTATATCCAACAAATATAAATGTGCACCGCACGTGTAACCTAAATTAAAACATTCAAATATAAACTATTTTTTTTCTTATTCAATATACACTCATTTAGACTTCTTTTTTTAGACGTGCATCGCACGTACATTATACTAGTGATAAATAATGGAAGAGTTGGAGGTGAAATTAAAAAATATATAATAAATAAAACATGAATACACTCATATAAAATATTATAGATGATCATCTCTAATATTATAATGGAAGAGTTGGGATTGTCATTTGTCAACATACAAACTCGTGCGTTGCACGTTCAACTCCAACTCTCCCATTAATTACAACAAAAATAATCAAATAAAAATTTCCACCTATTTAAAACGTGCAACGCACGTGCAAATAAATTTTATAATATGTTTTTAACACTACATATACATATATGTTGCACGTACAACTCAAATTCTACTAATAAAAATGTGCATTGCACGTACAATTGTAACTTTTTCTGCAAAATATTTTTCCCAATTACGGCAACGCACGTCCAACTCCAAAACTATTTCTCAACGCGTATACCGCACATGAAAATCCTCCAACTCTTATCAAAACGTGCATCGCACGTGAAAAATACTAGTAATATTATAATAGGAGAGTTGTGGTTGTTATTTGTAGACAACCTGTAATTTGTAGACAACTATTCAACCAACCACCAAACACCAACCATCTAATCTCAACAATTTATTTTTAAGTGGAAGTTGTATTAATCATTCATTTACTTAACTGCTGTTAGTTACTGTAATACCCTCAAAGTTCAAATCTATTTACGACATAATTATTAATAAAAGTGTCACTCATATACAATAAAAGTTGATGTCACTAGGGGTAATTTATAAAGAGTATGTAATGAGTAAAGTGAGATCTCAGATGTGATGCCAGATTATGTCTTAGTAATTACTTTAAAAAATACTATTATTTTTCACGTGCGATGCACGTTTTTATAAAGACTTGGAGTTAAACGTGTGATACACGTAAGTTAACAATAATTAGCACGTGTGATGAATACTTTAATTTTAAAAAAAATGGAGCTGAACGGGCGATACACGTAATTTTTAAAAATTAAGAAGGAAAAATATTGATGTGTGCGTGCGATGCATGTGTTGGAAAATAGATTTGGAGTTGCACATGCAATGCACATATTTATTTGGTGACAAAAGTGGTGTTTCTTTTGTGACAAAAAAATATTTAAAATTGTTTATTTGTGACAAACTCTTCCATTAAATAGTAAGTAAATATATTATATTATAGATAGATAGATGGATAGTAATTTACACATGTGATGCATGTTCAATATATATAAAAAAATAAGTCAAAAATCTGACATAGTGAGGACTCGAACGTGAGACCTCCTTCTTATTAGTTATGCACGTGTGATGGACGTGTTGTTAGATTGACAAATGACACTAAGGCCTTTTTCCATTATAATATTAGAGATTAGAGATTAAAGATTAGAGATTAGCTAGAGATTAGAGATATATATTAGGATGTGCATCGCACGTGCAGATTACTAGTAATATTATAATGGAAGATTACTAGTAATCTCTAATATTATAATGGGAGAAGGCCTTAGTGTCATTTGTAAATGTTTTGTCATTCTACCAACTCGTGCAATATACATGCATAACTATTATAAAGGAGGTTCTAAGTTCAAAAGCAGACTATGTCTAAATTTATATTTTAAAAAACTATATTTATTAAGACGTGCATCGCACGTGTAAATTACTAGTAATATTATAATGGAAGAGTTAGGGTTGACATATGTAGATAAATAAATCTGTACATAATCTATGCATAATTAATATAAAAAATATATCAAATTTGATGCCAAGACTACGAAGAGTTCTTACTTTAAAAAAAAAAATTGTTAAAATATGCATTGTATGATCTCTACTACTATAATGGGAGAAGGCCTTAGTGTAAGTTTTTCATCTACCAACCCGTGCAACGCACGTGCATAACTATTGTAAATGATGTTTTAAATCAAATCCAGACTACGTCTGAATTTTTACTTTTAAAAAACTATATTTATTAAGACGTACATCGCACGTGTAAACTACTATATATATATATATATATATATATATATATATATATATATATATATATATATATATATATATATATATATATATATATCCCTTAGTGTCATTTGTAAGTATACCACTTTATTTGTAAATCTACCACTTTACGTCTATTGCACGTGTAACTCAAACTATCCCATTATACACTTTATTTAAATATATCAATTTACGTGCATTACACGTATAACTCAAACTCTCTCATTATGCTTTTTATATTACTTTTAAAAATATGTATTTATTAACACGTGCTATATTATATTACTTTAAAAACTATATATTGATTAAAACATGCATCGCGCGTGTTAACTACTAGCATATATATATCTCTACTACTATAATGGGAGAAGGCCCTAGTGTAATTTGTCCTTCTACCAACCCGTGCAACACGCGTGCATGAATTTTTACTTTTAAAAATAAATAGATGTATTTATTAAGCTGTGCAACGCACGTGTAAATTACTAGTTATTTTATATATATATATGCATACTTGTGAAGCATGCTCTGATACCATCTGTAACGCCCCGAATTTACATATAAGGATAAATTCGAGATTTCACAGGATCTTTACTTCACTTCGTACAATTTTACAAGGAAAATTTAAAACTTTTTCACTAATACATCAGAGTTCAATTACAACTTGGTTTTACACAGCGGAAAACTAAAAAATTACAACAATGAAATACAACTTGTATAACTTTGACATCATTTGCAACATCTTTAACTTCTAAACAGCAACAACATATCCACTTTATAACTCCATGAATAGTTCTTTACCTGCATGTCAATCTGTGGGCACGTCAGTCACTTACAACTGACGAAATGTTATACACGGCTATCCTCTCTATGCCGGGAATAGTATAACGATCTCATACTTTAACAAATCACAAAAAGATTGAATGAACATATAAAATGTCAAAAGTGATTATTCTAGACATAAGTGTATGTCATGCCTTAATGCCTAATGCACACATTTCTATACTAGGATGACACTAATGCACACTTGTTCGGATTCTATGCATCCCATACTACATAGGTCCGAGGGCAAGCGTCTATGTTCTTCACAATACAGGGCTCGATCCCTCACCATGAAAACTACTCGGTAGCAAAACAAAGTTCAGACTATTCCACGAATGTGAATCCCAGCCTTGGAGTCCACCGCCGGCTGTTATAACAGATTCCACATCGTGCGAACCGTCCCGTATGTGACCCTCTAGCCCAGTATATATAAATATACATTGGAGACGGTAAACGCAAAAATCCATCCGTCCGACTACTCAAGATCTTGGAGTCCACCGCCGACCCGTCCTCATAGTCCCGGATTAAAATATAATAATCCGTCTCCCACAGGGCAACCTCAGTCCACCAACTGGGTCTATAGTCTTGGAGTCCACCGCCGACTATATAGAACACCCCACTTACGTTTTTCTAAGTTTACTACATCTTCACTTATGTGCCTAAATTTTCTTAAGTTCAAGACATGAATAATTTCCATTCAAAGAATTAGTTTTACCTCCTACCGGACTTAATCAACAAATACGAGATAGCTCCTTAGCCATATCTCCAAAATCATATCTCAAATCTTTTCTTTCAATAACGCCGGTATCGAGGTCTTACTAACTCTAAGTCATAAACTTTCATGTACAAGAGAACATGGGTACACATACCCTTTAGTAATCATATCTTAAACTTATTATATTCATATCTCTAACTTATCCATAATCTAATCAATGTCTCATTTTTGCATTACCCATGATTCATTCATTCATTCATTCATAATTTCCCATAAGAACAAATAATCCTTTTTCATGAACAAAATTTTCATCCATTATCAATCTTTTTAACAACTTAAGCACATATTCATAATCAACTTATTCATTCAAAATCTTTATAAGCAAAATAATTTCTTTCAAGTACGCAACTTCATCACATGAAATTTTATCAACAAATTCAAACTCTCACAATATCTCAACTCACTTCAAAACATTCTTTACACAAATAAGAGTATAATTCTCTTCAAGAAAAATCACTTCACAAACTAATACTTTACTCTTCTTAATAAAATAAAGGTCTATTCTTAAATAATAGAATTTTGAAGTCAATAATTTATTTGATTAAAACCAACAAAAAAATTACTCATTTTAATTAATCCAATCATTGCCTTCCTTATAATAGTTGGTTACAAAGTCTCATTCTCAAATTCTCATGAGGTTGGTATGTATACATGGCTAGCGCAAACTAATACTGTTAATTAAATTTGTGGGTATACAGCTACAGCTAATTAACCAAATTAGCTAATTAAACAAGTATTTAATGATGTTTACTTAATAATTAGTACAACTCTGAAGACTTTTTGTCACACATATAATTTTTTGTCATTTAAGGAGCTAATATCGATCATTCAATTATGCCATATCCAGAAATGATATTAATATTACTGATTTGATATAACCAAACCTTACTGATTTGATTAAAACCAAACCAAAATGCTTGGAGCCCATCAGCCAACCAAAATTACTCATTAAAATTTTCCATTAGATTAAAACCAACCAAAAAGAAATGCTTGGAGCCCGTCAGGTTTCGAGCCTGAGCCACCACCAGCACAACAAAACGCCCACTAGCCGCTTGGTCCAAGTGCTCCCACATGATTAAAGTTCACATGGTCTTTTAAATACCCAGACTCTGCCTAAATACTTCCGGTTTAAAAATTTCTCTTTTCAAAAAAAAAAAATTTACGATCCCAAATGTCGAACCCACACACTCAAAAAATTATTCGAGAACAGTATACTGAACTCTAGGGCGACAATAAGTTCATACAATTGAAAATTTTTACCGCGTGAAGAGTACTCAATTTTCCCTATAATTTGTGAAATGTAAATTTTATTTTACTATATATATTTTTCTATGCCCATTAGCAATAAGAAAATATTTCTCATTTGTTATCTCTAGCATGGATTTTTATCTACACATTTCTCATCACATTCAATTCATACTAGTCATATAAAATAATTAGCATGTAATTTCTACAATTAGAATGCATAGGATCACCCACCTATAAGGAGCATAAAATTAATCTCGCCTTCAACGGAGAACCAAACTCCAAAAGAAAACTAGCCGAACAACGAACTCCGAAGGAAAACTAGCCGAACAACGAACTCCGAAGCCATCCATGCAAGCACAGTGTTCTTCCTTCACTCTCTTAATTTTGCTCTCGGCTAATAGGGATTAGATTTCTAATTGTTTTGTTTTTATCAGTGAAAAATTTGTGTTAAAACGATACCCATGGTAAAGGTCATTTGGAGAAATCAATTTGTTGAGGAAGCAACTTGGGAATCAGAGGAAAAGATGCGGAAGGACCATCCCGAACTCTTCGACTAAATTTTCTTTTGTAGACTTTTCTTTCCTTCTTAGTAGTTTCTCGCTCCTAAGCGTAGTTCCGGAGACGGAACTATTCTAAGGAGGGAGTGTTGTAACACCCCAATTATATTTTTTCATTTTAAAATACATTTTTCAATTTTTGCACGTATGGTGCACGTGCAAATTTTTATTCTCATTTTTGCTACTCTTATTTTCTATTTTTAGCATGTATTGGTTTTATTTAGCCTTTCTTTTGATCCATGGGCCTATAAACTAAAATGTAGCCCATTGAGAAAGGAGTCCACTAGATAATTAAAATTTATTAATTAGTAATGGGCCCATGTAGCAAGGCCATTATTAAGATCACATTTTTAGTTAAACATGTACTAATACATGACAAGTTACAATATTAGTACACATTTTTGAGTTATAGAAATGTGTTCATATTTGTTTGTGCATGTGTGCATGTACACACAAATGTACTTAGACCAAATCATGGGCAATGGGGGGCCGGTTTTCATGAAGAGAAGAGAGAATGAATGTGAGTTAAGGTATGGAGTAGTGGGGAGATGAAGAGTTGTTGGTTTTAGGAGTTTAGAACATGGAGAGTTGTAAGAATTATTATGGAGAGTTATTAGGTGCAAAATTATGCATAATAGACCCTAACCATACCCTATAAATAGAGCCTCATTTTCTATATTTCTCTTGCACCAAAAACAATATAGAAAGAAAGAAAGAAAGAAAGAAAGAAAAGAAAGAGAGAGAGAGTCCTTTTGCTTGGAGGAATTGCTAGAGGAAGCCATTGCTAAGGAAAGGGAGCTTGCTAGGAGTTGTCTTGGAGCTAGAAGAAGTGTCTCATCTTTCCCTTCAATTGTTCAAAGCTTCAATAAGGTGGGTGTCTCCTACTTTCTAATATTTTTTTTTTGAATGTGCATGATAATAGAAATGAATGAGTAATATAGAATTTGATTTGATAAAATAGGACAAACCTATGCATTGGATGTAATGAAATATTGTTTTATTGAGTAAACAAACCCAACTTATGTTAATTAGTAATGAGAAAAGAAATGTTGAATTGTTTTGTCATGAATTAGTATGTATGAATGAAGATATAATTGATTGTATGAAAAATGTTGGGAATACATTCTTTTGCAAAAATATTTTGTGAAGAATCTTGTTATGAATAGATAAAATTCATGTTAGTTTAAAGTGATGTTGTGATTGATGTGATTAAGTAGAAAAAGGAAGTATACCATGCTAACTAAAGAAAGAGAATTACTTGATTGATGTGAACCATGCTAATATGTTTGCTTAGTTTTGTGTTTACAATAGTGTTAATATATGAGAATAACTCTGATGTGAAATTTACAATGAGAATCATGCTTATATAATAGATGCGAAAGTAGTCTTATTGTGACAAATACCATGTTAATGAAAGAAGACAAATTCTTGTATAAACCATGTTGGTAAATTGTAAAATTTTATGCTTATAATATTATTGACCATATTAGATTTTATAATAAAATAAAAATGAAATTTCGTTAGTTTATAATATGTCGACATGTGTAGGTTCTATTTTTAAAAGAATGGGAACTATTGTGTGAAAGAGCAACTTTTATTTTCATTATAAAATATAATTTATGTCAAATTGAGATTTTAATCAAATAGACATGGATACTAGTTTTCATTTCTTTTGTAGGATTTAGTTCCTAAAGAAAAGTCTAAGTTTTGCAAAAGATGAGAAAAAGGAATTTCTTTAAATAAGTGAAAAATAGTATTTTTAAAATAATTGGAAATTTTATTAGTTACTATCTTTTTATCTAATATCATGGAAAGGATTATTTCTAAAATTGTGAAAGAATTGATCTTTTGAATAAACACATTTTATGGAAAAAGACACACTTTGTGGATAGTTGAACAAAAGAACATTTGTGCCTTTTTAAGCAGAGAATACACATAGACTTACTGGTTAGCCACTGCAAGGTAAAATTCTATTGTGACAGGTTTTGGGTTCGAAACTTGTCTTTCTTTTATTCTTTTTATAATTTCCGAAAAGAGAACCAATACATGAAGCTTTCGGCTTAAGACTATGACATCAAAGTCCAATGGACTCATTGGTTAGATGGTTCGGCTTTGGGCTTTGACCGGGTTGACCATGGAGGCTGGGTTCGAAACCTGGCCACCTCCTTCATTTTTTTAAAAACTTCTTTTTGCATATATTAAGATCTTGAATAAAAGAAATCTTAGAATACCAAGTCTAATTTTAATATAAAAAATTGAAATGAAAATACTATGAGATAATTCTTGTATATTTCTTGAAATGTTAAAAGTAATAATTTTTTTTTAATAGAATCATGTGATGGAAAGTAGTATTTTGATCTTTAAGAATAACTATACTTGTATCATGTTTAAGAAATAGCTTGTGAATTGAAATATTGTGAAAGTTTAGATTTGTTACAACAAATTCATGTAGTGAACTTGTGGTTGTGATTGATCGAATAGATCATGAATAGTGGCAAGATAGGATTTTTGTGAATGAATTTAAAAATGGAACTTATGACGAGCTTAAGACTTTTGATTATTGAGGGTATGAATACCCATGATGCTTATACATGAAAACTGAGATTTAGAATTAGTGAAACCCTCATTACCGGCATTATTGAAATAAAAGAATGTTGAGTTGTGATTTTGAGATGTGGTTATGGAGCCATCTCGTATTTGTTGACTAAGTCCGGTAGGAGGTAACAACTAATTCTACATGTGGAGATTATTCATGTCTTGAACTTAGGAAAATTTAGGCACATAAGTGAAGATGTAGTAAACTCAGGGAAACGTAAGTGGGGTGCTCTATATAGTCGGCAGTGGACTCCAAGACTATAGACCCAGTTGGTGGACTGAGGTTGCCCTGTGGGAGACGGATTATTATATTTTAATCCGGGACTATGAGGACGGGTCGGCGGTGGACTCCAAGATCTTGAGTAGTCGGACGGATAGATTTTTGTGTTTACCGTCTCCAATGTATATTTATATATACTGGGCTAGAGGGTCACATACGGGACGGTTCGCACGATGTGGAATCTGTTATAACAGCCGGCGGTGGACTCCAAGGCTGGGATTCACATTCGTGGAATAGTCTGAACTTTGTTTTGCTACCGGGTAGTTTTCATGGCGAGGGATCGAGCCCTGTATTGTGAAGAACGTAGGCGCTTGCCCTCGGACCTATGTAGTATGGGATGCATAGAATCCGAACAAGTGTGCATTAGTGTCATCCTAGTGTAGAATTGTGTGCATTAGGCATTAAGACATGACATACACTTATGTTTAGAATAATCACTTTTGACACTTTATATGTTCATTCAATCTTTTTGTGATTTGTTAAAGTATGAGATCGTTATACTATTCCCGGCATAGAGAGGATAGCCGTGTATAATATTTCGTCAGTTGTAAGTAACTGACGTGCCCACAGACTGACATGCAGGTAATAGACTATTCATGGAGTTATAAAGTGGATATGCTGTTGCTGTTTAGAAGTTAAAGATGTTGCAAATGACGTTAAAGTTATACAAGTTGTATTTCATTGTTGTAATCTTTTATTCTTCCGCTGTGTAAAGGAACTCTGATGTATTGTGAATGAAAAGTTTTAAAATTCCTTGTAAAATTGTACGAAGTGAAGTAAAGATCCTGTGAAATCTCGAATTTATCCTTATTTGAAATTCGGGGCGTTAAAGGGCTAGACCGAAAGGGCGTACATAATTAATATAAAAGCGATTTCGGTTCAAATCCTCCATGGATAAGAGTTTTTATTTTTATTTTTTAAAATTATTAAAACGTGGATCGCAGATGTAAATTACTAGTTCCAGAGATAAGAATCAGTAATAGCCACAAAGTAATAAATGAGCTTAAATGAGGGGCTGTGATGAACTGTCACTAGAATAAAGTTGGCTGGCTCACCTATTAATTGTTGGCTTTTCAGATGGCAAGATAGTAGAAAACACTTCTCTTTATTTAGACTATGGAGATGTCAATCATCAACAGCATTTCCCGTGTACCAATTGCACATGAATACATGATAAATATAGAACAATATTTTTTTTTTGATGAAGAAAATATAGAACAATATAGCACATGATCAAAATCTTCACATGGTAACAAAATTTAACCCTCCGTTTTAAAATATATAAGTTATTTTAGCTTTTTTTTTCTTCCATAGTATGAGTCACTTTTGATCTTTGAAAAAAATATCTTATCATTTTTAGCATGCAATAAATTAATTTTCTATATAATTTTCAATTTTATTCTTATCCTTTTTGCAAGAAAAGTAATACTAAACAATTATAGGGATGACAAATAAGATATTGTACAATTGATAGTTTATTTATGAGTTTTAAAACTAAGAATATAGAGTACTTTCACTCAATTCTAATTTGTTTCTTAATCGTCGTGTAAAAATATATAATAACTTATATTTTGAAACAGAAAGAGTATTTACATTAGTAATTGATTATATTGGTGGCATATTGATTTTTGTTAATTTATTAAAAATTGTACTTACTTTCAGCTGTTTTCTTATTGTGCTTGCATTTATTCTCTGTTGTATAGCTACTGTTTTTTGTTGTTCCTTAGTTTTACACTTTGTAAAATTGGTCGTTGTATGATACTCTTTTTTATTACAATTAATTTTTTGCTGGAGCCGTAAAGGCTTTATCCGTGTTATCAAAAAAATTAAAAATTGTACTTGAATTCTGAATATTCTTCCAAGCAATCAACAATCATTGCACCTAGCATCACACTAAGTAATTAGTAGAGGCTCAAAACAGACCATTTGTAGATCGATAGTTTTCGACTACCATTGTTCCTTGAGAAGCTTCTCGTTTCTTGAGAAGTTTCCTCAGTAAATTGCCACTTTTCAAACAAGTCGTACATAAAATCTCTAATATTATAATAGGAGAAGATCTTACTGTCATTTGTAAATCTAGCACTTTATGTATATTGCACGTGCAACTCCAACTATTTAATTATACACTTTATTTAAATCTACTAATTTACGTGCATTACACGTATAACTCAAATTCTCTCATTATAATCTTTTTATTACTTTAAAAAATATGTATTTATTAACATGTGAAATACTATATTACTTTTAAAACTATATATTGATTAAAACATATACCGCACGTGTTAAATACTAGTCCACATAAATTAGATTTGGTGAAACTGATGTGTGTGTGTGTGTGTGTGGGGGGGGGGGGGGGGGTGGGGTGGGGGGGGGGGGGGGGGGGGGGGGGGGGGGGGAAGGGGAGAGAGAATGGCTGCCTTAGAAAAATATATATTTTTTGCTAAAGTTCTCATGGCTCTACATTCTCTCTCTCTCTCTCTCTCTCTCTCTCTCTCTCCTCATTACCACCCCAAATAGCTTTACTTCCCGCACCCACCTCAAGACCCACACCACCAACTTCATAACCCACTCGTCACTTCAACTTCCCCATCCACCAAAAGTCATTTTTTTACTCCCGAACATTTCCAACCCAAACCTTACCCTATTAGAAACCTTAATTACTCAAATCGGAGATCCATAAAGAAGAAGATGGAAAGGCACTGCTTGAAGTGTGGGGGTGATGATCACCAGACAGCGGAGTGCCGTAAGAGCGGTATCCACTCCTTCAACTGCCGAAAGTTCGGCCACAATATGAGAGACTATCATATGTTCAATCGGAGACAATCCCTTGCAGTGGAAATTCCGCACAACTTCGAGATTGCGGCTGCATTCCCGGCATTGCATGCGAGCACCTTTCTACACCTTATCAACCCTCGTACCAGACCGAAGACGAAGGCAGTTGAGAGCACGCTAAACTTCTCATGGAAACGACAAAGGGGGTGGTGGGTCCTAAAAAGAAATAAGTGAAGGAGTTTATCATGTCCAATTTTCCTCGGAGGAAGAAGCCAAGAAAGTGGTCATAGACGGAGTCTACCAGTTCTCAGGTTTCTATGGCACATTCTCGCCGTGGTCCATGGACTACGGGGCCAAATTGAAACCAAAGCCTAGTTATATCTGGATTAATATTCCCCCACTCCCATTCTACATGTGGAATCGATCCTCCTTCGAACACCTGGTGAAGCCATTTAGGAAGTTAATTATGATAATTAGCGAGATGACGGAGGAGGCAACAAGGGACCAAGCTTTGGTTCTGATTGAGGTCGAGGACGTCACCCACATCCAAAGTTGGTTCAGGTTCAATACAAAGTGCCATGGTCCAGGGAATTACAGATTCATGAAATCCTTGTGCTAATCATTGGACAACCCATTGTTCTGGAATATGTTCAACATGGCAGAGTCCAGCTTTTTGGTGGTGCAGTGATGACAATTACGCGAAAAGCATTCAAGCTCCTACACCAATACAGGGAGATTTTCCCTCAAACCAACCACCTCAAGGGACCATCGGGGACGCTCGGGGTAAGAACCAAATCCAGGAAGAGGATCTTTCAATTGCACAATCCCAAGAATCGCCAAATCAAAATCAGTTAGCGGAGAGTTTTTTAAATATCTCGGGATTAGCGGAGTCGAGTATGGCAAGTGCGAATTTGGCTGCATCCCAAAAGCTCAGGGCTGATTCTGTGGGGACCAAAAAGAAAGATAAATATATTTTAATGCACTTTGTATTGTGGAGATTTCACTCAAAATAGGGCAATATGGGGATTGAATCAGGGGAATCTAATTAGATACCTGTCAGCTCTGCAAATTCTAATGAAAATAGGCAAGATGAAGAAGTTCGTCAGATGGTTTGAAAGGGAAAGGTTGTCACTCACCCTCTCTCTTTTTAACAACATCCAACCAGCTGTGGAGTCTGCTCTTAAGCAGTCTGTCATTAAGTATGCAGTTCAGCTTGGGTACTGGTGGTGTCGGTTTAGAGAGCTTCAAGACCAAGTCCCTCATCCTTTGCAAACAGAGACCACGGTCACGAACCAGCTCAGTAACTGTCCCCTCTGGTTTCAAAGAAGGGCCTAGCAAATCCAGACAGAGAAGTAGATTTGCATCCAAGATTTCTAGCACAAGGCCATTCAGGAAACATTTAGCAACCACTATAAAAGCAACATCCTCCTGCAAGAAAGAATGTAACCCCTGTTTTTCATTTTCTGTATTTTGGGGGTAGTTTCTTTTTCCGTGTATTTATTCACATTGTATTTCTCCGGCTCTTTTGAACCGTATATTGGATCTTCATTTTCAATATATTCATCTATTTGATTTTTCGTCTTTTATTTGATCTTCTTGATTCAATTGTCTCCTATTATTTCATCACTGTTTGATCTAGCTTGTATTTTTTTTATCCTCACTATTCAAATTGTTTGTGCCTTATTTTGTTTATTCATCTTGTTACCATCACATTATTTTGGATCACCCTATTTTTTTTTTTGGATCTATTCATACCCAAAACCCTATTAAATATCTTTGATTAAACCCAATATTTTATCAACCCATTTTAATTACCCTACTGTTTTATCCCCATACCCTATTGGATCCACTACCCATTAGCCGAAACCCAATGCCCTATTACCCAACCCGTTAGCCAAGTAAACCCTAATAATACCCCCCTTCCACATATATATACCCCTACTGTACACCCTACCCATCTCAAAACCCTAAGCTCTCATCTCCCGATCTCCTAGATGCCTCCTACCCTATGCACTCCCGAGCCCATCCCGATCCTCTTCCTCCCCCCTCCGGTGCCCCTTCCCTGTGTCGCGCCGCCCTAGCTGACCCCAACGCGCCCTGGTCCCCTACTCCTCTTCTGCAACGACAATAGTAGCCAGTCCTCCACCTTCAACTGTAGCACCTCCACAATGACAGCACGGAGCTCTACTCCTCCTCTTGCTTTTCCCCGATGCCAGCAAGTCCCAAAGTTGGTAGGCCAGCCCATGTGTTGACCTCACCCCGTGCACACCCGGCCCTCTCCCTCTCTCTTGTGTGCGTATGCATGTGTTGATCGTGAGTTCGTTCGCTCGTAGTCGTTCTTTGAGTTCGTTGCCCGGGAATCCGTTCCAGTTATTCTTGCTCTTTGTACCGTTTTTGTCGTCGACTATAAGGCAAGTAACTTGTATTAATTTTTGCTGTGTAATACAAGTACTAAATACCGCATATAGTGTAGGTTTGTTCTAGAGACAATTCGTATGCAAAATCCTTGTTATATCTTGTCTCTATGTGTTGATTCATCCGTAATTATCTCATTACACACGACATGAATTTAGACTTAGAGATAATCAATTCTTGTATATATGCATGTGTTCGTGAATATGAGGTGCTGTATGATCTTGAATGTTAGATGGGTTCGGTGTATTATAAATCGTAGTAGACTTGTCAAATACCCTATACCATGTTGTTTGGATATCTAGTACACCATATTTCATGTTTTTTATGATTTGGATGTGTTTCATATGATCTATGTTGATTTTATGTATGAAGAAGATTTCAGTTTTTGGTTGTACCCCATTTTTATCAGTATTTTAGACCCTATTAAGAGCAGTATATGAAAATTATTTGTGAATAGGAATTATAGAGAATTCTGTCTACTTTTCAAAATTTCTGACAGATCTCAGTTTCGATTTATGAGTTGCAAGTTATGACTATTTTACTACAGATGTGAAGAAAATTTTCAGATTCTGTTTTGTACAAATTCTGTATGGGTAATTAGTTTTCTACTGATGTTAAAGATAATATTTTGATCCAATATTTTGTTGAGTACAACTAGAATTGATTGGAATTAACCCCTAATTTTTGTGGATTTAATTGATAACTTTTATACACTATTCGATACTTGCAAACAACTACTATACTTGTAGAATTTTCATGCTGAACCTTAATTTTAACCTGATTCTATTTGCTTTTTATAAAAATTTTGTGAATATGAATTGTATCCTACTATATCTATTTTATCACCCTTTTGACAGATCTGGATTTCGATTTATATTTTGTAATCTATTGCTGTTTTAGTACTGTTGTGTTTATGATTTCAGATTTACAAACTTTCTGTATCTTGCTGTTTTCTGATTTTATTTGACTATTCTATCTATGTTGGAAAATTATGAAACTTTATTTTATATTACTAAATATACTAGGGAATATCCCAGATTTTTCTTGGATTTAATCAGTGAGTTTTTATACCGTTTTCCGGTTTATGAATACAAACTTCTGATTTCTGGCTGAACACGTTTTCTTGATACAAATCTATTTTGAGTCTTATTTTTGTGAAGTACCATATGACTTATATATATTTGCTGGATTCAAACAAGATTCTATTTTCCATATTCTCTGACGGATCCAGGTTTGCACATTTGTAGCAACGAAAATTCCAGATTTAGTACAGTACTGTCTTGCTGTCCTGAACTAGAATTTTTCGTTGTTCTATTCTTTTATGAATTTTCTTTCACCTATACATGTTTATTTTTCAACCTGAACCTGTTACTTGTTTATACTATATTATTCTTGCCCTGCCTGTGACACATACATGCCTGTCTGATAACAAGAACAAAATAACCAAGCTGGAGTTAAGGAAAAGATCTAGTAGTGGATAATATAGAAATGTGTACTTGGAAGGGGGCTCGTGTTTTCCACATGATTATCTGTTATCTGTTACATGTTCATGACTACATGATACACGATTCTGTTATCTGATTACCTGACTGCATGCTTCCCTATAGAAAGGTATACTGAGAAGAGAACCCGTATGTTCTATCTGACTGTCTGTATCTGATATCTGTCTGTCTGATACCTGAGCACACGACCCTATACAGTCCACTATGAAATCTAAATGAAACTGTTTGTAAGTAGAAACTATGTGGTAAAAATCTGGGACGCATGAAGTGCTACCTAGATAGAACTAAAACACAAAACTTGTAATAACATGATATTTGTTACTTATTACCTGTACCTATTCTCTGACATTTGTTATCTGTATATCTGTCTGCATACCATCTGACACTTGACGTCTGTTACTTATCATCTGTACCTGTTAGCATACCATGTTACTTCATTCTGTTTTTCTGATTCATGTTAGACATTTTGTTTTGCTCTGTCATATCTATTCTATGCTATGTTTGTTTTTGCTGTTATTTTATATCTGTTTATTTTTCCTGTACTTGTGCATGCACTACAAGCTGCCCGTAACTTGTATTGACGGGAGTTTTGTTTTCTTTTTCTCTTCCTGCAATTTGTTAAATTGCATATTGTAGAACCCCGTATTTTCAAATATTATTTTAAATATTTGAAAATGAATTTAAATGATTTTTGAGGATTTAATAAATATTTTCAGAAAAATTTATCTTTTACACGTGCAAAACACGTGCAAATACTTTTTGAGAAGTTTGGAAGTTAAAGTTTCCTTTATGAAAAATCATTATTTAATATTTGGGATTTATTTAGTATTTTTCTAGATTTTTCTGAAACTAATTGGAACTATTTGCGAATTTTGAGAAAAGGACCTTTTTGCAAATTTGACATTTTTAGGGGTTAAAACGTAAAAATGTAATTCTGGACGTTTTGAACAGTATTGGTTGAGATTTAGAAGTATATTTTTCTTTTAAATCCTAATTTAGATGAATTTTATTGAATTTCCAAGACTGGACCTATATATGTGAGTTGTATTTTGGAAAGGATTATTTTGCAAAATGGGTGAAACCCTAAACCTATTTCCGGATTGTTTAAATAGAGTCTCCCAGCCGTCATTACTGAAAATACAGAATTTTGAGATTTTTTTGGAGAAACAAGAGGAAGTTTGGATCTAGCAAAAAGGAAGGCTTTTCGTAGATTTTTCTCAATTCAAAGGTGAGTGACTTTGTTTTGATTTGTTTTGGGAGTGATATGAAATTGTTTTGTTTGTCTTGTTGTATGAATGATATGAACTTTGAATGGTGGTTTGATTGATGTGATCGATTGTTATAATTGTTTGTTTGACATGAATATTATTTAGTGTTTTGCATGAGAACAATGCAAAGATCGTTGTTGTATCATGTTTGTGGAATCTAAGAATAGTGAGTAGATCTTGATTTATGAAATTGTATTGCTAGAAAGCATGTTAAGATTTGAGTATATTGATGATCGGATGATGAGCATCTGGATCTCACAATTGTAAATCAGATTTTTATTAAGAGTTGTGAAAGGAATTTAGTCTTGAGAAACCCTAATGGGAGAATTAGTAATTTAGAACATGAGAACTTGAGTTTTGAAATATTGGAGGATTGAGTAATGTATCCATAATAAAGATTATTTGAGATTTGACATTTTGCCTGAATACGAACTATTTTTCATGAATAAAGAATCCTTAGAAAACTCCAGTTTGATTTTGTATTCAGATCTAAACCATGAAAAACTGTAGGCCGACAGTCGACTGGCCTACTGTTCAGTCGACTGGTACGACCCTGCTGTTGTATTTTAGTTTTCTTTGAAAATTTGTTCTGGACAGTCGACTTAGACTATTGTCAGTCGACTGGTTTACTGAGAAAATTATTTTGTAAAATCATTTCAGTCCTTTCTGGACAGTCGACCTAGACCTTTATTCATTCGACTGGTATACTTAGAAAATATTTTGTGAAGTTATTGCAGTTTCTTCTCTGAACAGTCGACCTATAACTCCTTAAGTCGACTGTTGATACTTAGAATATTTTTGGAAAAATTATTGGAATTTAGCTCGGGTAAGTCGACCGATTCTCTTTTAAGTCGACTGCTATGACTTAGTTTATTTTTGTAAAATTTTGGATAATTGTCTTTTGGACAGTCGACTTACTACAGTATAAGTCGACTGGTACTGAAGGATCTTGTAAACCTTAGTGTTATTTCGAATGATTGGTTTTCAGATAATTCAGTCTATACTTGACATTCAGTTCAGTACTTAATATTGAGATATTCAGTTCAGTATTCGATTCTAAGATATTCAGTTAAGCCATTTGATTTAAGATATTCAGTTGAGCCACTTTGTTTAGTGGAACTTTGGTTTAGACATTTGAGTTGAGTCTCTAGAGGTGAGTGACCCTAGTATACCGGTATTGAGTTATTTTGTTGTGGCCCGTGAGGCATTTCAGTTAGTCAGTTTCGAATTTTAGCCGGTAGGGTACACCAACTCTAGGAGATTCGTTAAGTAATTAAATAACCCAAATGATAAGGACAGGCACTAGTGGTGATATGATGAACGGGAACATGGGTTATGCACCTCAGTATGGCTTTAGATGTGGGATTTAATCTCCGGAATTATCCAAGTAACTTATTTGAGATATGGGATTTATCTCCGGAATTATCCAGGTAAATTACCTGCGATGTGAGATATATCTCCGGAATTATCCAAGTGATTTGCTTGAGATGTGGGATTGATCTCCGGAATTATCAAAGTCGAGGCGACGAACATGGGGTATTCATGTGATGATGTGTCAATGTTTAGATGTGGGATGATCTCTGGAATTATCCAGGAAAATTACCTGAGATGTGGGATCTATCTCCGGAATTATCAAGCATGGGCTGATTCTCACGGTTTATCTTTATCTCGTAGTAGTCATCGTGATAGGGTTAGTTGCATAGCGGGGGATTGAACCCTATGATGTGGAGACGTTAAGGGCTTGCACCGAACCTATGTAGAATGGGATGCATAGACTTCGACAAGTATGCATTAGAGAGTCCGCATATAGACTTTGTGTTGTCTTGACTTGGTTTCGTGCATGTGTTTTCCAGTTTTCCTACACTTGACACTTAGACTAGATGCACTTGTCGTTTTCATTCTATGATGTTTTCATGCTTTACATCTTTGTTATTTTTCATTCATTTATCATTGTGGTTAATACATGTTGTTGATGACCTTATGTTTTACGATTAAATTATGTTGTTTGTTTTTATGTCACTCACACCATTTATGGCTAACCCCTTTAGTTTTGGGGGTTAGGGATCATCTCTAGCCTCACATGTTGCAGGTTGTTGCTTAGAGTTTGGAGGTTTGGATGCGTGAGGCATATTTGAGATAAATTGATTTATAAGAGTTTTGTGTAAATTTGTAAAAGCAGTTTTGAGATAATATGAGTTGTAAATGACAGAAGATATTGTTTGAGTTGTTTTGAATTCCGCTGTGATTTGTAAAAGTTTGATGTAATAAAAAGATGAAAATTTTAGTGGTGTTGGTTGTGTTTAATGTTACATTGAAGTGGATTGCTGGGATTGTGCCACGTATTTTCTAAGTTATTATATTAGAAATTCGGGGCGCTACACAGATTTTGGAGATCAGTTGCCTGATGGAGTCAGTGATCTAAGATTCTAGTCGTGGAGTTCTTGCTACTATTATTATTATTTCTTGTTGCTTATTTTGAATAAATATATCTGTTACTTGGATTATTTGTATTGGGCAATGTGGCCAAGAATTATTGACTTGTTCTGATCTAGTTTATTTGAAATTTATTAAGTTTTGTTTCAAGTAAATTCTATTGGCATATTGATTTATTTATGCATGCGCGGTTGATTTTTCTTGCTTCCTACTCTGATTATTCCTGTAAAATATTGTAAAGATTTGGACAACTTATGGATGATGAAAATCATTCGCGGGACTTAGTCACGTATCCATATTCCGTATTCTCTTTTTGGGAAGCGGGGCATGACAAAGAAGATACATCATTTTCTATGTTTTCAGTTACCAATGCCTGCAGTAATCCTTTTGCTTTCTTATCTAAGGAAGATATCAATGAGCTAGCTGAATCTGTAGGTGTGGAGACTATTGGACCACACTTGATTGATAGACTGAAGCAACCAGTAAGTGCCTTTGTTGATCCTCCTGATCAATAGAGATACTTCAACTGAGTGTTTTTAGTGTATCTAGATGTTGCAACATTGTTGTTTTTGGCTGCATGTTTTATGTTTTTTGATGAATATAGCCAGTTGGAATGAGGGTTGGGCAACCCTAGAAAATGTGCCCTGATCAAAGATGGTATTAGAAGTGATCAGGTTTATGTGCTGTGCCTTCAAGAAACCAAGCTTTACAGCCCCTCTACCAGGAAACTTACGACAATTGGTGGTACACTGATCAACAAATGGGTAGAACTAGCTACTATTGAAAGATTGGAGAGGTCCTAATTGGATGGATGAAAATTTCTTATATTCCTTCTATTCTGTAGTAGACATCTTCTCCATTTCTATATCATTCAGAAGCAGGACATCAGGTTCAGAGTGGTCACTGACTTCAGTTTATGCCCCATTCGAACTAGATGATAGGACCCTATGCTTTAGATGAGATTTGTCAGAGAATAAGAAAACTTTGTGATGCCTGGGTCCTTTGTGGAGATTTTAATGTTACCCTGTCTAAGTTAGAAAGAAATGGTGGAAAAAGCTCTGTTAGAGACAAGAAAGAGTTCAGAAACTTCATTCAGAATCTCCAGCTCATTGATCTCCCACGTGCAAGGAGGAATTTTACTTGATCTAATATAAGATCTAATCCTGCTT
Organism: Hemerocallis citrina; assembly: GCA_017893485.1. NCBI lineage: Eukaryota > Viridiplantae > Streptophyta > Magnoliopsida > Asparagales > Asphodelaceae > Hemerocallis > Hemerocallis citrina. The sequence goes on along the minus strand of CM030362.1, from coordinate 21,782,747 downwards.
TTGTTAGATTAGATAGGTTTTGATTTCTAGTCCTTTTGAGCAACAATATCCCAAATGCATCCAGCACTCCTTCCCGAGAATTTCCGCTGACCACTGTCCTATTATTCTGAATTCCAATGTCACTGACAATAGAATTCACTACTTCAAATTTGAGAAAGTTTGGTTTGCAAATGAGAGCTTCGTTCCTGCAATGACTGACCGGTGGAAGAATTTTGAATGTAGAGGTTCTTCAGTTAATAGATTTGCTTAGAAGCTCATTTTGCTAAAGAGAAGAGTTAGAAGATGGGGAAATGAGGTGTTTGGGCATTTAATTGTCTAGAAGAAGGCAAGAAGGCATTGCTAGAAAAATTCCACCAACTTGATATTGTAGCAGATGTTCAAGCCCATGATCAAGCCCAAACTAAAGTTCTCTTATCAGATCAGAAATAGTATCAGTCACTAGTCAAAGCAAATGTGACTTATTGGAGGAAGCGATCCAGAGTAACTTGGCTCAAGGAAGGGGATGCAAATACTAAATTTTTTCATTCTATTGCTAATGGCAGAAGAAGAAAGAACAATATTTATTCCCTTATGCACAATGGTGATTTGATCAGATATCAACTTATTATCAAGGCATGTTTTGAAGAACATTTTGGTGAAGTATGTGGTACCTCTTCATCTCCAGATTTCGGAGTCGATTGGCGAGCACTATACCCTCGCCCCAATGGTAACCTCTCTGAGTTGTAGGCTCCCTTCACTCTGGAAGAGGTTAAACAGACTACATTTGCAATGAGGTAGGGTTGGCATTCGGGTCTACTGGGCCAGGCCGGGTCGGACCTGCCCGGGTTGAAGGTTGACTTGGGCGGGTTCAGGTTGGGTCAGTGGGTTAACCGGGCTGGGCTCAAAATTGAAAATTTTGATCCGGTCGACCCGCGAACCCGTTAGGGTCGAACCCGGGTCGGGTCGGACCGGGTCACGGGTTGGCCCGGTTTGATTTTTTTTCCCCATTTTTTTTCTTTTCTTGGTGACAACTTCATTTTAAAAAAATGTATAATCTCTAATATTATAATGGGAGAAGGCCTTAGTGTCATTTGTCATTTTGTCATTCTACCAACATGTGCAACGCACGTACATTACTAATATAAAGAAGGTTTCCGGTTCAAATCCTCCCTACGTCAGAGTTTTTATTTTTATTTTTGAAAATTATTTAAAAGTGCATCGTACGTGTAAATTACTAGTAAGTATAACTGTATAAAAGTGAAAAAATACATACATTATTGATTATTCATTTCTTTGTTGCTTGCTTCTTTATTGAAAAAACTTGATATAATTGAGATTGAATTGAGTAGTAGTAGACTAGTAGTAGAGAGAGTAAGAGAGTACGGTGTGAAAATTTTTAGATTGCATTAAGGGGGGTATTTATAGGGGAAAATACAAAAAAATACAAAAAAATATAAAAAAGACAAAAAAAAACATGGGTCAAACGGGTCAACCCGTACCCGCGGGTTGACGGGCGGGTGACTTGGTCAACGGGTTGGGCGGGCCGGGTCGAGCGGGTTGAGTTCACGATTTTTTCGACCCGGGTCAACCCGCGGGTTTGATCCAGACCCGAACCGGGTTATAGTGGGGCGGGTTCGTGTGGGCGGGTCACGGGTCAGCCCGGCCCGGTTGCCATCCTTACAATGAGAGGTGACAAGGCGCCGGGGCCAGATGGTTATCCATGAGTTTCTACCAGAAATTTTGGCAGGTGATTCTTATAGAGCTTTACAGCAAATGTTTCAGACTTAGACATCAACTTCTCTAGATCATATACTGTTTATTTTGGCACTTCTAGGGCAAAGCTTCAAGCATTCTCATCAATCTTGGGCTACAAATAAGATACATTGTCAATTAAATACCTTGGATTGCATTTATCCGAGGGGAAACTAATGAAAAGGGATTGAAAACCCCTGCTCCTGAGAATTGAGAAGAGATTGTCTACTTGGAAGGGGAGAATCTTGTCTACAGGGTAGACTAGTCCTCGTCAATTCAGTTCTCATTGCTCTCCCAACATACTATGCTTCTTTCTTTAAAATATCTAAGTGGATTATTTCTAGAATTGATCAGATGTGAAGTAGATTCTTTTAGGTTGGAGCTGATACTAGGGCATCTGAATTAGTATGTACTAGTTGGAAGAGAATATACCAACCCAAACAATAAGGTGACCTATGGATTCTTAACCTGAGGCAGTTCAACAATGACTTACTGATGAAATGGTGGTGGAAGATGGTGGCAGAGAAATCTCTTGGCAGTCAAACACTACTTTAATTATACTTCAATAGATCATCTAATTGTTTCACCTGCCCTACTCAGGCTTCCAACTTTTGGAAAGGTATTCATAAACTTGGAGAGCAATTATTGCGAGGCATTCGCTGGCAAACTGGTGATGGGCAGTTCATCAAGTTTTGGACTTCGAAGTGGTTAAGAGGTCATAACATCTCCTACTTATTCCAGTTCTATTCTCAGCTGCTTGGAACAAGGATGGCACCCTATGTTCTCAGGGATTACCAGAAGACGGGGAGGTGGATTTAGAGACCAAGCCTTAACAACATCACCTCCGTTCGCTTGATTATGAGAAAGATCAGTTGTTACATCTCATTTCAAGTTTGCAGCCAACCAGGAATGCAGACGTCCCCTCTTGGAGTCATTCTGCCCTAGTTGTTTACACAGTCAAGTCAACTTACTCTTTTTTCAGCATTTCTGGCCTGCGCTCCTTATACTTCAGAGCCTGTTGGAATACCATCGCTCCTCTCATATGCAAAGTATTCATCTGGATGATGATTTCGGAGAAACTCAAGTCCAAAGGTTGGCTTCAATCAAAAGGATGGAATGGTAACCTGACATGCACGACTTGTGCATGTCAGCTTGAAACCACTCTCCATATCTTTTTTGAGTGTCCGGATGCCATTAGCATTTGGACATATTTTACCTCCATCTTCCATATTCCTCAACTGCCTGCCTCAATTTCTGAAGAATATGCCACTTTTTGAAACTAATTTTCAAAATAAGCCACTTTCGAAACTAATTTTTAAAATAGACCACTCGCAGTTGCGAACTGCGGTTTGTTCAATTGTGAGGCCGCAGTTCCCAACTACGAACTGCAGTCTGTTCGATTGTGAGGCCGCAGTTCCCAACTGCGAACTGCGGAATTGCTGCCTCTCCAAAAATGTATTTTTTCGATACAGCAGTTCCCAACCGCGGTTTTAGTTCATTTCATATTTGGGCTAACTGTGGCCTCTCAAAAAAAGTGTTTTTTCGAGGCCGCAGTTTCCAACTGCGGCCATGGTTCATTTCATATTTGGGCTAGAGAGACTTGGAGACTTAAGACAAAATTTTTTAAGTAAAAAAATGGCTGAATATTGGCCGCAGTTGGGAATTGCGGTCCAAATGTAACAGAGGCCGTAGTTGAGAACTGTGACCTAAGTTATTTTTTTTATAAAAAAAAACTTTTTATTAGGAGAAGAAAAAATTATAATAGTGGCCGCAATTTCCAACTATGGCATTTGTTATAATTAGACCGCAGTTAGGAACTGCGGCCTATAATTAGCCTCCTTTTACTTAGATAACTTTGTCTAAATCTTCTAATCTCTCTATCTCAAATATAAAATGAAATAAGGCTGGAAAAGTGAGGCCTTTGAAAAAACACATATTTGAAAAGTGTCTACAGTTTCTAGGTATTGTGGTGGAAATCTTAGCAGACCAAATAGTGTTAGCCACCACAGATTCTGAAACCGAGCAAACAGAGGAGACCCTCCCCTCTGTTTAGGACAGAGCAAACATTAGGGATAAATTCTTAGGACTACCCAAAATATTTAGAATATAGTTTCAATTTTTTTTATTATTACTTTGCTACGATAAGAGATATATCAAGTAGTAATTTATAAAGTTGAAGTAGTTTGAATTTGAGTTCAGTTAGCTCGAAATTAGCTTGACAACCGTGATTATGATTTTTTTTTTATCTAAAATTTTTTAAATCGATTATGATGTCAAGTTGCTAATAAAGAAGTTTGTCTTCAGGGCTTAAATATAAAAATAAATAAAATTTCCCTTTAAAAAATCTAAATAAATAACAGAGGTATTTATAGAGGTTCCGTGATCGATATCTTAATGAATTTTCAATTACAAATGATCTCTGAATGCATATTATGTCACGATTTGGTCTAGGAAAATAGTCTTCCAATAATTAACGACAATGACTTGGTTAGTGGTCAAGAGAAATGTTACACATATTTCATTTTCTATTCCAAGCGTATATAGGGTTTATCTTTTAGCGATTATTAGATTTTACTCATTTATCTTTTAGTGATTAATAGACCCAACAATTACTAAAAGATAAATTTTATATAATTTGAAATAGAAAACAAGATATGTGTAGCATTTCTCAGTATTCAAATATAACCAGAAATAGTATAATGAACATATGCATTGACTCATTAAGGACAATGGAAACATGGTCATAAGTAATGAACACCCATTTAATCAGCTAGAATAGGATGTAATAGAAACACAAGTGCTCATTATTACCACAAATTAAGCAATTTCTTAATAAGCAATAGCCGAATGATGATGTTTACATGGATAGGCTTGAATAATGTATAAGAAAAGATATTATAAGAAAGTATGGGAAATAATTGATTTCAACCTTGCTACAATGACAACTTAATTATTAAGGGGCGTTTGGTACAAGAATTTTTTTTTGTTTCCCGAAAATCTTAACTTGGAAATTTACTTTTCCATATTTGGTATGCTAATTTTTAAATTCAAATTCCCAGGAAACTAGCATTCCTAGGAATTGTTTTTGCCACAATTTCCGCAAAATTTTTTCCATGGGGGGTTTGGATTCTTAGATTCCCAAATGTTTGGAAAAATGTTATTTCTTTAAAATTACAATTTTGCCCCTAATTTTAAAAAACCCTAAACCTGGCTCTTCATATTTCTTCTTCTTTTTCCTCCCCAATAAACCCATCATCTCTTTCTCCCCCCAACACCCTAAACCTTTTACGTGTAGTGTTATCAAAATTGATGTCGAAGATTATTATATTATTTATATGCTGAAAATCATTATGATGAACTTTTGATTGTTATGGTGAACTTTGACAAGAAAAATTTTCTACAAAAAAGTGCACAGTAACTTATTTAAACAAAGCATCAAAACCCATACGATATGAGAGACTGTATTTGTGACAATAAGCATGTGATAAATTGTTGATCGCAAGCCTTATGCAATAAAATCTTTGCACATGTTTTCACGATCTTGAAGCAATTTTTTGTAATTGCTTACGTCTTCTATGAATACATTTGTACCGGTCCCATGACTCGTCCTTAAAGCCATTTTTTTTATTGTTAAAGAAAAAAAAGTAGACCACTTAAAATTGTCCTGCAAATATATTGTCCTCTTTCGATTTTAAGTCATGTTATCACTTAAAACTGTTTGTATTTTGTGGCCCAGATTTGCATCATTTTTTTTACTCAGATATTTCATCAAATAGTTTGTTTTGTTATTTGAGGAAGAGAGGGGGTATTTTGGACAATACGATTAAGATTCCCAGGAAATATGTAGCTCAACCAAACATAGGAAATTAAGTTTCCAACTAACATTCCCAGAGATGTTTAAGACCTACCAAATATGTTTTATGATTTCTAGGAATCATAAATCTCATGAATCATAAATCCTAGGATTTATGATTCCTTGGAACAAAAAAAAATCCTTGTACCAAACGCCCCCTAAGAGAGTGTTTTTTTTTGTTGATAAAATTAAGAAAGTGTTGTATCGTTAGAATAATATTCTTTTAAGAAAAGAAAAGCATAAGAGAGAGTTGGAGGAGTTGGTTTTAGAGACAGATAAGAGAGAAAGACAGTGCGAGGTAAGAGGCCCCGAAATCAGGGAAGCAATTTAGTTAGTTATTTTTTTAAAGTTGATTTTATCAATCAAATTTCAAATTTCAAAATTATAACTTAAGTCGGAACCCCTACTTTTTCTCTTCTTTCTTCATTCTAAATTAGAGAAAGGAGAGCGTGGTAGAACTTTTTGCTTAACCACAAAACTAGTATAATCATTAAACTTGATGGTTATGTTGTACTTTATTTCATTAACTCATTATTAGTGAAGCAGTGACGTGATCACCTTTTATTTCATTAAAAAAAAAAGCATAATCATGTGAAACTAGTATAACTTTGTGCAATATTGCATTTAATTTTTTAAAAAATAAATAAATAGCAAACCAATTTTGAAAAAATTCATCTAATAACACATGTACAATATTATAAAATTTTTAAGGTTTGATTAAAGGATAAAATTACTGTTCAAATTTTGGAGGAGAAATAGTCAAGGTTTCCTCCTACATTTGCTTTCTTATTTTTGTTTTAAAAAAGTACAAAAAAGAAATTGTACTAAAATGGTCTTAGCATAATACAAACTATTGTATTGATATTACACAAAATTTTCAAAAAAATAGAAAATAACAAAATTATTTTTAAAAAAATAATCTAATAACATTAATATAATATTCCACAATTTTTAGATTTAATTAAAAGATAAAGTTTCAGCTTAAATTTTGGACGGAAAAGAGTTAGAAACTGCCTCCTACATTTTTTTTTTCTTTACCTTTCTAAGAAAAAAGTTGAAAAATACTAGAATTAAAAATAGTCTTAGCATAATATCTCTAATATTATAATGAGAGAGTTGTAGTTGTAATGTTGTCAACATACAAACTCGTGCGTTGCACGTGCAACTTCAACTCTCCCATTAATTACAACAAAAATAAATTAAAAAAAATTCCACCCATTTAAAATGTGCAATGCACGTGTAAAACAATTTTACAATATTTTTTGACACTAAACATACACATATGTTGCACGTATAACTCAAATTCTACTTATAAACACGTGTACTGCACGTACAAATTGTAGCTTTTTCTTCAAAATATTTTTACCAATTACTTGCAACGCACGTCCAACTCCAAAACTATTTCTTAACACGTAAATCGCACGTGACAATCCTCAAACTCTTATAAAAAACGTGCATCACACGTGAAAAATACTAGTTGCAAAGAGTGGTCCAAGTTCCAAGGCACTTCTACTTGCTATCTTTGGCATGTTAATGACTCAATGGTGTGAACATTCTTGGTCACAATTAGGGATGGCAACCGGGCCGGGCTGACCCGCGACCCGCCGACACGAACCCGGCCCGCTATAACATGGTTCAGGGGTCAAACCCGCGGGTTGACCCGGGTCGACCCGGGTTGGAAAAATCACGAACTCAACCCGCTCGACCCGGCGCGCCCAACCCGTTGACCAAGTCAAACCGGCCCGTCAATCCGCGGGTTTAGACCCGTTTGACCCGTGATTTTTTTTTTGTCTTTTTAATTTTATTTTTTTTTTGATATTTCCCCCATAAATACCCTTCTTAATTCAATCTAAAAGATTTTAACACCTTACTCTCTTACTCTACTACTAGTCTACTACTACTCAATTCAATTAATCTCAATTAAATCTAGTTTTTTTCAACAAGGAAGCAAGCAACAAAGAAATGAATAATCAATAATATATGTTTTTTTTCACTTTTATACAGTTATACTTACTAGTAATTTACACATACGATGCACGTTTTAATAATTTCAAAAATTAAAAATAAAAACTCTGACGTAGGGAGGATTTGAACCGGAAACCTCCTTTATATTAGTTATGTACGTGCGTTGCATGTTGGTAGAATGACAAAATGACAAAATGACAAATGACACTAAGAGCATCCACAGTCGTTTTTCTCATTTGCTATAATATGGCAGCTATAGTAATAGTAAATACGATCGTTCACTGCAGTCATCGTTTGCTATATTTTTTCTATTTTTTAGAGAGACGGGGTATCATACCCCCGTCCGATCGTTTCAAATAAATTAAAAAAAATTAATTACTTATTAACTATTAAACTATATTAATTAACTAAATTAAATAATATAAAATAACTAAACCTAATTAATATTCTAACTAAACCTAATTAATATACTAAAACTACTCCTAATTAATACCCTGCACAGCATTAAATGCTCCTTCTTTACTGGACGGGGTATCATACCCCGGACGGGGTATGTGTCCCCGTCCCACTTTTTTTTTTTTTTTTTTTTCCTTATCGCTCAATCCTGAGCGTTCGTTTTATTAAAAAAAAAAAAAAACAAATAAAAAAAAGGGAGAGACGGGGTTTGATACCTCGTCCGGGGTATCATTCCCCGTCCGACCTTTTTAAAAAAAAAATTAAGAAAATAGGAGAGACGGTATATGATCCTCCGTCCGATAGGATTAAAAAATAATTAAATCGAAGAGACGGGGTATCATACCCCGTCCTTTATAATTTGAGAAAGCTCAGATCGTTTCTCATATTTGAGAAATGGAAATAGCAAGTTTGCCAAAATATGGGAATTTGAGAAACGACTGCAGCGTCTCTTTTGTATTCGTTTGCTATAATTTGGAAATATGGGAATTTTAGAAAACGACTGTGGATGCTCTAACTAAGGCCTTCTCCCATTATAATATTAGGGATTATATATATATATATATATATATATATATATATATATTTTAAGTGAAGTTGTCACCCAAAAAAAAAAAAAAATCAAACCGGGCCAACTCGCGATCCGGCCCGGGTTCGACCCTAATGGGTTCGCTGGTCGACCGGGTCAAAATTTTCAATTTTGAACCCGGCCCGGCCCTGTTAACCCACCGACCCAACCCGAACCCGTCCAAGTCAGCCTTCAACTCAGACGAGTCCGATCCGATCCGGTCCAGTCAACCCGAATGCCAACTCTAGTCACAGTTATGGCATCAGTGCCCGGCCCAAAGCCCGGCCAGCATACTTGAACACCCTTCCAAACTATCCTCTGCTGACGATTCCAGGTATTGGGGGGCCTCAGATTTGCTAATAAAGATGTAGCATGATACGAGCCTATGTTTCTAAAATGACCCACTTTTTAAAAGTATTTATCAAAGGGACCCACTTTCGAAACTATATACCAAATTGACATACTAACTGAGAAAGCGAGCTTTGGTAAAACGATCCTCATTATTGGAGATAGCGGTGTAGGCTTATTGCTTTCAGCACAACTTGGTAAGAAAATTCAGAAGGAAAAAAAACCAGGCAAAGACTTGCTGTCTGAGACAACGAGTGTGTTTGTACCACACTCGCGTTGTTTGAGACAACGAGTGTCGTTTGGAGATTTTCTTAATTCCAGACTCTTTGTCTCATTCTCCTCTTCACTTCTCTCTCTCCCTATTCACTCCCCCAACTCTGAAACCCAAAATTCTAGCTCCCAAATTCGACCCCTCACCCACAAAATTCCTACAAAATCTCTTTTGATCTACCTCATCCATCATAATCCTCTATACTCACACTCTAAAAATCCTAAACCCATCATCCAAGATCTCCAACTTTGTTGAAATCAGAAAAGTTTAAAAGGTTTTCTCCACGCTCATAATTGCTCAATCTTCCCGATCATTGATTCGAAGATAAGATTTGTATAACATTTTATCGTGTACACTTGAGTAGATTTAGTTTGTGATTAGATAATGACTCTCATTATCGTACCCTCCATTTATATTTACATTTGGATATTCATCTTCTTCCACTTCGTCATCATTTCAAAACTCTCATTAACTTCATCGTCTGTTTCTTCTTCTTCTTCATCATCCTATAATAATTCGTTATTAACGGTAGCATTTTCAAATATTCCAAATACATTGTCATTTTGAACATAATCATGAACCAAACTAGCTAGACTTCAAATTCTGCAGGATATGGGCTTGTTGTATTTGTGAACATGTCTTCTTGTGGGGACGGCGTGATTGCACGTGATGTTTGAACTGGGTTAGAACTCATCTCATGTTTCAATACTTCTCATACAAAGCTTGAACTAGGATTAACATGTAGCTGAGCATTTGAATTTGTTAAATATATAACTCCAATGCAGATCAGCTATAATTCGGATCAAGTGTACTAGCAATCATGGACTTTAGAGCGTTATCATTTTCTACGGGCACAATCATAAAATATTGACTTTCACATTTTTTCGCTGCATAATGAGCTAAAATTTCAACACTCCATTGATCTCTATCCTAATTAGTAACCTCATAAACTTTATCGCTAGTTAAGTCATTGTAATTGTATAAGGTGCCCAAATTATTTCAGGATCAACGGCACTATAACAACTCTAGCTTTGCGTCACGAATAATTTCACCACAAAAATAAAAACCAAATAGGAATATCATAATCCATACATATACATATTTATATAAAAATGAAAGTCATTATCTAATCACAAACTAAATCTACCAAAGTGTACACGATAAAATATTATACAAATCATACCTTCAAATTAATGATCGGGAACATTAAGCACAGGGCCGGCCAAAGGGTAAAGCAACCAAAGCTAGGGCTTTAGGCCTCCAAAGAAAAGAAAAAAAATATATCTAAAGAATAAAGGCCTCCTCACATACCAAAAAGCTTGAAATAGGCCTCCCCACATATCAAAAAGCCCGAAATTGATTACAATAATATAATAAATAATTTTGCATCTCAAAAAGCCCGAAAGATAACATTTAAATAAAAATATATTAATTTTAACAAAATATTATTATAAGCTTTTAAAAGGCCTCATTTCGGAGTTCGCTTTAGGCCTCAATAAGTGTTGGGCCGGCCCTGATTAAGCAATTATGAGTGTGGAGAAAACCTCTTTTAACTTTCCCGAATTTAACAAAATTGGGGATCTTAAATGATGGGTTCAGGATTTTTAGAGTGAGAGTATAGTGAGTTATGAGAGATGAGGTGGATCACAAGATATTTTTGAGGAATTTTGTCGATGAGGGGTCGAAATTGGGAGCTAGGATTTTGAGTTTTGAAGTTGGAAAGTGGATGACAAAAGAGAAAAGTGAAGAGGAGAATGGGACAACGAGTCTGGTATTAAAAAAAATCTCCAAACGACTATCGTTGTCTCAAACAACAAGCGTGGTACAAACACACTCGCTGTCTTTGCCTAGATTTTTTTCTGAGTTTTCTTGCCAAATTGTGTAGAAAGCAATAAGCCTACACTCGTTATCTCAGATAGTGATGATCTTTTCGCCAAGCTCGCTATCCGACGAGCATAACAATTTGGTAAATAGTTTCGTAAGTGGGTCAGCCTGTTAAATACTTTCAAAAAGTGGGTCATTTGGACAAAATATTCCGAGCCTATCTGGTCATTATAATAATAGTAATAATACGGCGTAGATTGATTTAATGATAATGATGTAGCATGATCCGAATCTGGTCATTATAATAATAATAATAATAATAATAATAATATACTGTAGTATATTGATAGTGGAGACAAATTGGAAGAGATAAGACCGATACGACAAAATTTTGTCTTAAAATGTGTACTTGTCCTTTCAATGCATTGAATGGACGTTTAATTTTAAATTTTAAATTTAAACTAATCGTTCAAATTTAAATTTTGGTTATTTAGCATACGTAGATAGAAATTTTGGATTTTAGCTATAAGCATTTTAACTCAATATTTATATTTTAATTTTCAAATTTCCACGGAAGATGATTGATTTATCTGTCCATTAATTTTTATTTAAAAAACAAAAATTAACGGACGGAGAATTATCTCTCATGAGGTTTATTAAAAATAAATTTAGTCCTAATTATTTCCGAATTAACTCTTAATTTAATCATAATTAAATCTTAAATAAATCTTAATTTTTAATTAAATTTCAATTAAAACAGAATGTTTACACATAGAAATATTTATAGGCTGTAGTCTCTAGGATTTTTTCCACCAAACTGGAAAGAAATGTTTTAGGACGGAGCTCGATTTTTTATAAAAAAAAATTAAAAAATCGATCGGACGGGAAATGATTTCTCGTCTGATCAATTCTTATAAAAAAAATGGATTGGACGGATTTCCCGTCCGATATATTTAAATAAATAAAAAAATTAAGCGACGAAAGATGATCTTTCGTCTGATTGAATAGAAGAAATATCATCTTTTGTCGGTTATTTTTTCTAAATTTCTACATCTTCTTCCTAATATAGCAGAGCACGGTTTCCCTAAAATTCAATTTTGGATATATAGCCAACGACTACAGCACAAATTTTTCTATTTTTTTTGAAAATTTTGACATTTTAGCCAATGACTAATGATGCTCTAATCCAAATAGGAATGGCCTTGAGCCAACTTTGGCATAATGCAATAACTAATGATACATAGGAGTATATTGGTAAATGAAGTTTCCATTTTATATTTATCAATCGAATAAAAACCGGGGTTGAACTGGAAAAAATCGAACCGCCCATATTTTCCATTCAATAGCAGGCCCGGTTGTAACAATATTAGTTTGTACGAAGTAGCAAATTATGATGCTCTCGGATTTCCCATTCAATCTGAATCTGAATCTAGAATTAGCATGGATTCGGATATTAAAAATCTAGATCCGTTCAAATTTGGATACGGATATGGATGTGTTCAAAATTTTCAGATATTTCTAAATATATAAACTTTTGTCCCCAAAAGAATACGACTTCAGTTTCGACCAGTTGGTTGTCTCATTGTGTTGCCTCGTCTTCGTGAGGACAGAAGATCAAATCTGTTCCTTCACTCTTTTTTTTTTCCTTTTTGAAAGAATTACAGGCTAATGGAAAATTTAAATTACCCTGGCCTTGTATTGAATTTAATTTCTTTAGTTCGGACTTTTAAAAATATATATATTTATAGCTATGTAATTAAAGAGAAAATTAACATTAGATCCATGCGTTGACCTTAACTTTTTTTCACTTCCTCAATTTTTGTTTTTAAAACTTATTTACAGTGACATATATACTAGTTTTCATATAAATGCGGATATGAATACTGATATATATAGTCAATATTCAATCCGTATTCAATTAGAAAGCATCACTAGCAGCGAACCAAATGGGTTAGATCCTACAAGATACTTTGAAACCCACTAAAATTTTGTAGGACCCTCTTAAAAATCCAACCAACTAAATATATAAAGAGAGAGAGGCTTACTACCTGCTGTTAAAAAGAATTCATATGCGCATATAGGACCGGCCCTGACCTTGAGCAACCTATGCAGTTGCACAGGGTCCCGTAATGATGAGTGCCCCCAGGAAAATGTAAAGGCAAAATTTCTTACCTAATGCAAGTTTTATAGTTTTTCTTAGTTTATCTATTATTTTAATTGATGATCTCCTACTATCTATCATGAAATAATTAACACCTGAAAACCATGCGGGCTAATAATCTTTTTCCGTCTATCTATTTCATGTGGTTTCTCTTATTTCAAGAAGAAACTTTGTCTTTTACAGACATTAATACACGTAATTTGCAGTCTAAAATTACATATAAATATATTTTATTTCTTTACGCTGAAGTGCAGTTGAAGTTCATATCAACAATAATAATTAGATTGACAGCTTGATTAGTGGAGAATCAGATTGACAGCTTGATTAGTGGAGAATCAGTAGGAATATATTCAGTTTTGGTAAATCTGTTGATAGCTTGATTAGTGGAGAATCAGTAGGAATATATGTTCAGTTTTGGTAAGTCTGTTAATAGCTTGATTAGTGGAGAATTAGTAGGAATATATATTCAGTTTTGGTAAGTCTATTGATAGCTTGATTAGTGGAGAATCAGTAGGAATTTGTTAGCTTGATTTACTCAAATATCAGATCTGGTAAGTTGTATATATATACTACCACATACTAATAACAAATCAATCAAGTTATTTACAATCTCTCTTCTTCTTTTTGGTATCAGAGCCAAAACGATCCTGCCCTCTTTCTCTCTAATTAAGGACGCCGCTCCTTACCCTAACCCTCACCCTTGCCTCCAATGGCCAACGACAGCACCTCCTTCATTTCCAACCCCTATAAACCTTCCAAACCCTTTGCCTGTATCACTCTTATCAGTGTCACCAAGCTTCTCCCCACCAATTATCTTAATTGGAAACTCCAAGTTGAAGCTCTCCTTGATGGCCATGATCTCCTCAAATATCCAGATGGATCCTTCCCCGCGCCATCGGAAACAATCTCCACCACTGCATCGCCTCCAGTGACGACCCCAAATCCTGCCTATCAGACATGGCGTCGACAGGACCGCCTCATCTATGGCGCCCTCCTCACCACTCTCTCCAATGAAGTGGCCTCCCTGGTGTCTCAGACAAAGACGTCGCATGATCTTTGGACCCTTCTCAAAAGCACCTATGCCAAGGCATCCCGCAGTCATCTCAAGCAACTAAAGGAGCGTCTCCGTACTGCTTCCAAAGGTACACAATCCATCACAACCTATATGCATTCCCTGAAGCAAACAGCAGATCTTCTTGCATCACTTGGATCTCCTGTCTCTGTTGAAGACATGACTGACCATGTCTTGCGCGGTCTCGACGACGGCTACAGAGCCGTCATTGACGGCGTGAATGCAAGGGACATCCCAATCACCTTTGATGACCTCCTCGAGAAGCTTCTCATCCAGGAACTCTCCATCGTTGCTGCTCAGAGACAGAATCCTGCTCCAATTACAGCCTTGAGTGCTCAGGCTCGGCCTAACTCCAACAACAGGTCTCGGTCAGGGCAATTCTCTGCACAGTCTAATCAGTGCACTGGCTACCGCAACCCTCCAAAACCGTTTCTAGGCCGATGTCAGTGGTGCAATGTCAAAGGGCATGTTCTATCTCAGTGCCACACCTTCAGACAGCAACACCCCGGTATCCCGCCTCCCCCTCGGGATCCTCCGGCTTACACTGGACAAGCTCGGGCCAATACTGCAGCTGCTGGCCCATCTCAGACTGGTTTTTTGGTTGACAGTGGAGCAACGCATCACATCACCAATGATCTTGCAAACCTGGCGCTTCATCACCCGTACACTGGCCCCGACTCGTTGTTTATGGGTAACGGTTCAGGTTCAAACATCTCTCATTCTGGAACACTTTTACTTAATGATTTATCCTTGTCTAATGCCTTGTGCGTTCCTTCCATGAAACAAAATATCATCTCTGTCTCTAAACTTACCAAACAAACTAACTCTGCTGTTGTTTTCCTGCCAAACTCTTTTTATGTAAAGAACTTGCAGACGGACCAAACAACCCATAAAGGCCCATGTGTGGATGGACTTTATCTCTGGCCCGCTACCTCACCGTCCGTCCACACCGTCCACACGGAATCCTCTGCATCATGGCACCATAGGCTTGGGCATCCTTCATCTTCAATCTTCAAATTCATTCAACAGCATTTTTCTTTGGGCTCAAATAAATTCCAGCAATCAGATTGCAACTCATGCCAAATTACCAAATGTCACAAGCTTCCTTTTCATGAATCCACTCTAAAATCTTCTTATCCATTGGAAATAATTTTTTCGGATGTATGGACTTCTCCCATTTTATCCATTGATGGTCTTCGTTACTATTGCATGTTTGTTGATCATTTTACTCGCTATATCTGGCTCTATCCAATGAAACACAAATCTAATGTGCAAACCATATTCCCAAAATTTAAATCACTTATTGAAAATTTCTACCACCACAAAATAAAAATCTTATACACAGATAATGGCGGCGAATATATTGGTCTTCGTCCCTTTTTAAGCAACCATGGTATAAGTCATCACACCACCCCACCTCATACACCCGAGCACAACGGAATTTCAGAACGTCGGAATCGTCACATCGCCGAAACCGGTCTCTCTCTCCTCCATCACTCGGGATTGCCCCTAACCTATTGGCCTCACGCCATGACCACCGCAGCCTACCTCATAAATCGCCTTCCAACTCCAATTCTTGGGTATGAATCACCCTATTCCAAATTGCTCAACATTAGCCCGGATTATCATAAGTTAAAATGTTTTGGATGTTTGTGTTTTCCCTGGATTAAACCATATGCTGATCATAAACTTGCGCCAAAGTCTGCTATGTGTGTTTTTGTAGGTTACTCGGCTGATCAACATGCGTATTTGTGTCTCGACCCCAAAACAGGAAGGATTTACACTTCTCGCCATGTGAAGTTCGTAGAATCTGAATTTCCGTTCAGCTCTCTAGTGGCTCAATCCAATTCAAGTGTAGAGCAACAAACAGGCCCACTCCAACTCTCCATTTTACAGCCCATAGACCAACCCACGGTGAGTACCACTCTAAACACACCTGAAGACTTATCCGCTGCCACTCCCTCTCCCTCCATCACCCACCCACCAAATCCGGCTCCATCATCACCCTCAAACGAACCCACCCACACCAATCAATCCTCCAGTTCAATCTCCCAACCATTTCCACAACTTCCTGCCCCACCAACCCAACCCATTGTCAAGAGACAGAAACCCAATGGCGGTGGGATCATCACCCGGTCTCAAAACAACATCGTCAAACCCATCAACAAGCTCAACCTCCATGTCCGACCCTCCTCTCCCATCGAACCCAGCACCATCACCCAGGCTCTTCGCGACCCTGATTGGCGCTCAGCCATGCAAGATGAATTTGATGCCTTACACCGCAACAACACTTGGGATCTTGTTAGTCGGTCCTCTGCTCAGAATTTGGTTGGCTGTAAATGGGTATTCAGAATCAAACGGAATCCGGATGGATCGATTGATCGTTACAAGGCTTGGTTAGTTGCCAAAGGGTTTCACCAACACCCTGGTTGGGACTATACGGAAACATTCAGCCTAGTTGTTAAACCGGTAACCATTCGAGTCGTCCTAACACTTGCAGTTCGCCAGGGTTGGTCCATACGTCAGCTTGATATCAACAATGCGTTCCTTCAGGGGACACTCAAGGAGGAAGTCTTCATGATACAGCCACCTGGTTTCGTCAACAAAGACTTCCCGGATCATGTCTGTCGCCTCAAAAAGGCACTCTATGGACTAAAGCAGGCACCCCGCGCCTGGTACACGGAGCTCCGAGTATTCCTGCTCTCCCTTGGCTTCGTAAATTCAACTGCAGATGCTTCTCTCTTCATCTACCAAAAACTGAGTGTTACACTGTACTTATTAGTGTATGTTGACGATATAATTGTCACTGGGAGCTCCTCTGCCGAGTTGTCTAAACTCATTGCCACACTCGCTGCTCGTTTTTCATTAAAAGACCTTGGTTGTCTTAGCTATTTCTTGGGTGTTGAAGTAATTCCTTCCGCTGCAGGTATGTTTCTTTCACAAAGAAAATATATCACTGATCTGCTACATAAATCTGGCATGGCAGATACGAAACCGGCATCCACTCCCTTGTCTGCTAGTGTTCCATTACTCAAGGATTCAGGTTCCCTCCTGCCTTCCCCAACTGAGTACCGAGCACTCGTTGGAAGTCTCCAATATTTGAGTCTTACTCGCCCAGATATTGCTTTCAGCACCAACAAACTTGCACAGTTCATGCAGAACCCACGAACGACGCATTGGTCTGCACTCAAAAGAGTGCTCCGATATTTGGCGGGCTCTTGTGACAAAGGAGTATTCATTTCGGCAACTGCTCCGCTGAATTTTTATGCCTACTCGGATGCGGATTGGGCAGGCGACAAGGATGATTATATTTCAACAACTGGTTATTTGTTGTATCTCGGCAGCACTCCCATCTCTTGGAGCTCCCGAAAACAATGATCTGTTGCTCGATCATCAACAGAAGAAGAGTACAAAGCCTTAGCTGACACGGCTAGTGAGCTACTATGGGTCCTTTCCTTGTTTACAGAACTTGGTCACACACCCACTACCAATCCGGTTATATATTGCGACAATCTCGGTGCCACAAATCTAAGTGCTAATCCTGTTTTCCACTCTCGGATGAAACACATAGCCTTAGCCTATCACTTTGTCCGAGAAAATGTCCAACATGGCAGGTTTCGAGTGTCTTTTGTGTCTACTGATGATCAGCTTGCTGATATTCTAACAAAACCACTGCTTCGTCCTCGGTTCGAGTCCTTACTGTCCAAGTTGCATCTCTCTTCCAGATTATACAACTTGCGGGAGGATATCAACAATAATAATTAGATTGACAGCTTGATTAGTGGAGAATCAGATTGACAGCTTGATTAGTGGAGAATCAGTAGGAATATATTCAGTTTTGGTAAATCTGTTGATAGCTTGATTAGTGGAGAATCAGTAGGAATATATGTTCAGTTTTGGTAAGTCTGTTGATAGCTTGATTAGTGGAGAATCAGTAGGAATATATATTCAGTTTTGGTAAGTCTGTTGATAGCTTGATTAGTGGAGAATCAGCAGGAATTTGTTAGCTTGATTTACTCCAATATCAGATCTGGTAAGTTGTATATATATACTACCACATACTAATAACAAATCAATCAAGTTATTTACAATCTCTCTTCTTCTTTAGTTCATATTCCATGCGAAATTTGCTAAGTAGTTTAGAATTATGGTCGAAGTATCACAGAACAAAAAGGGTAATGCTATACCTATTACCAAATCTACTACATTTTTCTTTACTACCTGAGGTGGCACACTATTAGTGGAGGTTATTGAAGAGTAGGTGGTACAAACATCCAATAATAGTGTGCCACCTAAGATAGTAAAGAAAAAGGTACTAGATTTGATAGTAGGTGTAGCATTACCCAAACAAAAAAAAGACATTTGTAATTTATGACCGAAGTATCACATAACAAAAAAAGACACTTGATAGGTAGTTTAGATTTATGATCGTAGTATCACAAAGTAGTATCACAAAGATACTAGATTCCACTCATAGCTTATAGTGACAGAGAAATATATGAGTATGATAGACGTTA
This sequence comes from Hemerocallis citrina, assembly GCA_017893485.1. Classification (NCBI taxonomy): domain Eukaryota; kingdom Viridiplantae; phylum Streptophyta; class Magnoliopsida; order Asparagales; family Asphodelaceae; genus Hemerocallis; species Hemerocallis citrina. Next base: position 21,763,984 of record CM030362.1, on the reverse strand, counting down.
CATAGACTTGAATACTAAGGTTTTACTACTTTGAAATATATTTTTAATGAATTCATATAAAATTTTGATTGATATAGAAAGTACGCTACTCATTTGCTTCAATTGAATTCGTTTAATATATATAAATATATATACACATGCCGTCGAAATCAAAATAAAGGAAAATTAATACTCAAATTTGTAAAGCCGGCATAATTTTTTCTTTTTGCACAAGGATCTATATAAATCTCAAGAAGGCCATATGCACATACAATTACAACACTAAGGGGGACCTGCCATAAATAATGCCAATATTTAAGATTTTAAAATTTATAATAATCAAATGCTTTAGAAAACTATTGATAATTAACAAAAAGGAGAACAGAAAGGCAGACTGTGCAAAGAAGCAAAGTATGTTGATAGAGGCCAGAGGAAAACAGTGAATTTTACAATTACCAATGATACACCAAAGAAACATTCTAATTAATTGAATAGATGCACATCTTAATAAATATATTTTAAAAAAGTAAAAAATTCAATATAATTTTACTTTGAATATGAGATCTCATTTATTTTAGTTATGTAATGATTCGTTTGTCTATATAAATGACAATTCTCACTCTCTCGTTAAAATTATATTTATATGAATTAGATTATACTAGTAATTGGCAAAGAAGAATTCACGAGGATCACACGTAAGGAAATTAATAATATTTTTGGCCACGCACATAACACAAGTAATGGTAAGAATAAATGTCATTATTGTTACGCCGACCACCAGGCCGCGAGGTTTTCCCTGGAGATGTTTTCTATTTACATTCCCGTCTCTTAGAAAGAGCCGCTAAACAATCGGGAGGGAGGAGTGTTCAAAAGAATACTCCGAACGCATGAAGAGATTCATTAGCGGCTTTGACGACAATTACTTAGTTTCGTGGGAACTGCGGAAGGCTAATAATGTAAAATGACCAAAGATGGATACTCTTCAGAGGTACTGCAAGTGAAGGAAAATATGCTGAAATGTCAACTTGCATTTAACATAAGTTTATGGTATGAATTTCGGATATGTTGAAAATGACCGGTAATTGATTTAATAAACTCATTTGTACAAGTGTATTGTACAAGTGTACGATGAGAGAATAAACCGTGCCGGTGCAAACAAGAAGATGTTGAAGAAGATGCAGACAACAGGCACAAAGAGGAGTACTCCAGGGCATGAAAAGCCAGGTAGGTCTGCATAGACCTCTTAATCACAAGTCGAGAATTATATGAATGAGATTTCTTCAAAAACAATAATAAAAATATTTGCACGTTGCACCATGAGATAATAGTTTCCTTTCATTACACCCATCAAACATTTGTTCTTTGTTACTACTCATCTCTCTGTATTATAATGGGAGAAGGGGTTAGTGTCATTTGTCACCATTTGTCATTTTGTCAATACGTGCAGTGCACGTGTTGGTAATTTTTTTTTGTCCTTTTCACTCCCCCTCCCCATTTTCCCCACGTGCAACGCGCGTGTATGGTACTAGATTTTTTTTTAGGGTCCTTTTCATTCCCCCTCCTCATTTTCCTCACGTACAACGCACGTGTATAATACTATAACTAGAGAAAAGTAAGCGGTGTAAATTGGGAAAAAATTACACCATCTATATCTGATGGTCTTTTCTTTTCATAGTAGTGGACCATGTACATAATCATTTATCCTCTTTATCATTCTATGTAAAATTATATTTGAACTTGAACAGCAGTTATATATTCAGCTTGACGTGCAATACAATGCTAAATATTGTAGCTAGTAACAAATAATGTAGGAAAATGAATGAAGATTGCAACACCAGGTGTACATTTGAGTATTGAGAATTGACTTATCACATGCTTTTATTCCAGTAGTTATATATATCAACATAAAATTGATGCTCTTATCAAAAAAAAAAAAACATAAAATTGGTGCTACAACATAATTTTGACTTCTGATATCATCGAGCAAACACAACGTAATCATAATTATCACATGCTCTGATATTGTCATGACAGTCATGTGATGTTTTCATGATCAGTGGTGGATATACAGTGCATCATCTAAAACTCAATAACTTAAATATCACAAAAACTTCAATATTCAGCTTCTTCTTTCCAAAAGTTACTCTATATTTGTAAGATTTGGGTTGCTAATTTGCAATCCATAAAACAGATTATTTTTTATTTTTTTTGAAAAGAGCTATATGCAAATTGGTACAAATTGTTTATCGTTTAGTAAAATTTACCCTTAATTACATGTTATAGCTACTACTAAAAGCATCCACGGTGGTTTGCTATATTTGCATGATATGCATATTTTAGCAATTCGATTGCTGCAGTCGTTTGCTATTTATGCATATTTTGCCATAATTGCTACAGTAGATCTTTACTATTTTAATGAGAGAGTTGGGGTTTGTAACAAACAAACCATAACTTTGTAACTATATAAACACAAATAATACACATTCAAACTATATCAAAAAAATATTAATGTGCACCACACATGTAGCCCAAATCAAAACATTCAAATATAAAATATTTTTTCTTATTTGATATATATTGATTTAATTTGATGACTTACTTTTTTTAGACGTGTATCGTACGTAGATTATAGTGGTTGCTATATATGAGAGAGACTATAGCAATATGCATATTATACAGGACGAAACTTCTACTGGATATATATGTATATTCTCACTATATGAATAATATTATATGTAATATTATTCTATAGGTAACACGTATGTTACACGTACTAATTGTATGGATATCGGAACGCGGGTTGAGTGGGTTGAGAACCCAGTACCCAAACCAGTATTTATTTTATAAATGCTGGTTTATGATAGTAGTCTAGGTATTCCAATTTTGATACCTCGGGTAAATATCTCAAGCACATTAGTCTAGGATATTAACCCTAATTTCCATTGTTATAATATCTCATAATCTCTAACAATCTTGAGATATTTTGAATTAATTTGAGATTATGAGAAAGGTCGTCGAAATCACCATTCGTCGGGATCTCGTCATCATCGTCGCCTACCACCGTCCTCGCCGGCGTCGACACCCACCTTCGCAACCGTCGATGGTGCCGCCAGCTCCGCCGCACGCCTCGACCCATCTTCCTCTCCTCTGATTTGATCCCGCCAAGTCGTCAGAGATCGAGGTGGTGGAAGAGCCGTTGGGCACTACCGCTGGGAGCCGTTGGGCACTACCGCTTGGGGTCGTCGCTGGGCGCCGCCTCTGTCGTAGTCATCGATGCAGGTCGCCACCGCCGCTGGGTGGAGCCTCTGCTGGCGTCGCTGGCATCGCCGACGTCGACGCAACCACGTAACTCGGATTACCAACAGCCAGCCGTTGGCCCACCCCTTCTTCTCCCTCTTCCTGAGTACCAACAGAGAGAAGGAAAGGGACTCAGATCCATATGATTTTTTTGATTGGTGGATTATGGTGTTCTGTGTTCGGGTTGGAGAGGGGATCCTGGCAGTTGAGTTTGACTCAGATCTAACCAAACAAGAATTTTCATTGGTTGAGAATTTAGTGTTTGGTGTTTGGACTGTTGGAGCAGATTCAGATTCAGATCCAGTCCAACAGTTGCTCTATTGGTTGGAGATTGTTGTTTGGTGTTTGAACTGTCGGAGCAGATCCAGATTCAGATCTAGTCCAACAGCTGCTCTATTGGTTGGAGATTGTTGTTTGGTGTTTGGACTATTGGAGCAGATCCAGATTCAGATCTATTCCAACAACTGTTCTATTGGTTGGAGATTATTGTTTGGTGTTTGGACTGTTGGAACAGATCTAGATTCAGATCCAGTCCAACAGCTGCTCTATTGGTTGGAGATTTGCTGTTTGGTGTTTGGACTGTTGGATTAGATCCAAATCCAGCCAAAAGGAATCAGATCTGGATCTAACCAATGGGGACAATCCATTGGATATTGTTTTATATTTCGTGTTTGGGGAGAAGACTGGATCTACTGCAGTGTACTTCCAATTCAGGTCTAAATTAAAGATAAGTTCTTCACCAAATTTTAATTGTTATTTAATTATATGCTTGAATTTTGTTGCTAAGTGCTAAAGTTCAAAACCGTATTATGCATTATTTAATTAAATACAAATTTGAATAACTGCTTTGCCTACGTGCTAAGGATAAAATATTTATTCTGATAAATTATAAGCTTTGACTATAAAATTGAATCTCCAATTAAATTATTGTGAATTAGATAATACTAATAATTTGTTTAATTGGCTATTCTTTAACGATTTAATGAATGTAGGAACTTCAAAGTTACTTACTAATTGTGTGTATTGGGGACGATAGATTTGCATCACGATATGATAAGTCTTCACTACGCAGGCTTCTTTATCGAATTTGGAAAACATTTCTAACTTGAAGTATCAGTATGATCTACTCTAATCTTTCTTAGTATTTTCATGTAATAGATGTGTTAACGTTTTGTGCATTTGATCACATGATTGAGAGTTTTAGATCATAATTATTCTCATTTTGAAACTAGCATGTTTTAAATTGTTTAGTGTGCCTTGTCGTATTATGTGTATAGATATATTGGGTGACACATCGTTTGCAGTTTGATGAGATTGTATGTTTACTTTTCTAATAAAAGTTAATATATAAGATGTATAACAAATGTCTGCAACTTAGAAGAGAGCATTTTTAGTGCATGATATGACTCAATTAGTTACGTTTTATTCTTTCTCGTTTACTGTACTGTGTGTGCAAAGTTGAATCATAACATGTTAGTCATTATCTCGTTTAGCGTTTCGAAGATAATGAAGAACTAATAAAGAAAATATAGCTCACTGTGTTTGAGCAAGTGGACATTGTTAGAATCATTAGAGAAAATAAACAATTTTATAAAACGTGGTAGAGTAATTTTTGTATTAACTCTTATAATGTGCATATATTGTCAATCACATGTATAAGTTGAGTTTAACAAATGAGACAATTAATAATAATAGTTCTAATTGTGTATAGTCCTTGAACATAGCATAATTGGCTGGAATATGAGAACTATATATTAAATTGTTTGTTCTTGTTAAAACTTATAACTCTACTAAATGACACTTTATTAATATGACAAATATGAAAGTTGTGCTCAGATTATGGTCATTAGAAAATCATTTAGTAAGGTTTCTAGGAGCACGCAACTTCTTGAATCAATACATTCTGATATTTATGATCTCAGTAGCTTTGTGACTAGATGAGATGATGATTGGTCAGAAATATTTAATCGTTTTTGTAGATGATTAGTATAAGTTTGTCATATATATGAAGAATGAAGCACTTATTATTCTTAATGAATTAGTATATATATATATATATATATATATGTATATATGCTAAAAATCAAGGGTTCAGATTTAATAGAGGTAGTGAATATGTTTCAATGATTTTAGAGAAGTTTGCATATAGCATAATCTCTACTGCACTCTACTTACAACAGTTAAACGGTATTGATAAAAGTTAGAATCAAACACTTAGTGAAATATTGAATTCTATAATACTGACCGTTGTTTGTCTTGTGTACTTATGAGTGATGTTGTATTGTTAATCATATCTCTAATGTGTTACTACACTCTAAGAGTCTGTTCTTTTTTTTTCCTCTTATAAGAGGTGATCTCTTATAAGAGATTTACAGTAAGAGCCTCTTGTAAGAGTCTCTTTTTGAGGTGTTCTTTTATATAAAAATAATCTCTTATAAGAACCTCTTATAAGAGATTTTTGTTCTTTTTTCACCTCTTACAAGAGCATTTTATCTACATTTAGACATTTTTGCCCTTACTATATAATCAGTCTTAACTATTGAGATTCAAATTGTTGATAGACGTTTATGAATGAATGCATGTTTTTTAAATCTGTTATTTATCTCTAATCTGAATTGGTAGCTTTTGAGATTAAAAATTTTGGTAGTGTTTGATGCACATTATGCACATTAAGCCCAAAGATAAGATGATGTTAATTAGTGAGAAGGATATGTGAAGTTGCTAGTGTTTTTTTTTTAGTTTGATTTTGAATTGAAAGCTTTTGAGATTAATACTACATAACGGCAGAAGTATGTCCTGATGGGATTCCGTCAGGATGTAACGGAAGACATGCTGACAAGGGTTGGGTACGATGAGGAAAAAGCTATGGAGATGCTGACAAGGGTTGCGTCAATTCTCTGCTGATATATACACTCAAATGTAAATTTTGTAATTTATAACATGTTCTTTCAACGATCCTTAATTTATTTGTCGCATTATGCGTTTAATTTTCATGCAATGTCAAAGAAGCAAATTTGAGAAGATATGAACGTACTCTGCGAATATTATTATGCTTAAATGACACCGGTTGTGTTAGGGGTAATGTAGTCTTTTTAAGTGATAGAAGACTTTTAAGATTTTGAAAGAGGCTAGTAGAAGTCTTTTAGGCTTATAAGAGATTTTGGAAAAAATATCTTATAAGAGGTAAAAAAAGAACACTAAAAAAACTCTTGTAAGAGGTGGACCACCTCTTACAAGAGGTAAATCACTTATAAGAGGAGAAAAAGAACACTACCTAAATTGAATACACCTTGTAAATCATGGTATGAAAACACAAATAATTTTGTTAATGTGAAAAAATATTGTGTGATACATTTGTTAGAGTACATGACCCTAGAAGGCCTAAAGTAAGACCTATAACAAATATTTGTGTGTACTTAGAAAGTGCAGAATATGGTTCTATGGACAGATTTTAGATCTATCTAATTTGTATTAGTAGAATCTAGACAAACAAAGTTTTTTGAGAATGTGTTCATCAAAGATAAGTGTACGAGATTATCTAGTCCTACTGACATAGTCAATGATTCACCCTTGGAATCAAGAACCAATAATACTGACACTTAAACTTGAAATGACAAATGATCTAAGAAGAGTCTTTAGTAGACAATGAGATGATTTTATGTCATACAATAATACTTTAATTTAGTTGATCTGCCGAAATGGGCTAAAACTATAGTAAGTAAGTGGGGTTTTGTAGAAGAAACTTAATTTTGATTGTTCAGTAGCAATTTTAATGCATTTTAGTAGCTAACAGATTGACTGAGAAAATTGGGGTAGATTTATTTGATGTCTACTCACATGATTTTCATATTGCTACAATAAGTATTCTTCGTACCTTTACATCTATTGAAAATTTTGTTATTCATAAAGGATATTTAAACAGTTTTATACTAAAAGTTTTGTACTTGATGTTTTGCACTGAACAGTTTTGTACTTAAAGTTTTGAACTAATATGTTTAGTGAACAAGATTTACAATTTAGTAAAATCATTGTATGTTCTTAAAATATCTATAGCCGACGAATAAATAATTTGACAAATTTCTTAAAGAGCCTAGTATATGAATCAAATAATTCAGATCAGTACTTTTAACTTTGTGGTGTGTCAAATATAGTGGCTATTATTTACTTGTTCTGTTGACATGCTTGTTCTTGGAAGTGACCTCTCTATTACAAATGAAGTTAAAATTGTGCTATCCAAAGAATTCAACATGCAAAACCTAGGTATTGTGGACACCATAGGTATATGGGCGAGTTTCGGTTGGCAAGGGATAACCCTTAGTCAAACTCATCAAATCAATAATGTGTTTCAAAAGTGGGGATATAGTGATTGAAAGTGTGTTTTGAAATACCTTATAATTATGATAAAATGTTGACACCTAATAATGGTGCAACTATGAGACAGCTAGATCATTATAAAAGAATTGAAAGTCTCATATATATAAAGATCTGCACTAGAATAGACATAGTCTTTGAGGTAGGTATGATCTGCAGATTCATTAAATCATCCCATACACATTTGAGTGCCCTTAAGAGGCTAATGAGATACCTGAGTGGTACTCAAGAGTTTACTTTGTGCTACTCTAGTCATTCTTCGAATGAATGGCTGATCTGATGCATTATGATGCTCAGAATTTAGTGAAAGTCGATAACTAGTGGATAGGAGGAACAACATTTACGCTTCTGCAGTTGTTTGCTAATTATTTATATTTTGACAAAATCGCTACAGAAGATTGCTATATCTGAGAGGCAATATGAGAATATGCATATTATAGAGGACGGAGCTTCAAGTTCCGTCCGATATAGTAAAAAAATTGCTTCAAGTTCCGTCTCAAATAAAAAATTATTTTTTTATTATATCGGACAGAACTCGAAGTGTCGTCCGCTGAAATTAGATCATTTATTCGTTAAAAATATATATTAGAAATAAAAAAATACCTTGGATGGGTATTCAAGTGTACGTCCATCAAATGTGGGGATGGGACGGAACTTGAAGTTCCATCCCATGGTAATTAGATTTTTTTTTCCGCCTCCGACAGAGCTTCAAGTTGCGTCTGAACTTTAAATTATTAAAATATTCAATTTATTTATTAAAAAATGTGCATAATTTTTTTTATAAAGCGGGACGGAACTTAAATTTCGTCCGATCATTTTCTTATTTTTGATTGCTGTATTATAGCATTTCACTACTGCAATAAACAAGACTTTGCTATATGTATAATATATATTTTGCTATATTTTAGCAATCACGACTTTGGATGCTCTTATTAATAAAATAGAAATAGTATTTATCATTAAAAACTTTATATGTTCAATTAACAAAATATTTTATACGGGTAAATTTCAGTTAACCATACTGTAGTTTATAACTTTGACAATTAACATACTAAACTTCAGTATGATTAATTGGCAAAAAAGAATTTCAGTATGGTTAACTGTCAAATTATCCTGAATATGGTTAACTGAAATTTATCCATTTTATATCTACGGAGCTTTCCCAAATAGATTATGAAAGGGACGAAAAACAAAATCAACAGGATCCAAGCACTACTTTTAAGGTGAGTTTTCTCTTTTGAAATTTGATTTGGTGAGTTTTCTCTTAGCATGCAGGATCCAACCGACATTTGGGTCTCCCTTAGAGAAGCTCACATTAGTCACACTAACACTAGGGCTTGGGACATAGCTTCCGTAGCAACAATTTGGAGTCTTTGGCTAGAAAGAAATGATTTTATTTTTCGCAACTGTCAGTATAGATTATCTTTCTCCATGCACAAAATATTTATTCTTATCCATGAATGGGCAGGTGCTAAGGAGGGGGTAAAGAGAATCAGGAACAATGAAGGAGATTAGCCATAGAGGCGGTCTTGGGGGGGGGGGGGGGGGGGGGGGGACGGTGGAGATCAGAAAGAGTATGATGATTACCGCAGGGGGGCATCAAGTTTGACACAGTCGAGGCGGCATTCTAGCACAGTGGTTGTTGGCGTTGTATGTCGTTTCATACCCTATGTGTTTCCAAGGGTAGTGAGATTGTTATAGGTGGTGATGTATGCTAAGTTTTAGTCTTTTGTTGCTTTCTTTTGTACTCGGGTTGGTCTGAGTACTTTCGATGTTTCGTGATGCCTGTTGCTCACATGGTTTCTATTTCTGTTATTCTACTTTGTTTCGTTATTTCTTATTAATGAAACGATGGCGAGCATCATCTTTTATCCAAAAAATAATAATAATAATAATAATAATAATAATAATAATAATAATAATAAAATAAAATAAAATTTGATTTGGTGGGGAGAGACGGCGTGAGAATATGAGATTGCGTTGAGAGAGCTAGCATCCACATTAGTTTGCTATATTGTCATTTTTATATTTTTTTGGTAATTAGTATAATGTACGTGCGATACACGTCTAAAAAAAATAAAGTCATCAAATTAAATAAATATATATTGAATAAGAAAAAAAATAGTTTATATTTGAATGTTTTGATTTGGGCTATACGTGCGGTGCACATTTATATTTGTTGGATATAATTTGGATGTGTATTATACGTGTTTATATAGTTACGAAGTTAGGGTTTGTTTGTTACAAACCCCAACTCTCCCATTAATTTTTTTTAGTAATCGACGCACTGCGGTGATTTCCTATTTTGCGATTTTATCAATTTTTTGCTACAGGCACTTGCTATATTTGGCAGTGGATATGAAAAAAATGCATAATATAGCAGACGAAACATTATGTTTTGTTCCAAATAGTTTATAATATTTTTAAGAGATCAAACGAAATATGATGTTTCGTCCAAATATTTTATAATATTTATTTGGGTTCGGATGAAACATAATGTTTCGTCAGATAAAATTATAATTTTTTATAATTAAAAAAACCCCAAAAAAAAGAAGCTCGGACGAAACATAACTTTATGTTTCGTCCAAGGCTGTCGATAGCAAAATTTTTGATTATTTTGGGATTCTATGAGTTTGCATGCATATGATTTTTTGTGAATTATTAATTGGGACCATTGGATTTTCTATGAAGTATTGGTTGACTCATATGATTTTTTTATGGGTCTTTAAACTATAGATAAAGAAAAAAAATAAGAAAAAAAAAATACTAATAACTTTCACTTGTCATGTTTCATCATTTGATTTTTTTTCTCTCCGACGAAACATCATGTTTCGTTTACGCAAAAAATAATAATAAAATATACTATTCATGACAAAAAATTATATATAATATTTTTTATAAAAAATCGAACGAAACATTATGTTTCGTCCATTCAATTTTTCCTTCTTTGCTATTTTAGCAATTCACCACTGCAGCAAACCAAGGAATTGCTATTTATATTTTGTCATTTTGCCATTTTTTTAGCATGCACCATTGTGAATGCTTTTAGAAAGGAAAGTAAAATTGAATCACTAGTATAAAAAAAGCCGAGTTTTGTAAGTTAACTTAAACTCTAATCTCTAATCTCTAATCTCTAATATTATTTGTAAGATTATAATGGGAGAGTGTCATTTGTAAACAACATTTGTATACATTCAACCTCAATTAAATCTACACCACACAATTAGAAACCTGTAATTTGTATACATTCAACCTCAGTTAAATCTACACCACACAATTAGATTAGCTATAACCCTAATCTAACTAAATCTCTCAGTTAAATGTACACCGCACAATTAGATCTAACCCTAAAAAGACTAATTCTAAACCACACATCATAATCTCACCCCAACCTAATTAAACTCCAATTAATTATTTAAATAAATAAAAAACTCACCCTCCTCTCCATCTCTCCCGAAACTCCCTCTTTCTCCCCAAAAAAAACTCAGATCGATTGCGCCTCCTATCTATCTATATTTTTTGTAGACGTGCATCGCACGTACATTATATAGTTGTAGCGCCCCAAATTTTCAATATGATATCTCAAAAATACATGGCACAATTTTCACCATCAACTTCAATTGCAATAGTAAATATAGCCAAAAATACAGATAATTTTTATTTCAACTTTTATTACAACAATTGTTTACAAAACACAGCGGAATACAAAATAGTTTGAATTACAATCTTTTCTTTTACAACACTTTCTTTTACAATTTACATAAGATATAACATCAATTTAGCACAAGCATCCAAATCCCAAGCTACAAGTACCTACCTGTAAAACATGAGGCTAGAGATAACCCTAACTCCCAAAACTACAGGGGTCAGCCATAACGATGTGAGTGACATAAAAGAAAACAACATAAATAAAACATAAAGGATAAAGTCATAAACAATATGTATCAACAATAAGAATAAATGGAATAAGAAATAACAATACATAAAACATGAAAACATCAAAGAATATGAGATAGTAAATAGTAGAGTATGAAAACAACAAGTGAAACTAGACTGAGTGTCAAGTGTAGGAAAAACAAAAAAAAACATGCATAAAACCAAGTCAAGAAGCATCAATCCTATATGCTGACTCTCTAATGCATACATGTCGAATTCTATGCATTCCATACTACATAGATCCGGTGCAAGCCCTTAACGATTTCCACTTTATAGGGTTAGATCCCTCGTTATGCAACTAATCCTACTACGGTGATGGAAACAAGATCCAGAATACTCCGTGAATAGGCACCACAGCCCTCGACGCGCAAGCATCATGTAAGAATAACTCTAAAATTGGAGAATCACCTCTCAACCGTGTACCCCATGAATAGGCTTGCAAGGCCCTCGAAGTGCAGATACACCGAGTACATCCCGTGAATAGGCCCGCCAACCCTCGACATGAGAATAGGCCCGCCAATCGTTTTTTAATTTTTTAATTTTTAAAATTTTTTTAATTTTTAATTTTTTGATTTTTTTAATTTTTTAATTTTTTAATTTTTTAATTTTTTAACTTTTTAATTTTTTAATTTTTTTAAATTTTTTAACTTTTTAATTTTTTAATTTTTTAATTTTTTAATTTTTTAATTTTTTAATTTTTTAATTTTTAAAAATTTTAAATTCTTTTAAATTCTTTTGAATTTTTTAATTTTTTTTTAATATTTTAATCTTTTAATTTTTTACTCTTTTAATTTTTAAATTTTTTTAATTTTTTAATTTTTAAATTTTTAAATTTTTAAAATTTTTAATTTTTAAAATTTTAAAATTTTTATTTTTTTAATTTTTTAATTTTTTTTAACTTTTTAATTTATAAATTTTTTTGATTTTTTAATTTTTTAAATTTTTTTGAATTTTAAATTTTTAAATTTTTAAATTTTTTGCAATTTGTAAAATTTTTTAATTTTTAATTTTTAAAAAATTTTTAAAACTTTAAATTTTTTTAATTTTTGGATTTTTTTAATTTTTTGAAAATTTTTAATTTTAAAATTTAAAATTTTTAAATTTTTAAAATTTTTAAATTTTTAAATTTTCTAATTTTTAAATTTTCTTAATTTTTAAATTTTTAAAAAATTTTTAAACTTTTTTAATTTTAAATTTTTTAAAATGTTAAAATTTTTTATTTTCTTAATTTTTTGAATAGAAGAGGGAGGGAGGGAGAGAGAGAGAGAGAGAGAGAGAGAGAGAGAGAGAAATAATTAAATAAATATAGGAATTGTTTTGGGTTGGGGATTTGAATTTGAGTTTTGCGGGAAAACTTTTGGAGGGAAAAATATGTGTTGTGAGATTAGATCCGGACCTTTGATTTTTTTGAGGATTGAAGGAGAGCCACTTGATAGCTTTCTTTGTGTTTTATTTTATATATATATATATATATATATATATATACTAGATTTGCCCGTGGCCACGTGCCTACGGCACGTCTTCGGAACGATACAAAACACGAAAAGCCTTGTAAACAGTAAAACAATAATTATGTAGCTCAAGTTTGAATAGTATGACAATAATTAGTTATAAATAAAAGTCTATATTGAAAAATAATTATAAATGGGGGTATAAAATCTAACTTCTTAGAACTTTAAGTATGGAAAATAATGAAATTTAATTGTTGAAGAAATATTTGCTATTAAAAATTCTGAAATTTTACAAAACCTAAATCTTAAAATCAAAATTTCTAAGTAAATAAAGAAAGAATGGGAGAGAGAGAGAGAGAGAGAGAGAGAGAGAGAGAGAGAGAGAGAGAGAGAGAGAAATATGAAAAAGTAAAGAGAGGAGAGAGACAGTAGTAATAAAGTAATGAGTTTTTTTGGGGAAAAAATTTGGTTTTGGGGTTTGAAATTTTGGAGGGAAAATGTGTTTTGTGAGGTCTGATATGGGCCTTTGATTTTGGGGGGATTGATTGTGGGCCACTTGATAGCTTTCTTTGTAATTTATTATATATATATATATATATATATATATAGAGAGAGAGAGAGAGAGAGAGAGAGAGTTCCTTTCCGTTGCGCACTAGGCCTCCGTGTGCACGCGTGTGCACTCGGTCATCTCGCCTTCGTATTGAAGATTCGAACCGTTCACATTGATCTACAAATCTAAATTAGTCTAAATATGTAAAATCAAATCATTTGAAATTCATTTGTCCATCCATCATGTGATTATAAAAAACAGCGATTTTCGGCCATATAATTTTGTAACACTTCATTGGATGGGCAAATGAATTTCAATAAGTTGATTTTACATATTTAGACTAATTTAGATGTGTAGATCAATGTGAACTGTTCGGATCGTCAATACGAAGGAGAAAATATCGAGTGCACACGAGTGCACGTGGAGGCCTAGTGCACAACAGAAGAGGACTATATATATGAATTTTTTGGTGAACTCTTTTGGTTCGGAGTCTCTCTATATATGACTCTTTTGGTGAACTCTTTTGGATTAAAATGAACGGTTCAGAGTTTCACACTGTAAGAACTCTTTTGGTGATAACGAAGTGCGAATTTTTTTTAGAGATATAAATTGAAAAATTCAAACTGTTTATTTTGATCTACAAATCTAAATTAGATTACGAATACAAAATCAAGTCATTTGAAATTTTGTTTGTTCATTAATTTAAGTGTTACAAATTATATGGTTAAATTTCCTATCTGTTCAATGAATCTAGAGTGCTTAACTACTAGAGTTTGTGCGGTCTCCTTTAATTTGACCTCTCCAAAATTTAAATAGATGTCTGAACTCTCCATCAACATGTTATTGAAAGTTCAAATAATATCTGAATTATTTATCATTGTATTGAGATGCAGCCACATAGCTAATGCATTGACAATGTTACACTCGCTTTCGCCTTCCCGAATCAGTGAGACTTGGAGCTAATGCATCGACAATGTTAGAGCATCCACTGTAGTCTGCTATATATGCATATTATACATATTTTGTCAAAAAAATTGCTGCAGTCGTCTGCTAAATATGCATATTATGCATATTCTGCTATAGTATATTGGTATATATGAGAGAGGATATAAGAATTATGCATATTATACAGGACGCAACTTTACATTGCGTCCGACGAAAAAAAATTATCTTTTATTTCTCCGACGCAACTTCACATTGCGTCCCTCAATAAAAATTTTTTTTTTACCGTATTAAAAAAATAATTAACCGTAATATAAAAACTAAAAAAAATCAGTTAAAAAAAAATCCACCAAAATGTGACGATCATTTTGGTGATTTTTTTAAAAATAAAAAAAATCCCCAAAATGGGTCAGACCGTAACTTGAAGTTGTGTCTGACCATTTTTTTTGGTTTTTTTTTTTTTTCTCTTCCGACGCAACATGAAGTTGCATGCGTCTATTTTGGATTTTTTTTTTCGTTCGTCTGATCTGAGATTTTTATTATTTTAAATTAAATTGGTAAAAAATAGTATTCGACGACTGCAGCATAATAATCAAATGCTATATGCATTTATCTATATATGCATAATTTAAACAATACGGACTGGGGATGCTCTTACACTCACTTTTGCCTTCCCGAATCAGTGAGACTCTCCAATTAGAAAATTGGCTATAAACAAATTCAGCGTGAAACACGAGAGTTTATGATGTATTATATAGTCTATATTAAGCATGTGAAGAACACAGCAAACCAAGAATCTCTATATATTAAGTTTCTGTCGGTGTTCCAGTTTTGCTGGAGGATTTTGGTTTCAGGCCTCCGACTTTGTTGGCGGGAGTGTGCTCAGATCCTGCCTTCACGGTGGCTGAGTGCGTTCCTTAGCTTTGAGTTTTGTGCTGTTTCCGTTAGACAATTTTATCAATTGCTTTTGTATCTCGTTGGTGTTTTTTTTTGTTGTATTTTTTAATTTTATTCCCGGTAAAATAGTATCTATCTGTACTTTTTGATTTATTATATATATCAGGGCGGAATCGTTAGATTCAATCATTCACTTCGCAAAAGAAACAAACAAAAAAAAAAGAATCCAAAGTAGAGTACAGACTTTGCAGTATATAAAGAATTAGGTACACGTAAATAGTACATCTAGTATCAAATCAAAAGAACAAGAATAAGAATAAAAATAAAATATGTGGTCAGGTAGTAGGTACACATTAATAGTACATCTAGTATCAAATCAAAAGAATAAAAATAAGAATAAAAATAAAAATAAAAGATGTGGTCAGGTTGTTACTAATTTAACCCTAGATTAGTAATGGCAATCGGGTCCACTCGACCGGGCTGAGCCCAACCTATTCGGGTTTGACCGGGTTTCTGGTGGGCTCAGTTCGGATTGGGCCAATAGCCGGGCCGGGTTGGAAAATGAAAAAACCAACCCGGTCGACCCGTGAACACATTCGGGTAGAACCTGGGTAGGGCCGGACGGGTCGACGGGTTGGCCCGGTCTCCCCCCCCGACCTAATATATATATATATATATATATATATATATATATATATCTATGAGAAAAGTGAGCCTCACATAGAGTATGAGGAAATTTTCCTCATACAAAGTGATTATACTTACTTGGTGGGGCCCTTATGGAAAATCCACTCCGTCCATCATGTTTATCATACTAATGGATGTATGTGTAGAAAAAATTAAGTGGTTTGGAGGTCATTCACCCATGCATCATGTAGTTGAAAAAAGAACGATTTCCAGTAATATAAATCGAACCACAAATTGGACCCACATGATGCATGGGTGAATGACCTCCAAACCACTTGATTTTTTCTACACATATATCTATTAGCATGATAAAAATGATGGACAGACTGAATCTTCTATAAGGGCTCCACCAAGTGAGTATATTCACTTTGTATGAGGAAAATTTTCTCATACAAATATGAGGCTCACATTACTATATATATACACACATATAAAAGATTAAGAATTAAACAAAATTGTACATATTATTATTCATTTCAACTTCTATGAAATTTTTACCTTTTTTTACATACAAATACTGTTAACAAAATATACAAATTTATTCAATTACATGTTTCAGAGGACAATCTAGAGTTCGAGATAGCTTAGAGTTAGATTGAGGTGAGGGCATTGGACTACTGTCCTGCACCTCTACCTAACCTAAACCTAGGATCTCATCGCCCTAAATTTCCTAATCTTGTTGTTGGACTTTAGGTGAGTTGCTTCCACTTGTTGATGTAGATGTCGCTTTTCCTTGAGTCCGGTCTGAAGCTTTCATCCAATCTTTGGTGCACATGAGCATATCTAACAAATCCAGCTTCAAGCAATTCCTAATCTGATAGAACTCTGCCACTTGTAGAAAAAACACTTTCTGAAGCAACTGTGGAAGCAGGAGGAGTTAGTAGGGTTGTGAAATTTTGATACCATTCTTCGTGGATAATCGTATATAAAACTGAGAGAGAAAATAAAAGTAGAAGTAGACGTAGTCGATTGAGAAATGTAGTCAACGTAGTCACGAATTCCGGTATTCATTGAAAAAGAGAGAGAGAGAGAGAGAGAGAGAGAGAGAGAGAGAGAGAGAGAGAGATAGATTCTTTGTTGGAGGAGTTGAAGTAGACGTAGTTGAGAGTTCAATCAGCACAATTCGATACGATCGAAAATTTTTACTTCTTTATTGAAAAACTTGATTGAATTGAGCAGTAGTAGTAGAGAAAGTAAGAGAGTAAGGATTGAATTAAGGGGATATTTATAGGGAAAAAATTCAAAAAAAAGTCAAAAAAACATCCCCAACGGCTCTGTTTCTGACCGTTCGACCCGCGTGTCGAACGTTTGACCTGTTAAGGTCAAAGGGTCCAAATTCGTGAGTCGAGTGGGTGGGTTGCGGGCGTATTTGTCCTGGTTAACGGGTTTGCGGGTCGGGTCAAGCGGGTTGGTTTACAAATTTGGCGACCAGTCTCGACCCGGATCCGAACCGCCTAATTACGGGCTAGGTTCGAGTGGACGGGTCGCGGGTCAACCCGGCCCGATTGTAATCACTACCCTAGGTAAATTGCAACAAACACTCCTCAACTATGGGGTTAAAGCAATAAACCTCATCAACTATTGGCAAGTGCGGTAACTCCCCCCCCCCCCCCCCCCCCCCCCCCCCCCCCCGAACATAAAAAAAAAACTCCAAATCACAGTTAACTACTGTCTGGAAACCTTAAAAAACTATGTGAAATGTCCAAATTTCCCTTATATTAATTCACAATTTTAAAACAAAAAAAGGGGCTAAATTTGGAAAAAAATAAATAAAAAAAATAAAAAAAAAAATAAAAAAAACCTTGAGCTATGGCCTTTATGCAGAAAACCCCATTGACCTTTTTTTTATGCAGACCCCCCCCCCCCCCCCCCCCCCAGCTATTGTTGCAAAAATTCTACCCCGCCAACGTGAGATTTCTGCTAAAGTTGAGGAAGGTTTTTGTCAATAATGCGAAAGATATATGATGTTTTTTTAAACAACTTGCAAAGATGAATGGGGTTATTGATACAAGTAGAAAAGTTAGATGTGATTTTTTGAAATACTTCAGGGTTTTTTTTGCAACAGCCATACTTCATAGGGGGTTTTCTGCATAAAAAAAGGTCAGGAGGGTTTTCTGCATAAAGGCAATAGCTCAAGGGGGGTTTTTCAAATTTAGCCAAAAAAAACATTGTCTCTCCCTCTCTCCCAAAATTTGTTTTTTTTCTTCTTTCAAATCAAAGTCCAAAATCCAAAATTCAAATTCCGATCACCACCAAATCCAAATCCAAATCAAAATCAAAATCCACTCTCTCTCTCTCTAAAATCCAAAATCCAAATCCCAAAGATTTGCCTCCTCATCACCACCATCGACCTCATCATCATCAAAACTAATGCTTCTTTTAAAGAAAAAATAAAAATTCTTGCTTTGGTAGATGAATTTGTAGAATGGAGTTGAATGAGCTTTTTGAAGTTTGAGAAGATGAGGAAGAAGATGATGAAGTAGGTGAAGATGAAAGGAAGATGATGATAAAGGTGGTGAAGATGGTGGGATGGAGGCTGAAGGGTTATGATAATGATGGTGGAGGTCGGGATGGAGGTGGAGATAATAGAGATGAGGAGGTTTGGATTTGGGAGAGAGAGAGTGACAAATTTTGGTTTTTTTGGGTTTTTTTAATGCATGGTTTAATTGTGTGCGTGCGTGCGTGCGTGGGGGGGGGGGGGACAGTAAAAATTAAAGAACAATTTGAACATTTCACATAGTTTCCATGCATTAGTTGACTGCAATTCTGAGTTGGGGGGTTTTATCGCGTTGGCCAATAATTTTGGGGTTTTATTGGCAGGGATGCTTTCAGATCGGATATGGATCAGATATTGGTATTCCAACATCCGTTTCCGCATTCCAAAGACGGATTCGGATACAGATACGGATATGACTCGGAAAATAAAAATCATATCCGTATCCGTAATTTTCGTATATGGATACGAATCGGATACGGTCTACCGGATAACGGATACGAATTCAGATATCAAATATAAAGTTTTGGCTTTTTTTTTCTTTCTCAACTTGTACTTATACATGTATTTTACTGAATTGTGGATATCGATTTTCATATCTAATCACAAAATAGAAATCAACAGAACAAAAGAAGTGAAGGAAAATTTATTTCATATATATGCAACTCTTATAAAAATGAATACACTACGCACTTATTTGTCTATTTTGTATATTGTTTTTTTTT
This sequence comes from Hemerocallis citrina, assembly GCA_017893485.1. Lineage (NCBI taxonomy): Eukaryota > Viridiplantae > Streptophyta > Magnoliopsida > Asparagales > Asphodelaceae > Hemerocallis > Hemerocallis citrina. The sequence goes on along the minus strand of CM030362.1, from coordinate 21,744,655 downwards.
TTTGATCATAAAAGGTTGGCCGAAGCCCCCCAAGTTTCATTAAAAAGTTTTTAATAAAACAGATATGCCAAAAGGCCCAGCAAACAGGCAATGATATTCATGTATCCCTCAGGTGGGTCATGATACTCATTCCCTTTCCCAAAACAAGAGCCCGAGGTACTCCAACATACATCAAAATAGTACCCAAAATACAAACATCAAAATACATTTCCCCCCCCCCCCCCCCCCCCCCCCCCAAAAAAAACCCCGTTACAAGTTATGCAACTTCCTTCCTATTTCTTGCTTTCAATCATGCATCCTCTGGCGTTCCTTCCCTTTCCTGTGAGTCTTCCCTATTGGATTGTTGTGCCACATCGGAGTACATCTCCCTGATCTTCTTTGCTTGTTCTTCACCTGTCGTTTTATACCAGAATACGATATTAGTAGCAATCTTGAAAATCAATTGTTGATGCATGATGTGTCTGTGAGTTAGTCTAAAAATTCTATTATTCCGTTCTAACCATAACCCCCAGCATATAGCCGCAACACCTATACCCCAAATGTCTCGTATGTTACTCCCAATTTGTATATTGTTTGTACCTGACTTTTTAACTTTTTTTACTAGGACGATATGTCATTACTAAAAAAGACAGCACTTAGGAAGAACTGCAATAATGGAGAAAAATTGACAATGACAATGTATAAATGGTTTCTTCATTCTTTAAAAAAAATGGAGAAAAGTTAACCGTGTACTAAATATAAAGTAAAATTTCATTCGGGCATGTTGACAAAGTCAACAATCACTTTTTTTTTTTTTTTTTTTGCACTAATTTTGGTTTTTATTTCCTGTTCTTATTGAGAATATATTTTTCATTCTAGCAGGTTTGCATCAAAATCCATAGGCAACACACCCTACCTACAATCTCCGCTATCAATAAAGGATTACAATCTACGATAACTTTCTACCTTTCAGGAATTCCTTAAAAGTTTCCTACGACTCCGTATATTATAGCTTGCTGGATCAGTAAAGCTTGAAGATTAACTTTTTCTTTCCACAATGTTATAATTGGGAACCCACACCACTACAAAAAGTCTATAACAAATTAAGTAGAGATAGGCAACTCTTTTGGGGTTGTTCTCTGAAAGCATAAGACAAATCAAGAGTGCGACAAAATGATACTCAACACTTCATTATCATAAATCAAGTAATAATGAAGATGAATACGTAAATTAAAGTCTCGTATATGTCTAAGATTTCAAAATAGATACGCAAAACCGCAACTCTCATATTGCAACAGTGAGATTATTATCTAATGTAAAATTAATGACAATCAACTTAGAAAATAGGCACTTGCCAAGCTTGTAGGATGGGCCCTTAACTTACAACAGACCTTCCATAGAAAAGAGTACGATGGTAACTCAGAAGTTAGAAAAGCGCAAATGCTCATTTCAGGTATCATGAAATCAACATTGTCCTTGTGCTTGAAATCCTACACTGTTTTCTCAACAGATCCAGAACATTGCAACTACAAAACAAAATTAGCTGAATAAATATAAGTAACACAGGGAATTTGATGATAGCCAGAGAAACATGTGCATAGCATATGTTAAAGATCTAGTAATCAAGCGTTATGTGGATGGTAAGGGGAAAAAATGGAAATGCTAATCCTGCAGTGCCACAGAATGATCAATGAAGAAGGCTTGATTTTCTAAGAAAACAACCAACTCATCCAGATTAAAACATTCTAAGTTTTTTTTTTTACTGGTAAAAGGTAGGATTATCCTACCTCACAGAGAATATAAATATATTGATAAGAGAAGTTGAGATACGGATACAGAAAATCACAGGAGGAGGGACTATCGGGTTAAGAGTGTGTCAGAGTTCGAGATGGCATACCGTTGAGGCGTAGAGAGGGCATTGGACTATTGTCGCGCACCTCAACTAGCCTCAATGAAATGATCTCTTCCCCCTTCCACACTCCCAAAGACATCCCGTAAACAAAATAGACCAAAACCTCCTTCAAACGACAATATAGCAAGTCTTTAACAAAATATGGACCAACATTGTCCCAATAAAGAGCCAAAATAAACAGCCAAACAGAAGTGCAGCACCCTTGGTCAGCTTTGAGAGTTTCCTGTACCGTCGATGCCTCCCGGCTTCATTAGATCGCTATCGCCGGTGCCCTTGAGCTCTTCAAGAATCTTGGTCTTTTTCTTCGACTCTCTGCTGAAATCTAGCCAATGTGAAAACCAACTTAGTGACCAGTTTATCCACAGTAGTAGCCTTGCTATTAAAAATTCTATCATTCCAGCATGCCAAATACTCCAACAAACAGGCAATGTAACTAAATGCCAAGAGTGAGTGAAGTGCTTGTGGTGGTCGAAACACCAATTAGTGAAGCATTCACTAATAGATGTTGGCAGATGATATGGAAGCTTTGTGTGAAATGATGCCAGGTTTGAACAGCCATGGGACACTAAA